>CM022875.1:39568498-39620925 GCA_012654025.1 Pachypsylla venusta
TTATCATGATGATTCCAAATCTAATTAGACCCTAAATTTGACATACTTACCAAATTTGAAGTCTCTGGCTCTTACCATTCTCTTTTTAGACAGGATTAATTAAAACCGCTTTAAAGCGGTAAAAACCGCCAGCGGTATATTTGATTGAACACAAAAGTTTTGGAGATAGCTGAGACCCCAAATATGACATACATACAAAATTTTAAATCTCCAGCTCTTACCATTCTCCTTTTAGACAGCGATACTGGAAACCGATAAAAAGCGTCAACAATCTCCAAGGGTGTATTCGATTGCACCCAAAAGTTTCGGGGCACAATTAGATCCCAGATGGGACCTATATACCAAATTTCATCCAAGTCGTTCAACGCTAAGTGGCAAAAGTGCCCATCACGGCGTGCGGCGAACAAACGGATTTTTTTTTATTCGATTTTTGGATTCTACGTACCTTGAAACGTATAATATTAAATTTTGAGGGGGNCTTGCTACGTATCAAATTTTGAGGGGGGGGGGTAATTTTTTTTTTCCTCGTGACGATTCCAAAGGTTCATTATTGAAAATAATAAACCAAAATCTTTATAATATGGCTGGCCATATCGTCAAATGGAGAGAATCATTGATTTTGTAGGAACTTGCCAGTTCTTTGTATTTTGACCATATGGCGTGTACAAAATTACAGTCTTAGTCAAGGGCCAAAAGATTTTTGTGAGTGGCCTCTTATCAACACATCTCATCCGTTTTTTTGGATGTGGGAGTAACATTAGTTGGTCATGCTCCAACCTATTATTTATTCTAATCAGTTGGTTTTCACCTGCACCTTACTACCATAGAAAATAAAAGTTGAAATACAATAAAATCAGATAACGGTCAAGTAGGAAATAGACTTTACATTTTTTTTTTTAATTTGGCTTAACGTCTCTTTAACATCTATTGGTCATTTAAGACGGGGGTTTTACCCTCCACTCGTTGGAAACTTGCAAACCAGCTACCCACATTAACCTCACCCAGCCTGGGTTGTACCAGAAAAATAGCCAGAATCACAAGCCGCGAACCCACGTGGACACCCACATAGAACAACCTCGCTGGACGTTGCTTAACTTCAGTGATTTGATGTTAACTGGTGTATTATACGCTTTACAATGAATGCAACAACAGAACGCAAAAGTCTAAAAATTCGCTGTCTTAAAAGTGAAAAATTCTTGAAGCCGGTGATCCCAAACTTATAACACAGTATCACTGAAGTTTTCGTCTGACGCACCCAGAATGGGGTAAACGAAGTGTGGAAATCAAATACTCTAGACATGGATGTACTACTAAACACAGCATCCCAGCCAACATAAGGTCTTGTCCCCACGTGAGCTTATTCTTCAGCAAACATACTTTTTTGTTTGAGGAAAGATTTAATTTAAATTTAAAGAAAAAATTTAAAATCTTTCCTCAAACAAAAAAACTTTTGTCAACAAAGACATACCTTCATTATAATTATTATTATGCAAACTGTAACTTTTGATTGTACAGTGTGCGGACTCATGTATGTCTCATTGTCTCATGCTTATTAAGTTGGCCGATAAAAAGTATTTAGCGTGCGCTTGGTCATAAAGATACAAAGCAGCGGTGGTCTTCCCAAAATTAACGATTCTCCCCATTTTTGAAGTTAGATTTGGACAAATGGAAGAAAAAACAGGTTTCGAAAAATAGTTTGATATGAAGTGATCGAAAAAGAATTGATTGCCCTCAGCTGGAGCTATGATGGTATGCGTTCTAGGCCGTCCTGGTGCGCAAAAACTAATATTTAGGTGCTCAAAAACTCATATATCCGGCAACCACCGAATAACTTAATACCACCTAATGATAAAGATGAATACGATGTCCGACAGAGAAGATACATTCCCAGCGATCTTGTTTCATTAGCAGACAAATTAAATCATAGATACCTTACAAATTTAATTATCAGGGAAGGACGATTTTATCATCACGATTTAATATTAATAATTATTAATTTCTACTTATTTTCAGAACTTCACCTCCGACATCCCCCCTCGACTTCAGTCTCATTGGATAGCAATGTATTAAAAAAAGTTGCTAGTTTAACTTTAGACAGTGTCCTAACAGAAAGTCGAGAGCAACGATGTGACAAGTTGAAATCACCTCCAGATAAATTACAATTCCAACTGTGTGACAAGTTTGAAGGTAAGTGTATGAGCCAGCGCCAACGATCCCTCGCACATGATCAAATTAAATGTAGAATAAGTATGGTTTTACAATGTTCACGGAAGCATTTGTTGCAGCCAAGAGAATCCTATATAGAGCTAATAGCTCATACATATAGAAAACTTAGACATGTGGATGTGGAGAAGATTGACGAAATGGATTGATAAGGATTTACATTAAGTTCACTTCTGCGGAACTGAGCAGGAAGGTGACAAGAGTGTAAACAAATCACTCGCCTTGTCACTTCCATGCGCGGATATAGGGTGGGTTTTTTTTTAAGCGGCCAGTGTTTCTCAAATTTCATTACACCTAATCACGTAAATTAAAAAAAAAAAAAATCAAATGAATGGCGTTCCGCTGTGTTTTTTAGCCCATTAAGTGGGTGGTCGGGGGCACGGGTCCCTAAATAATTCCCAATCCTGAGACTAAATAGAAATACGTTAATTAAAAATTGTCAAAATTTCTGTCAAGCGTCATGGCATTTTTTTTCGGGTCCTACACCGGGGAGATGTGTTGAGGCAACTTTTTTTTTTTTAAAAAAAACGTCCAATATGGGTCCATGTTGGGCGATTGTACATACCCAATAGAGACATGGTCGTAAAAACGTATCATGAACTCTCTTCTAATTGGGTTAAAATTTTTGGATTGCCTTAACACATCTCCCCGGTGTCAGACCCGTTATTGGCAGAGAGTAGATAGAATGAGAGAGAGAAACTGCTATCGAAAGATCTCAAAGTCAACGTTCAACTAGGTGNGAGAAAATTTTAAAATCCATGTAACCCTGTCAAAAAAATAATTAGAAACCCTATTGAGATTGCATCAGAAAGAAATTATCTTTATTCGGAGGTTTAAGTTATTAATTTTTTTATATTTTTTTTAACGTCTCTTTAACATTTATTGGTCATTCGAGACGGGAGTTTTACCCTCCATTCGCAGGAAACTTGCAAACCAGCTACCCACATTGACCTCACCCAGCCTGGGTTGGGCGGGAAAAATAGCCAACATCACGGGGGCGCGAACCCATCACGGGGGCTGGACGTTGCTTAACTTCAGTGATCTAACGGGAACTGGTGTATTCAGCGTGCCATAGACGCTGGCTGAGAAAAAACGGAACTAATTGGCCACGTCATCTGACACAATGATTACAAAAATAATATTTTTGAAGGGGGAAAAAAACTCGAAATACGATATTTTGGAGACATTTATTAGGAATCTAGTCCATGAATTGTATTTTCACTCTGAACTGAAGAGCTTCGTGAAAGATAGGGAAGAATAGAAAAATCTAAATCAGGGGTATTAGTACGAACGACACGACGGTCTATTCTAGTTGGAGTTAACGTTCTTTTCTTTGACCTGCATTTGTTGCTACAAAAATGGGACCTACATTCCATAGTTCTTTAAAATCGGTCAACGATAGATGATATAAATGCCACATAGTGCGTACGAACTTTGTTTCATTCTATATTTGTGGCCGATTCCAAAGGTTCATTATTGAAAATAATAAATCAAAAAAGAATATATGAGTTTTAACTCAGACTTGAAAACAATTTTTGATTTGACTTGCGGTGGTTACACCCTAAACTCCATTAAACTCATTCTGCTAGATTAGATACGCTTGCATTTCTTTTCCTTTCCTTATTAATATTAGTGTTGATTATAAACACTCCTTAGTTGTTGCTTGTAATAAAATAATCCTAACGTGTTTTGCATTATAATGAATGAAGTACAAGGCGAGTCATGCCTCTGCATTAGTCATAAGAGGTGAATTGTGAAAATTGATTTATAAGTCTTCATCAGAGGTCCGAACATTTTTGGACGCACTTAGATTTAGTTTTTGAAGTTATAGGCGCGTAATGAAAAAATGAGGAGAGTGAAATTTTAAGATGCGCATGCACCTGTAACAAAAGATTATCACCGCATCAGTGTAACAGAAGATTATTACCGATCTGTGTAACACAGATGAAGTTAGTTATGAAAAATGAAGAGAGTTAAATTTAAATATTGTATTTTCTCATTCTATATACATAGAATATCGTGGCTCAGTGGCAAGGCCTCTGTTTCATAGTTGGTAGGTTCTGAGTTCACTCTCGGGTGGGGTAGTATGTTTTTTTGAAATATTATTAAATTTATTTTTAAAAAGAAGTATAACTTCTCACGCGCGTACTTAAGTACACGAACCCATTTTTTTTTGTGTTTGTGTTTTGTGGCAATTTTAGGGTCAATACCTCATTACGATATATTTCACAAATTTTCATTATTACTAGTAGTTCTGTTAACTATAGATCTCACTGCCATGAAGATCCGAGTGTACCAATAAATGTCCATACCAAATTTCATCAAAATCGGACAAGGCGTTTGATAGTTATTGTGGTACAAAGAAAAGTTAAAACTAGATTTCACTTCGTTCGATCACCTTTTCTGTTCCACTCTGCATTTACCTTATCCTCTTGTGGTTGCATCTCCGTTTCCGAAGGTTGCTTTTTTTTAATGTATATATCAAAGGGGCTGATAATATGAGAGAGCCCGCAGAACCACTCATATGCTGGACGTAATAGAATGTTGAAGGGTCAACCTATATTATGATGTTAAGAGTACACCAGCTTAGAAAAGAAAATCTGACGGAGATTTGAAATGTAGATTTAGGGAAGACGTGGAAAAGGTAGCACAATAAAATAAGGAATGCTAACTAGAATGAAAAGTGTCAGAGCAGAAGAAGGAGAGTTAGGGCTCTGGGTAGGCTATTTACAACAGTTTCCTGTTGGGCGGTGGGGTCGCCACATCCCTACGCCATAACCTTATAATGATACCAAATGTCGCTAATAAATTCTTAAAGTTATCACCCAATACGTCCAGATCAAACAGAAAATTCAAGGAAACGTTTCTTCGACCGACGAATTTTTGTTCAGGTGTACAACAATATTAACCGAAGGCGTAAATTCTTCCAATCTATTTATGACTTGCTAACTTTACATGAGGAAAAGTAAATCATACTTAAGATTGTGAGAAGTTACTTGAGGGTGACATCCTCACGGGCCGAGTCCACCTGAGTTGATGGTGTAAAATAACACAAAAAGCAACTCTTTAATATACAAGTAATTATGTTTGTAACTATTGTGTTACAGACGTAATTATATTACAGTGATAGACATGGTTCGGGGGGCCCATGTCAATTATCAGCTTTATGAGGGTGTGAACCCACGTGGACACTCACATGGTACAACCTCGCTGGACATTTACACTCCATTCGCTGGAAACTTGCAAACCAGCTACCCACATTGACCTCACCCAGCCTGGGTTGGGCGGAAAAATAGCCAGCTTTATGAGGGCGCGAACCCACGTGGTCACCCACATGGTACAACCCCGCTGGACATTGCTTAACTTCAGTGATCCAAAGGGAACTGGTGTATTCAACGTGCCATAGACGCTGGCTCTGATGAAACTTGATATAGACATTTATTAAGACTTGGCTGATTAATTTTTGCGTGTAAATTTTAAGTGAGTTAGGTCTACACTTCACCAAAGTGACTACTAGTTAAATGATTTTGATATTCTTGAGCATAATAAGTAGCGTGTCATGGATAAATTAGTTATTATTACAAAGTTCAAATGCATCTTTTGTCACACGTCCGAAAGGGGTGTTATTATTCGGTCTTTTTTCATTCAGTCTAACAGTAAGTTACAAAGTTATAATTCAATACCTCAATGTTGTTCTTATTAAACTTGTCTTTATGCATCTACGTAGGCTCACTCATTTATAAAAAAATTTGCATTTTTTTTTTTTATATATAAAAATTCCAAGGTTAGATCGCATGTTACATAACAGATTGAACATTTGTTTTCATTCTTCTATTCTATCATAATCTTGATAAGTTTTAAATCTGGTTCAAGCGCGAATGTTATGTTTTAAAATTTTAGTAGATCGGTTTTATCGGTTAATGCAAAAAGTCACGGCCAAAGTGTACATAACTATTTTTGTTCGATTTTTGGATTGTATGTGTATATGCCTCAAAATAATATTAAGTGTTGAGGGGGGCTAATTTTTTTTTGTTTTTTGACGATTCCTAAGGCTTTTGGAAACTAATAAACCAAAATATATGATTAGAAATAATAATTCATAGCTGAGATTTTTTAAAAGGTAATACATTTTGTACCCCCTATATTTTCTCATAACTTGAGAAATATATAATTTATAATTCAATAAATTAATACATGGATTTTGGAGGTCTTTACACATCTTTCTAAGTGATCAATGTTTTATTCTAATTCCTTGTAATATACGTATGTATAAATTTAATGGTAACCCGTTGAGCGTCATGGTAATTTTATGAATAGTTATTTTTTGTTCCAACTTTTGTTACCTGTTAACCTAAATTTACTGATTAGTAAAACTGAAACACCAACTGCAAATATCAAACTTCAAAATACTCCTATCCAGCAGGTACATGAGTTCTGTTATCTCGGCAGTTTGATCACTCATGATAGCAGATCAAGAAAAGATGTCATGAGAAGAATAATGTAAGCAAACAAGCATTTCTAAAGAAAAGAAAACTACTCACAGATAAGCATATCAGTATAGAAGTAAGGAAGAATTTTGTAAAAACCTTAATATGGAGTGTGTTAACGTATGGATGTGAAACTTGGACGATTGCACAGTATGAAAGAAAACGACTGGAAGCGGCTGAAATGTGGATATGGAGGAAGATGACGAAGACAAGCTGGACAGAGAAGAAGACCAATGAACAAGTATTACAGGATGTAAGAGAAGAAAGATCATTGATGAAAACAATAATGAGAAGAAAGATAAAAATGATTGGACATGTAATAAGAAACAACAAATTCATGGTGAACATAATGGAAGGAAGAATAGCAGGAAGAAGAGGGCGTGGCAGACCAAGACAGAATCATTTCAAGGACATCTGTGAATTGATGAATTGTAACTCCTACCAAAATATGAGGGAATTGGCATCCGACAGAGAGAGATGGCTGTTGCAACAAGGCATTGCCTTTAGAAATTGATGATGATGAACCTAAAAAAATAAATATTTCACAAAACCAAGGGTACCTACCTGAACGACCTTGTAAGATTAGAAATTTAACGAACCAAGAATACTGCGGACACGATTCCAGGGTGACTTTAGAGGTAAAAAAATGTTTTTATTGTGACGCATGCATAACGTTCTGGTGTAACTCCGATTGAGAAGAAGTATAAAATTATGGTTGGATTACGTTTATATGGCCATGCTCATGCCTCATCTTAATATATAAATCAGAAATTTGTGTGTACGTTTATCTATGTACCATGTACCTATGTAAAAGGGTTTGTCTTTTACAATACCACAGCACAAACGGTAGCAGATACCGAAAAATTGATGGGAATGCCCCCCCCCCCAAATCATGGTCTACGACCGCAGGAAAATTATCAGGTCTAAAGTATATCAAGCCGTTTTCGAGTTACGCCCAAATTTCTAATTTATTCACCAAAATCGGACGGTCACGGTTAGATATCTTCAAATTTGTCGCGACAACATATCAACTCAAAGCGAGAAAGTTTTAGGTTGCCCTTTAGTCCTTATTTTAGCACATTTTCTGCAAAGGTATGGCAAGCCATTCCAGAGTTACGAGTTCAAAACCGGGAAAGGACAAAATAATTTTTTTGCATTTACTAAAAAGTCAGAAAGGCCGTGCCCCTAAAGCGCCTGGCGAAACGTTTAAATTTTGGGTTTTAAAGGTTCCAATATACAGGCGGGACACAAACCAATATCCCCTCCCCCAATTTCCATTGTCCATGAAAAACAAAGATAGCAATATAAATACCGTAGCGAAGCACGGGCGAAACAGCTAGTATGAAATAAGAATTCTATCTTAAAATTCAAACTAGGGTAATGCTTAGAACATCACATTTATCCTTGTTCAATAGTTAACAGCCCGAGTGTTTATGATTTACACAATCATTATAGCTGAAGGTGTAATAGAATTTTCTGTTTACGGCCTGGGGTACCAGACTGGGGTCAAACTGACTTCTTGTCCCTTGTTAAATAGCTGACAGCCTGAATGTTCCAGTAAAAAACAAAACACATATTTTCAAACTTACATGTAAGGTTCGGTGCCAAGAAGCCCGTCGAGTGGAGGGGGGTTGCTTTTGGGCTCGGGAGTTTCTCTGGTGTAAGTTTATGTCTAAATCGCAGTGGCTTTGCACTCGGTAGACCTTGGTCCGAATCCTGAGGAATCGGAAATATGCTATTTGTGAGGACAACTGAGTTGCTACTTAAGATGTTTGGAGCGATCAGTGGCGGTAATATAAGAGCTAAAAATACTTGTATGATTTAGTGCAGAGGTTCCCAAACTGGGGGGGGGGGGGGGCGAGACCAGTTGAATTATTATCATTTAGTTAAAATGAAATACATGTACACATTTTTTTTACAAAGGTAGAAAATTTGAATGAGATAGCATTCAGCAACACATTAGCGTTTTGAATGAGATAGCATTCAGCAACACATTAGCGTTTTGAATGAGATAGCATTCAGCAACCCATACCCATTCATAATTTATAATGTAAAGGGGAGGGGGCGTGGGAGGCTTCCATTTCAAGAAAAGGGGGCGCGATAGCAAAAAATTTGGGAACCCCTGATTTAGTGTAATGGCTATTTTAATTCTGTGATACCCACGAATGTACATTGTGACAATGCAATATTTTGCGTTGACACAAATAATGACACATCAAGAAAAGTACAAGTTATACTCATTCTTTAACTTCACCTTTTCCAATATTATTTGAGGGTCACCGTTGCTGTCCTTAATTCTATCATGCCACAATTTTTGTTCTATGCCTATTTTCTCAAGATGTACCCTTTCTTGGTACGGTATCCCTCGCTTGCTTCTCACAGTATCAATAGAAACAGAGTCCTTTCTTACACCAAACTTTCTGTATTTACACGGGCTTCGGACCGCGACCTAATGAACCTTGCTTCTCCCGGTGGCTACATTTTTTTTTTTCTGAAAAAATAATAAAATTAAAATATCCTAATTTATGTTTTATCTCCAGGTCAGATGTTGGTGAATTGGTTTCTGTCTTCCTTCACAGATGACAATGGCACTATAAGGGGAATCACTGTTCAGTTTTGCTCTCATCTACTAGCCGCAGGAGTTATTCGACAAATTGATGATCAAAATCTGGATACATGTGATCAATTTAAGGTATTATTATTTGTACTTGTTTTTTACTTTCCTTATTATTATTATTTTTTCATAGATAATATGAGTACATATTTATGATAGGAATATTCAAAGTGTACCTGATCCAGACAGCACAGTGCTGGTGTTGGATCATTTAAATTATGATATTAGATATGTGCGCGAGCGCCACAATGGCAAGAGACACCAGAACATACGTGTTTAGTCCTATGTTGGTTATTTGCTCCACTAACATTTGATGGCTTACTGAATAGTACGCTTTCTTGACGTCTAGAAATGCTGCAAAGACTTTTTTATTGTCATTTAACTGTCCGTGTTTGTATGTCGTCAGTTGTAATAGAGCGTTTTCCGTCCCAATTCTTTTTTGGAAACCGAATTGTTGTGGATTAATTATTTTTTTAGAAGAGAGATAATTTTCCTGTCTGATAAGAACAATTTTTTCAACTGCTTTGTCTAAGCTGGGTAAGACAGATATGGGTCCGTAGTTTTCAATTTTCCTTTTCTTTTGCTACCTATTTTGTATATAGGGAAAAGTTTTATAGATCAGCAGTTTTAAAAATCTCGGGGAAAATTCCCTTACTCAAGCTTAAGTTTACTATATTGGACAAGAGAAATGAGATAAAACCATAGATCCTTCTCAGGGTTTTAACTTGAATGTCATCATTGTCTTTCAATAGGAAATATTATTGAGGATATTTGTAGTCATTTTGAAATATAAGAATTTCTAATAAATTTTGTATCGGCTACAAGTAAATTGATGAGTCACGAACGCTTTTCTTTGTTAAGACATGTTCTGTTAAGTTCACCAGAAGATGTCTTAAACCAGCCAACGTGTATGGCACGTTGAATACACCAGTTCCCGTTAGATCACTGAAGTTCAGCAACATCCCTGTGGACGAATCTCGTGGAAGTGGCTGTATTCCTTAACCTTGAAGTGATGTAACTAAGATGTAGACGCAAACGTTAACAACAACAACGTCCAGCGAAGTTGTACCATATGGGTGTCCACGTGAGTTTGCGCCCTCGTGATGCTGGCTATTTTTTCGGCCCAACCCAGACTGGGTGAGGTCAATGTGGGTAGGTGGTTTGCAAGTTTCAGCGAATGAGGGTAAACCCCCAATGATCAATAGATGTTAAAGAGATGTTAAGCTAAATTAAAAACTTACTTGTAGCCGATACAAAATTAATTAGGAATTCTTATATTTCAATAGGGTTAGTTTCAGGAAATGTATGAAATTTAGTTCCACATGATGAATCAGGTTGGGAATTAAAATTATTCGAGATCATCGCAGACGGGAATCTTATCGGAATTATTATTTAGAACAAAGTTCAGATTATTAGGATTAACGTTTTTGTTGAGGACGGGATTATCCGTGAGGGAGATTTGAATTGAGATTATCGTTAGAAGGCATATGGTTATTGTGAGATTGAGGTCTACAGTTACGTTGTTTTGATAATGTTGCGCTATATCATCAGGTATATTTTTTCCTACATTGTACAAATATTTATTGATCGTGGTTGCAGCTATTTCATTTTAAATTTTGCAATCGGAGGAAATTTCATCAATCTATATCGTTTTTGTCTCAGATTTTTTTGGGGATCTTGTATTGTTGATATTATGCAAGGTTTGCCATAACTTTTTGGGTCGCGTCTATTTTCTTTAATTTGGTGTTTGAAATAGTCATCTCTAGCTTTCCTGAGACATGCAGAAACTATGTTTTTAACTTTTTTAAAATATAATTTTAATCGCTCATTTTGAGGGTGTTTTTTAACCAGCTTAAATAACTTATCGCGATTTCTGATAGAATTGAACCTTGGATATCCAAGGTTTTATTGGTCTTATATATTTTTAACTTCAGTACAACTGTTTAAGTGTGACTTAGTTTTATGCAAAACTCATTAGTAATCTCATTGACATTCTCAAGGGATAAAATATCATTCCAGTTATCTTTGAAAAGATTTTCCTCTAATTTCACAAAAGAACTATTTTGCAAGGTAGCTATCACGGTAAAGTAATCGGTAACGGCTGTATGTAGGACACTAGATTTTACATGATGGAGATCGGACACTCTGCAGGGTCGAAACATGAGTTCAATACAAGTTGAGCTGTTGTTTATAATTTGTGTCTGGTGGGTTGTGTGATAAAGTTATGATGATGTAGGGTGTTGTGGTCTACGGTACAGATGTTTTCTCTCAAAGTTTTAAATTATATTTCGTAAAGGAAAATATAAATGTAAATTTATTTTAAAGTCAAAAAGTAAAGTATGTTAATGAGCTGAAATTTTTGAAGTCGATTTTTCAATGCCAAAACAAGTTTTGAGGTCCCCAGAGCAAAATCTCGAGTTTTAGCCATTGATTTGTGTGTGTCTGTCGATCTGTGAAAAAGATCTCAAGAACGGTAAGTGCTAGACTCTAGCAGCGAGAGACTTGAAATTTAGTATATCATATGGCAATTTATGCCATGAACGATACATGAAAGTTTTACAAATCTACTGTTGGGGTGGTTTATTGCCGTTTTCACGAATCCAGATAAATTGAAAACAGTATGAGCTGGAGATATCAATTTTACATATTCATATCAATTTTCTGCATGAAATGTGCAAAGACACTTTTGGTTGAAGGCAAATCTATCGTTGGTGGTTTTTTTTTCCATTTTTTGTCCGATTTTTGGCGGATTTCATTAATTCTGCCTAAAAGGAAAACAGTAATACTGGAGACTTGAAATTTTGTAGTATTTTTTTAATTAGTCTAATGTACCTTTGACGGTTTTGCCTCTTTTTGGCAGTCTTGAAAACTGAAACTCGTGTTTTTGGCGCTGGGGACCTTAATATGTGTTTTGGCAATGAAAATTCGACATAAAAATTTCAGCCCATTACTTCATACTTTCTTTTTTACAGATAAGGAAAGTTGTGTGGTGTTCAATTTTCGGTTTTTTAAGGGACCAATTATAAAATACAAAATAAATGCATCCATCTCCAAAATCAATTACTTTTGAAATTCTTGTTTTATGCTGTTCAATTTAATTTTTCAGGTTGACCGAATGTACTACTGGTCTAAAAGTGAAAGTGAATCTCAAATAACTTCGACACCCTCTTCTGGGAAAATAATATTTTCTTCGTGGCCTCCCCCCAATGAACAAAATGAAAATAACAATAATGAAAGCTCAGCACTTTTGTGTCACCAAATAGAAGATAAAATTAAGTTGGAAAAACAAATAACCAAATTAAAAGAAGAAATTGAACTGTTGAAGATAGAACATCAAACTGAAGTAAGACGTATTACGTTCAAAGTTACCTAGTACATTCGCCACCGTAAAATTATTAGGCATAACAAATAATCATAGAAAAAACAAGGATTTGCAATTTTTTTTTTAAAAAAAACTTTCTATTCTTTAAAGAATAGGTCACACGAGTTTACCTTCATTTCAAAATGTTCAAAAAAAGTTGACTCGGGTGGTGGTTATGCAACCATTGCGCCAGTTAGCTCAAATATTTATTTTGTATTGCATTGGAGTGGCTATAATCTAAATTATAAATTAATTACTTTCTTTACACATTTTATCTCGCGCGAGTGTTTATAAGCACTCGAATTGACTGCTGTACAAAAAATACTCATGCTAGCAAGTGCGAGTTCACGTTTCTTAATCGCCACCATAGTAATAATTCTTTTAAATAAGCGCATTTCAAAATGCTATAGTTCAATATGAGAAATTACTTTTTGAAAAGTATTTGGTTCCCTGTGAACTAATCAGATGGCCCCAAATGTGTGGTTTATAAGAATTCAAACCTTTTTATTGGTTCATGAAGTAAATTCTCATAAGACGTAGATCATAGTACCTAATATTTATTGACAATTTAAAAAAGGTAATTAATTTTCTCGTAAAGTGTTAAAAATGTTATCGATTTTCTAGTAAAAAAGAAATCTGCGCTCAATAATGTAACATTAATTTGTTCCTTCTTATTTCAGAAACAATTAAAACTTGAAGTATTGAAATTGAATGAAAATCAAAGACCAAACTCTTTAGAACTCTCTTTTCCTTCGAATAAAAAAGAACCTAGAACCCCATCTAAAAATACATCTTCCACTCTCTCAAAAATTCCATCACCAAAATATAAAACAACTCCCAACAAAAATTCTTCCCCAATAAAAAGTTCCTCACCTACTAAAAATAAATTAAGTCCCAATAAAGTTCCTAACAAGTCTCTTTTAAAATCTACAGATTCATTAACTGACTTGACTCAAATTGAAACAAGAAATCGAAGTTGTCAAACATCGCCAAATAGGTATTCCGAATCCCAAATCACCGACGTCAATAGAGTTAATAATAAAAGTGGTATTATTCCTTTAGCTAAAGTTCCTAGTAATATCACACTAGTACCTCCCAGAACCCTACATGCCAAAAATGAAAAGATCAATCCCAACCCAGATATTGACAGCTTTTCTAAGTCATCTGCAAACGGGAAGATGATTCCCATACCACCCCCTCTACCTGTGTCTGAAATATCTCCGGTTAGTCAAGAATGTACCATACAGGATTATCTTCACAAGGGACCAAATTTTACACCTCCAACCCCACCGTCGTTGCCTGATTCCACATGTACTCTTCCAAATGGTAGGTTATCATATGAATCTCAAAGTCCTACCATGACAATTTCAAATCAAGGGCCTCCTCCTCCTCCCCCACCGCCACCACTTCCGCCCTTAGATTCTATTCCAGCTCCTCCTTATTTAAATAATATATTTATTCCTCCTCCGCCCCCTCCTTTGGAACTCATGACATGTTTAGGTACTCCTTCACCACCCCCGCCAATGGGTGCCATGACAAATTTAGGTGCTCCTCCACCACCCCCTCCAATGGCTTCCATGTCAAATTTAGGTGCTCCTCCACCACCTCCGCCATTGGGTGCCATGACAATTGTAGGTGCTCCCCCACCACCCCCTCCAATGGGTTCCATGCCAAATTTAGGTGCTCCTCCTCCACCTCCACCAATGGGTTCTATGAACAATGTAGGTGCTCCTCCCCCTCCGCCACTTTTAGGATTGGTTTCATCTGTCACTCCTACTAGCACTTCTACTCCTCCACCTACCCCTTCCACGCCAAGTGGACCTTCACCATTACCTACTCCTCCAGCCGGTGGATGGCTTACAAACAAAGCTAGTAAGTAACAATTTAATTTTTCAAATGAAATCATTTCTATGTTTTGCTTTTTAAACTTAGCTTTTAGAATAATACCGCCATTTTGGCTTTTGACACAATTAAATTGTTTGTTTGTCGCGAGAATTCCCTTATTGTTAGCAAATTCGAAAAGATACGATAAAAAAAATTCCTTGGCATCCACTGGCCTATGGCTGATCTCTGCACCATCCCCGACACCATCATCTCATCTCTCTAATGAAGTCGTCTCGCTTTGATTTTGTTTAAGGTTTTAGTAAGGAACCAGTCAATCCACCAAAGCCTATGAAACCATTATATTGGACGAGATTGGTTGTTCCTCTAGTAGAAACAACAGATACAACACCTCTATGGAAAGAAATTACAGAAATTCCAATCAAAAATATTGACGAATTTACAGAATTATTTTCTAGACAAGTTACACAAAGAGCTTTGACAAGGAAACGTGAACAGAAGCCTAGTAAAGCTCAGGTATTTATTTGGTTAGATCCAAAGCTGGACAGAGTTTCGCAATTGGAAAAACCTTGCACATGGGTTAAATATCAATCGGGGTTCTAGTAGGGAACCCGTTGGATAGGACTAACAGTAACTCTTGGAGGAACGACTGTTAGACCTGCACACTAAACATCATTCATTTTGTTCAACGCCAAGTTGAACTTCGACGGACGAACAGACTTTTTTTTTAATTTTTGCATTCCATGTATGCACCATAAGACAACAACTAAAACATAAGACAACAACTTTTGGGGTATAAAATAAACAAAACAATAAAATGTAAAACTTCAGATTGGTTTTCTATATTTTTCAAATCTGTGCATCTTAAATCTTCAGTATGTTACTTTTTTTCTTCTTTATTTCAAATCGCTTCATTAATCAGTTATTTGCCTCTATTCCAGAATGTGGCACGGTTAATTGATAGTAAAAGATCACAGAATGTTGGAATATTGGCTCAAAGTTTACACATAGACTTTTCTGAAATTGAAAATGCTATTTTTAATATGGATACTTCTGTTGTTAGTTTAGAAGCTTTACAACAAATTTATGACGTGGTAAGTACAATCAAAGAAAATTCATCAGTTTGAGCTTCTAGAAAATAGGTTCAGTTACACTTCATCAGTTAATTCCAACTTGAAATTGCTTCATGTATAAAATACCGTGTTGGCTAAACAATTGGTGTGCTTTATTATTATAGGAAACATTTAACTAGTAAGCCTTAAGCCTTATTTATAATAGCACCAACTGCCACTTCTTTTTATAGATGCCCACATCTTACGGGTCGTAAGAAACTCATACGAAAATTCTGAAACCTATGCGTTGTAATAGGAACAAGTCTGCGCAGCTTTAAAATTATTTAAAAGTAAAATTAACTTACCTTTGAGTAACATGTTAATTATAAGCGGTAAAAAATATAAACAATTACCAGAAACATTATTTACATTTTTTATAAAGAAATTAGTTTTGAATCGGAGGATAGAAGGTGACATTCCATCTTTTGACTCGACTAGACTGATGATGAATCGAACGATTCGAAAGTACTTTCATTAATTTAATTTGTTTTAAAAGTAAATATGAACTTATCCCCACGTTACGGACAAGTGTGTATTGAGCTATAGAAATTTATTTCCTTCCAGCGTGCTACAGAAGAAGAACTTACTCTAATTAAGGAACATGTTTCCAAAGGAACTGATCAAGTTTTGGATAAACCAGAACAATTTTTGTATGACCTCTCAGAAATTCCCCATTTTTCTGAACGAATCGCTTGTTTTATGTTTGAAGCCGATTTTAGTGATTCTATAAGTTTGATTGAATGTAAACTGAACAATATTAAATCTGTTTGTCAGGTAAGTGGATGCCCCTTTTCGATCAAATTATATAACTAGCTATTTGCCCCTGCTTCGTACGGCTGCAAAATTTAACATCCATTTCGAAATTTGAGATCAATTTGCATGTTTTGTGGTACATACATGGGTACGCCCAGGATGAAATTGACTCCTATTTAGAAAAGTAAATATTTTACTGCTAGATATTATTTTTTATGCAAAACCAGTTGTATCGAGTTTTAGTTTTCTCCTTCATTCCGACATGGTACAAAGGTACAACTCATTTCTGAATTTTTGATGATCCACGCAAAATATTTCACGCGTCAACCACGAAAAGTTCCCACCAGCGCTCCCGGCCGCCACAACATTACCAAGGTCACCCGACAATGTCACAACAGACAAAAAACATTCGCAGCCGATACACAAAACCTTCCAAATTAATATTAGTAAATTTTGCCAAAAACATACAAAGTACAATGGCTTACAAATATTACAAAGATTGTTAAAACTAAATAATTATGTCAACATAAAAAATAATAATGTTCAATTAATTTAGTTTAATATCTTCTATGCAGAATAATAATTGTGTTCTAGAAAAATAAACTTTTTCGAATACCATGTTAAATAAAATTTAATTTATCCATCTTTGAATTATTGTATTATATGAAACAGACAGAGATATTGTCAAAATGGGAAAAAAATCTGTCTGTTTCAGATAATTATTGATTGTATTATCCGAAACAGACAGAAATATTGTCGTAATGCAAAAGTGCTTTCAACTTTCTATTTTCAGTTTCTCATGAAGTCAGAAAAGTTGAAAAGAGTCATGTCAATTATTCTAAGTTTAGGCAATTTTATGAATGGAGGAAACCGATTGCGAGGACAAGCCGATGGATTTGGTCTAGAAATTTTACCTAAACTGAGAGATGTTAAGAGTAAAGGTTTGTAGGTGAATAATACTAAGCCTGTTTGAAAGCTAAGCTTTCATATTTACTTTATCTTTCTCATACGAAGTATAGGAATGTAAATTATTAAGTTAGTTAAATTGGGTTACTATGTCGAGTAAAATCATAATTGGCAATTCTATGAATGGAGGAAACCGGTTGCGAGGACAAGCCGATGGATTTGATTTAGAAATTTTACCTATTTTTCAAGTAAAAAGAAAATTCAAGTAAATTATTGTTACGGAGATCAATTTGGATGTTGGGTTTTTAAACGTTTCATGAGGTCTATCTACACAGTGGGTCCAACAATTATATCCGTCTTTCGAAAAATTATATTACCGACCCGGTTCATTCAATTTTCATGGAATTTGAAACGAGTACAAGTATCCTAGTCTATACTTTTGGTTTTAAAAGTAGTTGGTTAATTTCTCTTTACATAATCTAATAATGTTAAAAGTCAGTATAGTTTTTTTTTTTTACAGTTCAACAGGTTTGTAGCCATTCACTTTTGTTTCGCAAGAGTAATTGAGTTGCATAAATCGTTATATATATAGGAAAATACCTGGGATTATCTAATTAGTCTAATACAACAACCGGGGGTTTTAGTTGCAACGTTTGTTGCTGAAGGACTGAATAGTATTTTAAAAAAAAATATCTTCTATATTTCAGACAGTTCTGTTACTCTTCTTCATTTCATTGTGAGGACCTATCTTCGGGATATTGAAGATCCAGTGTCCGAACTTCTTCCCGTACCTGAACCTGGCGACGTAGATCGAGCATCAAGTGTAGTATTTGACGATGTCCATTCTCAATTAAAAGAATTATCCAGAAAATTGGACGCGTGTACTTTTAGTATGGAAAAAGTTGTGCGCAATTCTAAGCCAGAACATTTAGAACCATTTAAAAGTAAAATGGAAACTTGTATTAAAACAGGTGAGAATAAAGGAGGGTGCGCACGGTCAAAATGACTTATTCATATATTTTTAAAACAAGTACTACGGTCACCCAGTGGTGAATTTAAACTTTCACTGCCCCTATTTTGACAAGAAATGCGATTTTGAAAGTTTCATTCGTTACTCAGTAATTTTGTTGATTATTTTGAGACAAGAAAAATACAAACATTAATGAAAAAACAATGCTCGAAATCTCATTTATATTTGAAAGCTTTACGGTAGTTGGAGTTTTTATGTATAATGCAAACTGTACAGTATCTTTCTGATTTTCAGTCGTGTGAAAAGTGAGACAAATGTATAAACATAGACACTATTTTCATTGCAGCTAAATCAAAAAAAAAATATTTTTTTTCTTATTTAAGTTGCTCCATATTTTGCCGCCCCAGGTCATGGCCTATGTTACTTTTACGGTAAATCCGCCACTGTGATCCCCTTATTTTTGGCCTTTGGTAATTTGATTCAATTTGATATTAAACGTTAGGTACATATTTTTAATATCTTGTAACAGCCAACGATATTATCGTCAAAAAAACTTGAAAAATATGGAATTGTGTGTGAATAAAAATATTTCCTTGTGATTTCAGCCAAAAATGCTCTCAGTGAACAACTGGAAAATTTGGAGGATTGCACAAATAGGTAAGATTATTGGGACACGTTGAATATACCAGTTAAATAATATCTCTGAAGTTAAGCAACGCCCAACAAGGTTATACTTGGCGGGTTACCTACCATGTAGGTTTAAGCCCTCGTGATTTTAGCTATTCTCGTACCAACTCAGAGAAGTCAATGTGAGTAGCTGGTTTGTATGTTTTTAGCGAATAGTGGGTAAAACTCTTGTCTCAAATGACCATAGATCGTTAAGCCGAGTAAAAAATGGTTTAATTTAAATTACTTCCATATTATTAATCGTTTTTCCTTTCTTTGTAATAAGTAATATTGACATTTGAAAATATTTGTCCTGCATTTAAGAAGAAAAACCTTTTTCAGATTCAAATCGGTGATGCAATTTTACCAATACATTCCAAAAGGTGTTCCCGCAAATGAAATTGCTCCCAAAGACTTGTTTGTTTTGTGGGCACCATTTTGCCACGACTTTAAGGATTGTTGGAAAAAAGAACAACAAAGAATTATCAAAGAAAGGTAAGTTTGGTTATTATGTGGACTATTTGGGAACCATTGTTCAATTTCAGGTTAACAACGCTAATGGGTCCAGAATTTGGTGGAATTCCAATTTAGAGTTTTGTGTTAATCATGTATTTAATACTTCTTCCTTTTTATGAACAAGAAAAACTTTTTTTTTTAAATTAATATCAACGAAGAATATTAATTTTTAGTATAATATTCTGGGAGAGCACGTTACAGGGTGAAAGAGATCGTGGTGTTCTGTATCTCTCATGTATAAGGTTTAAAAAGTCATACGGGAAAAACTTATAGTGGTGGTAGTAGTAGGAGCTAGTAATCATCCGTTATCTACTACTCCCTCTTCATTTAGTCCCAAAGTGTCCGCCACCTCCACTGGTCTGATTCTGAGGTCATGTTATGATAAGGGTTCTCCGCAGAGATAAAAATATGGGCGTTTGATTGGTCCTAGCGACACATGCAATATCGGGTTCTGTGAATGTTGGTTTCTTTATTTTAGATTTTTGGAAGTGAAAAAGAAGCAAGAGGACAGAAAGCAGCAAGTTCATAAAATAAAGAAACAAGAATCTGGATTGGTAAGTACTTCGTTATGTTCTGAGTATCTTATCTGTCGCGTGAATTAAATTTATAAATTAAATTATTATACCTTATTTATACTGTGAGGATGAGACTGAAGAGTCCCTTTACCCCCACAGTCCAAATAGAGGTCTTATATATTTTACAAATATAATAATGATACAATTTTTTTTTACATATTTACAAAAACAGACTAATAAAAAACACACATTCATTCTCGCAATCAACTTCCATGATCCGTGTACAAGCTACCAAACGTAAAGGGAGAATGATTAGGACTAGAAGGAAGAGGAAAAGGATAGTAAAGGGAAGGAACTGTTAGGTAATGGGAGCTAACAAACCTTCGCTGACTGCCTCCAATAAAGATGATTTGAAAGAGTGAAAGGTGGGTGAATCTAGGATAGGATATGGTACTGTGTTCAAGAAATCGATGGAAGAGATAAGGAAGGATTTACATAGGAAACAGTGTTGTGAGTTTTTGAAGGAGAAGCTCATGGGAACGTGTCATTATGGAAGTAACGGAAGAACGAAATTGATATTTGGAATATGGGTAGGAAAGAATTTGAGAACCAAGAAATTTGAAAAGGAGAGATAGAGTAAGAATCTTTCTCCAATCCTCAAGCCCGAGCAACCGTGCTCTGCTGTAATATGGAGTTATGTACTCCCGCGCTTCACTTTGTAGATATACCGCGCACATGCATTCTGAGCTCGTTGTAGACGACTCGATTGTTCAACTAAGTCCGTTAAAATGTACAGTACTACAACAGAGGAAGCACATAAGATTTAAATAAAAGGAGTTGTCCAAAGGGACCCAAAAACTTTTTTTTGAATTTTAGATACTTCATCGATCCAAGAAAGAGATTTATCAAATATTATACCCAAATTTCGAACAGAATCAATGTATTCGAATTTATTACCATCAACCTCAATAATTGGAAAGGGGTTCAAGATGGAACGACGAACTCCAGAGCTACAAATAAGCATCGCTTTGGTTTTATGGGGGTTTATGGCAAGACAGTTTCTTCTGGCCTAGAGGAAGAGCCACTGAATCTCAGAGTTGATTGTAGCAACCGCCTCAGTTAAGCGCGTTGCTTCGGAAGATATGTAGATCTGAAGGTCATCGGTATAAAGATGAGTGACATTAGTCAAAGCAAGAGGAAATGTCATTTATGAAGAGACTGAATAGCAGCGACCCACCACAGAACCCTGAAGAACACCAGAGAGAACAGACCTCCATCCCAACCTATTCTGTTTGACTCTTAGAATACATTGTCTTGGATCGTTCAAGTAAGATGCAGGCCACGTCCCCACAGAATTCAAAAGATTTCATTTTAGAAAGCAGAACACAGTGAGACAAGGTCAAATGGTTTGCTAAAGTCAAACAGAACCGAATGGAGGCCAGCTTTTTGTGCATGGCAACCTTAATGTCATTAGAAACCTTCAACAAAGCAGAACAAGTACTATAATCAGTACGAAAACTAGATTAAAACGGATTAAATAGATTATGCTGGTTAAAAAAAAAGCTTATCTGGAAACAAATCATACGTTCAAAAACATTAAACAGAGAACAAAGAAGACTAATAGGACGAACTGGTTACATTTATCTATGTCACCCTTGGACAAGAATATGCAGGAGAAGAAAAACTGGCCAGGTGAAAGGTGCACGTCTGTTTTGCTTTTTTTTTTTTGTACTAAAAAACTAATAATTATTTTTATGTTCTTATTCACTCTCGTTGTAATTATTTTCGATCAATTTTTTATTGTACACAATAATCAAAAATAAATTTTCCGTTAGATCACTGAAGTTAAGCAACGTCCCGTGAGGTTATTCTATGTGGGTGTCCACGTGGGTTCGCGCCCACGTGATGCTGGCTTTTTTTTCGGCCCAACCCAGGCTGGGTAAGGTAAATGCGGGTAGCTGGTTTGCAAGTTTCCAGCGAATGGAGGGTAAAACCCCGTCTTGAATGACCAATAGATGTTAAAGGACGTTAAGCCTAATTAAAAAAAAAAATCATTGCATACATTTTTTATTGATTTTGTCTTTATTAACAAAATAAGTCCCGTCAATTTGAATGACACTCAATGTACCTATTTTTTTTAAAGAGGAAGCTTTTTAAAGTCTCCTACCGTTCTTGAGGTAGAGCCTTATTGACGGACAAATGTAGTATATTTAATAATAAGATTCGGTTTCGGAACACTACACTAAAAATGGAATTGTAAAAATAATTTTATTTTCATCTAGATTATCCTAGACATAATTATGTAGGAGTATACGTTAAATTATCTTTAATGCCTGCATGCGAAAACTTGAATCCCCCTACTTTTATTTTCTTTTATTATTATTATTATTTTATTTATTTTTTCAGAAAGCGAGATTTGAACGCATGGAGCGACTGCACAATTTGAATAGTTCTTCATAGTCTCTACTATTGTGATATGCACAATATACCTCTTTGATGTTGTGATAAGTCCTCTTTAATATTCTCATTCGTAACGATTTTACATTGAAATGTATATTTTGTACGATTCAAAAATTGCGTGGCATTCCGTTTAAATTCCATTAAATTTGATCTAATACTTAGGTGGTAACTACACTTGCTATAAGAGAATTTACTTATACATTTATTGTTACGCTTTATGTACTGTAAGGCTACTTTTTAAGCGATCTTCCAGCACTGATTGAGTTACTAAAATATAAAGAAAAAAAGTGTACTGCGAGCTGAGTTTAATGACATTTTGGCACGAAAGCGACTGCGAAGAATAATAACTAAATAGTCGTAAGACAACATTATCTGTAAACAATAGTTCAATTTTTAACGAAACAAATGTGTGGGAAAACTTTTAGTTTAAAATGCTCTTCAGTATTTCATGTTCAAAATGAACCGAAATACTTTCAATTTAGGTCGTGAATAAAATTTGTGCTGTGCTTTTACATAGTATAATATAATTATTTATATTTTTTTATTAATTTTTATTATATAGAAATATTAAATTTTATTTTATTAGAGGTAATGAAATTTTAGGGTGAATATTTTTTTTATAAATATTTTTGTATTTAATTAAAAAATGGAAGTGTGATGACAACCAGACCAGAGATTTCGTTATTAAGATCATGATTTTTATGCACTCTTATAAACCTAATATTTTTATTTAATGATAATTCTTGCAAATTTATTTTTTTCGCTTCAACTATTTGACCTGTTTTAATTTTCATTCTTTCTTTTTGGATTCACGTATTAAAAGAAAATCCCGGTGTATCGGTCGAATAAGCTCAATGACAATTGACCAGACCGATAACCAAACCCTGGATGGGCAAACAAAAAGTTAAACTAAATAAAAAATATTTATTTTTCCCTGATTGGAAATCTGCTTCACAAACATTATGAAATTAAGAAGATACTTTCTACTTAATTTATTGATATCTAGCGTTTGATTTGATCAAATTTTGTTCTGTTTTTTCTATTAAAAAGTAACATTCCATAATATTTATAGCTTTATTTTATTTTTCATCACGTCTCATTTTTATTTTTAATATCTACCTATACGATATTTTTAAATTAAAAAGTCCTGTTTTTTTTTACTTTCTCAGTTCGACTTTACTTTTTTGATATTTCCTTTGAACGGTTGTTCGTGTTATAATAATGTACACAAGATTTATTTTCCATGGGTATATAAATGCCATTTGGAATGGACGTTTGGGGGGGGGGGAATCGTGTATATCAGACGCGTCATAGAGGCCCACTATTTCAAAGTGTTGATTGGCCGCCGATGAACAGATGAATATATTTTAATTGAACAATACAATCACTCGTGAGGTTTCTGCCTGCTGCTATCGCTTTTCTGTCACAAGATCCTCAAGGTTTACAAATTAACTTCACTCACTGCAGTGGCGTACCTAGAACTTTGAGCGCCCGGGGCAAAGAATGATTCGCCACCGCCCCCCTCCCAACCATAGTTTTACACGATTCTCATGATACAAACTCCGTAGACTAAGTTCTGTAACAAATTTCCAGATTATTTTTAACAATTTTCATGTTTTATTTCATTATTAAAGTTAATTCACGTACATATTCATACGTCACTAAACAATCGCTAATACTTAGTAGAATATATCTCACAAAAAAATTATCATTGGAAAAAGGCCAAGTTCCACCCACTCTTCCAAAAAATTCCGCCTATGAAAGTAGTGATATCGATTATTGGGGCCAAGATTATTATTGCTGCTGTATATCCCGCACTTAAATTTATTATTGCACGTTCTTCTGTCTCAATTCTCTTAAAGTAATACCGACTTTACACTTGGCCAGTTTGTAAAGAGGTAGTATTTTACGATTCCCCTTAGAAAAAACTGACCAAGTGTAAATTCGGTATTACTTTAAGAGACTATACTTTTTATAAAGATATGTAACTGATTATTTGGCAGTTTTTCCTTTATTTCTTCTTTTTCTTTTTGATTAAACAACATCTCGGAAACCAGGAAATTTCTGTGTAAACCTGACCCAAATATCCAATAAGATAAATAAGATCGAATGCCAAAATATTAATAAAGTAATATGCACTACAAAGCAAATAAAAACAGCAATATTTATATTGTATCTTCTTCCCTGAAGTTATAGCACTGAGAGTTAACGAGTTTCAATTTTGACATTTGCAGGTTAAATTGAATTTAAGTCTCTCTACCTTCATGCAAGATTTCAGCGTCTTAGCAGTTGAAACTAGATTTCGTGCATTTTCTTCCCTGAAGCGAAACCGTTTTGGAGCACTGATAGTAAAAGAGAGAACATATTTATTTTTCCACTGAAAGCTTGCATGAAGGAAGATATTTACATACAATTATGTATGTAAATATCTTCCTTCATGCAAAATTTCGGCATCCTACCAGTTCAAACTAGTTTTCGAGCATCTCCTTCCCTAAAGCGGAACCGTTTTAGAGCACCGGGAGTGAAAGAGTTCAAATATAAATTATTTCCTTCTAAATTGCATGTAAATATCTAACTTTATGCAAAATTTCAGTGTTTTATCAGTTAAAACTACAAACAGTTCGTGTAAATATACACACTGCAGTCGCCAGGCTTGACTAGGAACTTGGCCTGGCGCACTGCCGTGCGCCTAGATTACAATACATTGTATTGTCTTCCCTAAAGCGACACCGTTTTGGAGCACTTACAGTTAAAAGGTTGAAATTTCCGGATTTTTTTCTTTACTTGGATGTCAATTGCTAACTTCATGCAAAATTTCAGCGCTCTAGGTAAACGTGAAGTGCCTGAAACTTTTGATGATGAGTGAATCAATCAGTCAGTCAGTATCCAAAAGTGCAAACTTTAAAATTACCTATCTCCTGTCCGGTTTAATGTTAACTTTTGAAGTTTATCCTGTAGTATTGTACTATACTACGGAATGTATGTTCAAAATTTCAATGACCTATCCCTTATAGAACCGGATATCTGACGGTGTGAAAAGCTGGTGAATTGCTTCGTATAAAGATACACTGGTGCTTTCCGGAACTTGGCCTGGCGCACTGCCATGCGCTCAGATAGTATGAAACTATTTTCTCGTGGCCACAATATTGTGATACAGTGTGGTATTGTAAACATGTGAAACATGTGAATCGCGTTTTGACAATGATTGAATTTTAAAACGATCAAATCACAAACCTGGAACTTATCGACCGCAGCCCTACCAGTTTGATCCATGTCATCAACCCAGACTGTCTCATTCTGTGATATGTACATTTGCAGCGATTAAAGCCAGAAAAGTTAACATTTGAATTTTTCAATTGTGATGAGAATTTTTTTTAAGTTTGTAATGTTTCGAGATTATATAAATCAGATAAAAGATTCATTTTTCATCAAAAATTGAGATCCAATGTTAACGTAATCTTTCTATGAATGAAAGACTCGATTTTTCAGTAATAAAAATTTTGTTATTTTTAGTAAAAAAAATAATTTTAGTATCATTTCTTTATCTTACGGAACATTAAAGGTCATTTTGCAGCCCTCAATCATTGCGCCCGGGGTGACCGCCCCCGCCCCCCCAGGTACGCCACTGTCACTCAATTCCCCAGCATCAGACATGTTGTTATCAGTGATTTTTATCATATACTCGGTTTTAATTTCGAAAATAGCTGTTAACATATGTATGAGCTTCCAAAATAATTTAAACTACAAATATTTTAACTCTTCGTATTTGAGATCGTCATATCTCTGTGGGCCGCAAGTGGTCCGTCATGTCTGGATCGCTGGGTTATGTCAACCAAATTTAGTCATGAAAAAACCTTGCAAATTAAGTATGACAATTTTTTAATAAACTACCTCGATACGAACTTACTATTGATACTTTTTTTCCATACCTATTAGAGATATCAATATAAATATTTCTAGAAACAGGCTAATAAAATTACTAACGGATGGTACTTTGGGAAGTTTTGGTTAGAGGATGGAAAACAATGACTTCAGAAAAGAGAACACTATTCATTATTTATTGTAGACTCGTAAAACTTATTCCGGTAATTTCCAACTTGGTTATTCTGTTGTTTCAACGCCTTGCCAAAAGTTAACGCTCATGTCCAGTTTTATTATTTAACCCTTAAGTTTTGAGATAGAAATAAATATTTTTTTCTGTACCTGAGGCGCTCGTGGGACTTGATTAAAACCCTGCATAAAAAATTATAAGTATATCTATATGTGGATTTATTTATAGCAAATGAATACCAAACATGGATAGCAATATTTTCTACGTATTCCAACTTATTTCCGAATTCTAGTGGAAAATCATAGCATTTTGGACAACGAATTTTATATCTTAGTACCACCCAAAAAAAGCATCATACCACCAAATAGGCATAATATTCAATAGAATAAATAAAAAAATCTTTGTTTAGTCACACTATTGAAGCTGACAAGTACAATTTTTCATGCTTACGAAATAATATTTTCTATGGTGGGGTACCTATTTAATTTTCAGCTGCTTGTGGTTACTATGTATGTAGACACTAACCACTAACCATGAAACCTACTTACCTACATAAATACATCAAAGTTAATAGGTACGTTGGTAAATTTTCAGTTTAAAATTTTAAAAAAAATCTTTTTTTATGGCACGTAACACAGTCTCCCTTTTCTTGGCGATCGCAAATTGACAAATTTATCTTTACCTACTAACCTACTACAAGAAAAACAAAGAATAATCAAATAAATAAAATACGCTTTAAAATACAGAAATAAATTTTCCCACATGAGCATTAATTTTTCCCTTTTGATGAATCAGCTGATATTTTGAACTTTCTCTCAAGTGTTTTTATTTTTCATCCATGAAGTTGAAGTTGGATAGATTCCTAATCATATCAGTTTTACAGAGTTCAGAAAAAAAGTTTAGCGAGGTGCGGGGCGTGAGTTGTATAGTCTGCTATTATCTACGCGTAATTTTTATGAATAAATTCATTGAAGTAAAGGTCTTTTATTAATTTTGATTCATTCCATCACAATTTATCGATTCAATATATTATTTTAATCAATTCGCTACAATTTTTTCTCAATTTAAATTAATATTTTCCTCGAATACCTATAATTTGATGCGCTACTCTAGAAACAACTATCTCAAGGAGCTCCAACTGCTCCAAATAAATTTTTAAAGTGAAACTTTTTTGCAAAAAAATAGCCTATTTTTATATTTTGACTGAACTTTAATTGTGTGTGTTAGATATAGATATAAATAAAAATATAGTAAGAGTCCATTTGTTTGTTTAATAACCTTGTAATTTTTGAGTGTATTACATAAAATATCTTTAATAATAAATTTTTAATAACACCCCAATTTTACAGGTTAGATCTTTTCTAAAAACGGTATCCTTATCCTTAACATGGGAATTCCAACCTTAAGGACAGAGTCACTTTAGTTCAGATTGAAGGTAAGTTTTTTATATATTATTTAGCTATAGATTTTTCTAGATCATTCGGCATTTGTTTAAAAAAAAAATTGTGGCCTTCTTCCGTCTATCCTTTGACTTTAATTTTAGCAATCCTGCATAGGATTACTCACCGATAAGCTTTTCTTTAAAAAATGTCCAATTACCAATACTGACGTGTTCTTAAATCTAAGGTATTGTTATAGATTTGAAGGACCGACAGAAACTATTGAATGAGTTGAGTTTTTTATATATTACGTAGCTAGCACCGATTTTTCTAGATTATTTGGCTTTTTTTAAATATGGCCTTCGGTCTATCCTTTGACTTTACTTTTAGCAATCCTGTATATGATTACTCACTGATAAGCTTTTCTTTAAAAAAAATATCAAATACCAATACTGACAACGTGTTCTTAAATCTGTGGTATTGATATAGATTTGAAGGACTGACAGAAACTAATGAATAAAAAAAAGAATTGGTGAGAATTGAGAATAAACTTGGAAAAAGTAATCTTTACAGATAAAATAAACGTTCTCCCCTTTTAGTCATTCCAGAAAATAAGAATCCCAACCCCCTTACTTATACTTTTTTTTGCCCAAATATTTAAGTGCCTAGTTAGTGCTATCCATTTTTGTTTTTTAAATTTGAACAATAAACCTTTGGAAGCGAGCACTAAAAAAATACATTCCTCTTAATTTAATATTTTACGTTTCGAGGTATTTAAAAGTGCCTGGATTTTTTCCCCTTGAGACTGACCCATTTTTATGTTTGGTATATAGATCTCATTTGGTCATCGATACCCTTTACCACTGTCCGTTACATACAAAGGGCTATTTAAAAAAGAAAAATAATCTATGTTCTACTTACATTTTTTATACAAAAATACTTTAATCACCAGTGTTCACACCCGTAAAAGTAAAATGATAAACCCATGGGCTAAGGCTAAATTGGGGGAGTATTTTTTATATACCTATCGCTCTGTTTTTATTACTTCAATTTGTAACAAAATATAATTGTCTCGTCTAAGCTGACATATAAAACTCTTACCGTTCTTAATAGGGGGCATTATAAATAATTGCAAGGTATTAAAATACAGAGAAACATTTAAAAAAGAACAAAGTTGTTAAAAAAAAAAAAATTGCACCCTGCAACATTCTTTACACTGAGAGTTTTTTCCACGTGGAGGGGGAATAAACAGATAATCAAATTTTAAGGATATGCAGTAAAATCAGTTGTGATAAACAGGAAAAACAGACCTTAGGGATTTCGTTCTTTTTATTTTGCCGTGGACGGGAAAAAGCCAATGAAGAACCTACTGAAATTGATGAAATGCAGTAAAAGGTTGCCGTGAAAGGAGTCGGGGAGGGGTAATATATTCACAATTTCAGTTTTTTTGTGTGGACGTCAAATCAAAAACTAATTAATTTACCTACTTACTGAATTATGATGTAATGCATTAACACTGGAACGCCCGGGCCTGCAGACCTACCTAAAACGCCCGCGATGTGCCAAAATTGGCACATCGGACGTCCTAGTGTTAAATGTGTTGCCATGAAAGATGGCGGGGAGGGGTGTGATACAATGATTTATTTATTCAGTAGGATCTACTTCACAGCATCTGCCCAATTTTTTAGCATATGCTTAAGCTAAATCATTCGCTTCTTTTTATGCATACTACTCAGTAAGTAAATTTGGTTCCCGTTATTACCCTTCGTGTTCAGTAGGTACCTTGAAAACTGTGAGAATAATTCTATGAATATTCTCATTCAATATACATCCAAATGATTGCAAAAACGTGAACGGTAAAAAACAAAAAACCCAACAAAAAAATATTTGCAAAATTTTTAATTGAATTTTACCAAATTTTCTCATTAACAATCATTGAGGTATAACAAAATTACACCTTGTCAGATAGACTTTTACAATACCTAATTTTTTTTAAAAAAAATAGGTATAGTAATAATTTACCATTTAATTTTCTGGTATACAGTATGAATCAGCAGAAACGCCGAAGGTCCCGGACCTCGCCGCAGATACAAAAAAAAATCTACTCCGACCTTAGCCCGACATCTCCACATCATCAAGAGAGCGAGGTCCCAAGACCTTCGACCGTTCCGCCCAAAAGACCTCCCTGTACAATATATTATGTAACTAATAAAATTTGAATGATTAATAACCTAGTTGTGTTTTAAGGGTAATTCAGATTCTTCCCCTTACAAGCATTACATTTATAAATTGGTAACTTATTTCACTCCCCGGACCATAAACACAGATAGGTGTGGAGTGCATAGGGATAGGTGTGGTGTGTCGATACTGATGGATAACATGTCCAAATTTTGACATCGAGTCTTCTTTTTTTAAGAAAAGCTTTCATTATTGAGGTTACATTTTATGGGGTGATGAAAACAGAACGTGAAAATCTCTAAATCGCCACATTTTTTTATTGGTCTTCAATTTTTTGTCCGATGTGAAGGTATATAGCTTTAACTCCTCGATATTTTTTATGTTGGGCTGTTTATCGTTCTGTACCAAGATAACTCTCAAACACTTTGTCCGTTTTTAATGAAACTTGATATGGACCTTTATTAGACTCATAGAATTGGCTGATTAGTTCTTGGGCCAAACGGAGCCTCATGGTGACATTTTATGTGAGTGAGGTCTATAGTTAACGGAACTGCTAGTATAAAAATAAAATTTTATACTTATTCTAACCTTAGTATGGGTATTGTAAACTGAAATGTAATAAAGCTATCAGGGTCACAATGAAACATTAGGAGGCGTGTTTTGTATTGCAGAATGAAAGCGTGCATTGTCAATAGAGCGAAATGTAAACCATTCAATTGGTTTACCAAGAAAAATAAATGAATTGTGTTCAAGTTGTAAGGAGTTATTATTTTTTATGAACATTGAACTGACTCTCTTTGTTTGAAAGGCGGTGGAAAGCATGCGAACGATTGAGTTGATGTGATCAGTGGTGGATGTAGAAATCTTCGTTTAGCGGGTGATTGGAACCAAAATCTAAATTTATCATCAGTAGATGTGTTCAGTGGTGGATGTATAAGTCTTCGTTTAGCGGGTGATGGGAACCAAAATCTAAATTTACTATCAGTAGATGTGATCAATGGTGGATGTAGAAGCCTTCGTGTAGCGGGTGATGGGAACCAAAATCTAAATTTACTATCAGTAGATGTGATCAATGGTGGATGTAGAAGCCTTCGTGTAGCGGGTGATGGGAACCAACATCTAAATTTACTATCAGTAGATGTGATCAATGGTGGATGTAGAAGCCTTCGTGTAGCGGGTGATGGGAACCAAAATCTAAATTTAATCATCAGCGTTGTAATTTCCGTTTCAGTAAAAAGGTATCTTTTGTTTAACAATATTAAAGATGGTACAAATGAACGTACATCGGGCTGGATATTTTGCGTTGGTCGTAGCAGTGTTCCTCTCGAATCATCTGTTTTTTTATTTTATTTGGCTTAACGTCTTTTTAACATCTATCTATTTGCCATTCGAAACGGGATTTCCCTCCATTCGTTGGAAACTTACAAACCAGCTACCCACATTGACCACACCCATCCTGGGTTGGGCCGGAAAAATAGCCATCATCACGAGGACGGGAACCCACGTGGACACTAGATCCGTTCTTACTCTTAATGAATTCCATTTCAGTACATGCAAAAAATTCCCTAAAAGCAACGGCTTAGAGTGTGCAACTTAAGCGAATCACTCTGCAAGTCTCAAGTACACTCCACTCCTGCCCTATTACCAACTGCAAAAAAAAAAAAAAAAAAAAAAACCTTATCTCGCGCTTAACTCCATTGCACTTCTGCGTAATTTAAATATTGTTGTGTGCATTTTTAACGAGCAATTTAATGGCGTGCAGACAATTCTGGACATGAAGCTGTTATTTTTAGAGTTATGCTTCCTTTTTTGCACTTCGTTCGTAGCGCCAAATCGCTGAAATATGCTCCCTTCACTGTCGCAGGTTGCTGTGTGAATCCAGAGGAATAAATGGGTCCTCTCAGGGTGGGGATTTGCATTTTGGACCAAATAATAATCTTTGAATGAGGCTCTCGATCCCTCTGTAAAATAATTGTTTTTCAATTTAATTCTACTTTATACTTTATGCCATGTAAAAATATCGTCAAAAACGAGGTACCTTCAATCAATGTACGGACGAGAGGAACATATCGGTTTCAATATATAGAATCACAGGATGAACAAAGATGTTCACGGGGAAAAGAAAAGAGGTGATAAATTGAAATTCTTAGCTGCCCCGATTTAAATTCTCGTAAGTGCATATGTATGGAAAAAAATTAAACTCTGCTGATATATCTTGCTGATGTTCGCAACTTCGAAGGTGTCTTTTTCCGTACCTGTAGAATTGATCAAAATAATTCAGTCCGTTTTTGTTTTCTTCGAAATCATTGGAAAATCTACCAAGCTCGGACACGAACCAAGAGTTAGTGGATTTTATATTTTACCTGGAGGTTTTGGGCATGGTCTATATCTATAGGACAAGGAAAGTATTGTAATAGGCAGACATTTTCAATGTCGAGTTTTCATCTTTTTTGTTAATATGTGTCCGGAGTTTCAAGGTTTTACGTTTATCCGTCGGGATTGCTACGTTGATTATCAGTCTGGGTGTTGTTTTATTAGTAAAGATAATAAAATTGTATTGCTCTAGCGTTGATTATCAGTCTGGGTGTTGTTTTATTAGTAAAGATAATACAATTGTATTGCTCTATCGTATATTCGTGAGCTAAACTCCTCTTTGGGGCTATGTAAGCCCCTGCACCTAAGCCTCTGGTGGGCTTTTTGTGCTTGGAGAGTAGCCTTGCTCTATCAGTCTGGGTGTTGCGTTTTATTAGTAAAGATAATAAAATTGTATTGCTCTATCAGTCTGGGTGTTGCGTTTTATTAGTATAGATAATAAAATTGTATTGCTATATCAGTCTGAGTGTTGCGTTTTATTAGTAAAGATAATAAAATTGCATTGCTTTATCAGTCTGGGTGTTGCGTTTTATTAGTAAAGATAATAAAATTGTATTGCTCTAGATTTGTCGTGTGTGGTTTTTGTGATGTAACATATTATCGAAAGTACATACAACTTTCAAACGGTAGGTGGGGGTCTACACCTCACGCGTCCACCACTGAACAGCTGAACAATGAAGGTATACTGCAATTATTATTTGTGAGATGCGTGGGGTGAGTGGGGTCTACACCTCACGCGTCCACCACTGAACAGCTGAACAATGAAGGTATACTGTAATTACTATTTTAGAGATGCGTTTTCACCGCTTGAGAACGTAATTCTCTATTGACCCGTAACTCAAGGTCATGCTGCTCTCTGCTCGGTTGTTCCATACAGATTTGTCATTGTCGTACCTCGTACCGTTTGTTTCATTCTAAAGAAGAATGAAAAGCAAGTTGGTTCGTTGGTTGGTACTTAAATATTGCATCTCTCTTTCCTTTATCTCATTCTTGTTTTGTCTAATGACATTTTTATGTTCCATTATTTTTTATTGTTTGAAAAAAGAAGAAGAAGAAAAAAAAAGACCAGATATTGTCGTGTTTGATTAATGGCCAACACTTTCCAGTTTCTAAGATCGTTGCTCTGATTAGTATCAGTCAGTAAAAGAAAAGAGAGAACGAGTCATAAACAGGCTATTCACCAATGAGTCTACTAAGTCAGTAAAAGAAAAGAGAAAACGAATCATAAACAGGCTATTCACCAATGAGTCTACTAAGTCAGTAAAAGAAAAGAGAAAACGAATCATAAACAGGCTATTCACCAATGAGTCTACTAAGTCAGTAAAAGAAAAGAGAAAACCAGTCATAAACAGGCTATTCACCAATGAGTCTCGAATTATTTATCAGTCAGTAAAGAAAGGCGAAAATGAATTATAAACAGGATATTCACCGAAGAGTCTCGAATTATTTATCAGTCAGTAAAGAAAAGAGAAAATGAATCATAAACAGGCTATTCACCAATGAGTCTCGAATTATTTATCAGTCAGTAAAGAAAAGAGAAAATGAATTATAAACAGACTATTCACCAATGAGTCTCGAATTATTTATCAGTCAGTAAAGAAAAGAGAAAATGAATTATAAACAGGATATACACCAATGAGTCTCGAATTATTTATCAGTCAGTAAAAGAAAAGAGAAAACGCATTATAAACAGGATATTCACCAATGAGTCTCGAATTATTTATCAGTCAGTAAAAGAAAAGAGAAAACTCATTATAATCAGGATATTCACCAATGAGTCTCAAATTATTTATCAGTCAGTAAAAGAAAAGAGAAAACGCATTATAAACAGGATATTCACCAATGAGTCTCAAAGTATTTATCAGTCAGTAAAAGAAAAGAGAAAACGCATTATAAACAGGATATTCACCAATGAGTCTCGAATTATTTTTTAAAGCGGGTTCCGTCCAATGCGTCGCGTCTTAAGTCATAATACAATAAAATACAAAATACGTATCGAAGCGACCACAAACTTCACAGTTGAAGATGCGATTGCCCCAAAGCAACCAAACAGGATGCTGATATGATGACAACCACCACTTATTGCCAAAGAAGAGGCATAGCTGCCGGGAGAAACTAGGTCTAAACTGCCATCTTTTTGAATGGTCCAGATTGTTTTTCTTTGGTAATTAGAAATCTCAAAGTAATCGAATTAGATTTTAAGTCCGTCTTGAATGACCAATAGATGTTAAAAAGACATTAAGCCAAATTAAAAAAAAAAAAAAAGATTTTAAGTTTTTGGTCGGTCCAATGTTCTTATTTTTAATGAAATTTGTTTGACGTTCAAAATTGTTTCTTGTTTCAGAAATCAAGACTCAACCATGACTGACGTAGACCCAGAAACGCTTCTAGAATGGCTGAATATGAGCACTGGAGATGAGCGAGATATGCAGCTCATTGCGCTGGAACAGTTGTGTATGCTGTTGCTTATGTCAGATAATGTAGATCGATGTTTCGAAAGGTAAGATTTTTGAATTGTTTTTAACTTTTAACAGCGCAGCGATAGTCATGCAATTTGGAAACAATACTCAACTTTCCAGAATAGTTTTTCAGGTGGAGAATGGAAGCCTCTACAAAAACAATGAATAAGTATTATTATTGAATATTTTTCTTTTTCATAAAAGAATAAAATGTACTGCACAGCGCTGTTTAAATATTTTCCAATGTTTCTAGTTCAAAACGTTTTTAGTTTTAGTTCAAAACTAAAAAAATGTAACAAATCCATACTAATATTATAAATGCGAAAGTAACTCTGTCTGTCTGTCTGTCTGTCTGTATATATGTTACGCTTTCACGCTTAAACTACTGAACCGATTTTGATGAAATTTGGTATGGAGATAGACTAAAATTTAGGAAAGGACGTAGGCTACTTTTGGGGTTGAAACTATAAACGGCCATGCCTCTAAGGCGCCAAGCGAAGCGGGCGTATCCTGCTAGTAAATAATAAAACTATGTATTCACTTGACTAATTATTTTTATTTGCAAATTTTACAGTTACATACACATTTGTACAACTGTACACGTACAGAAGATAAAGATATTAAAGGTTACATTACATGTTTCGTTCCCTCCTAGAGACATCCTCAGAACAAATGTCTCTAGGAGGAGACAAAACATGTCAACTCAATTAGTAAATTTTTTAATGTTACCATTAATTTCTTTATCTTCTGTACGTGCGCAGGTGTACAAATGTATATCTAACTGTAAAATTTGCAAATAAATAAAAATAATTAGTCAAGTGAAAGCATAGTCTTGACATAGTAACCCGTTTTGACAAGATTTTAAAAAAAAATATGTTTGGAAAATGACCTCCGCGAGCTGGAGGGAATTTTAAAAAATCGAGGGCATGTGGGAGTGGGAAGCATGGGCGATCGGCCCTTTCTCTTTCTTCTTCTTCTGAATCCGTCACTGCAAAGATGACTTTTTCTTGTATTTCATCTTCTAGTATTGTTCCTATTATATCTGAATACTTCTGAATCCGTCACTGCAAAGATGACTTTTTCTTGTATTTCATCTTCTAGTATTGTTCCTATTATATCTGAATACTTCTGAATGCGTCACTGCTAAGATGACTTTTTCTTGTATTTCATCTTCTAGTATTGTTCCTATTATATCTGAATACTTCTGAATCCGTCACTACAAAGATGACTTTTTCTTGTATTTCATCTTCTAGTATTGTTCCTATTATATCTGAATACTTCTGAATCCGTCACTGCTAAGAGGACTTTTTCTTGTACTTCATCTTCTAGTATTGTTCCTATTATATATGAATACTTCTCTAGAGCTTTGCACGACTTGACACGAACAACCATTTCACCATAAATACAATGTACCTCAAGAATAAATAGTTTGATTCCGTTAACTCTGCATCAACGTATATTATGATTTTACCTAAGAAGAGCAACTAACTCCTTGGGACTTATCCTGCTTTACCTTAACAACCATTTACCGTAGAAAGTTGCGAGCGTTGATATAAAAGTTCATTTGCTCTCCGTGATTGACTTGGATCCATTTTTCGCTTCTATCCTTTAATTAGTGTTGGGGTCCCGAGTTGAATTCTCACTTGACTTTCCTATTCTATCAATAGGATAGCAGACTCCGCCTGGATCCTTAGAGACATGGATAGCCCTTCTGTGTGGACTGAGTAGTACCTAGTTGAGCTTCACATCGTTCTTACCATGTCATGATTTTGTTTGCAAAAAATCAATTCAAAAGAGGATAGAAATCATTAATTAAATTTATCAATTTAAGCGGACATTATAGCGTGCAAAGATTCTAATTTAATTCTAGATTCAATCAATCAATAGTGGCATCATCGTTTCCGATGATAGCCGAATGTATGAGACTGTTAAAAGTTGTGTGTTGCTGAAGTTTTGAATTGTCATAATGCATCTCACCTTGGAGGCTAGTAATTGACATAGGCTCCAAGAACAGCCAGCGTCTATGACACGTTGAATACACCAGTTCCCGTTAGATCACTGAATTTAAGCAACGTCCAGAGAGGTTGTACCATGTGGGTGTCCACGTGGGTTCGCGCCCTGGTGATGCTGACTATTTTTCCGACCCAACCCAGGCTGGATGAGGTCAATGTGGTTAGCTGGTTTGCAAGTTTCCAGCGAGTGGAGGGTGAAAGCCCTTCTTGAATGACCAATAGATGTTTAAGAGACGTTAAGCCAAATTAAAAAAAAAAAGACCCCAAGAACTTGATCAGTCATTGCAATATTATTATATCATTAACACAAACATATTTCAGAGTGTTTCTCAGTTATTCAACATCATCAGCTCAGGTAGTCTTGATGGGCAGTAGTATTTTCAAGCAATTTGGATTTGGACTTGATTTAACACTTACTATTTGTATAAGATTTCAAGTAAAGGTCATTTATATCTTTTGTAGTTACATTTTAAAAATTGAATCAAATTTGTCAGAATTAGGACTTCTTTCTTAGTTTTTTTCTCAGACTGAAAATATTCTAGTTTCTTCATATTTTAAGTTGGGATCACACGTTATGGCTAAATGCCAACGATATTTGCGATGATCATAGATATGACAGACGTGTTTTTTTTTTATTGAAAATTGCCATGCACATACCCTACAGGGTGTCCCATTTTAAGTGACCAACTTAATTTATTCCGAAATTGTTGGAGTCACAAAAAAAATATTCTGACCGAATGTTCATAAAAAAAGATTGGGACGTATTATGATGACCTTGACTAACTTGTCAAGGTTGTCCTTCAAGATTAGATGAAGGTCAACTTCATTTTCTTAAATGAGACGACGTGAATTTTATTACATTTTCGGATTCCACATTTAATTCTGCGTTCATTTGACCATTCACTTCATGTTTGCGTTAAACTTATTTGCGCCAAATTTTGCGAATGTTTTTTTGGTGTGACATACTCTTGTGGCATATTGAATGAAAGCTCTCGCCATTTCCCATACGATGCTTTCCTTTTTTCACTTGTTTGTTTATTTTATTATAGATTTATGAATACGTAAAAAAAGCGCGGCGCTGGTGAATATAGGTTATAAACCTGGTCCTTATGCTTTAACACTCTGACGAAAAACGTTAGATATTGAAAACACGCGTCATGACATGTTAAAGCGTGTTGTCGGTCATTTTTGGTGGCTGAAAATTAGTACGTAGGTTCGCTTTATCTTCTAGACGTATAGATCTACTTAACGGAATAGATATTTCTATGACACGTGTTAATGCTTGTTAACACGTCAACAAGTGGAAGGCTACCACGAGGCGATATTAATAACAAAGGCATTTTATACCACCTATGCCTTAGAGCTCTATTTTTAGTGGTCAAATACTCAATTCACTTAACCACTATGTTGCCCAATGTGTGTTTGATATAAGAAATAATCAAAGGTGCTGGTTCTTCACTTCACAATTAAGTTTACTTAGTTTATTTTCACACAAAATGACAACAAAGTTAGATAATAAATGTGGACTGCATATAAATGAAAGTTTTAATAGNAAAGTAGACTGGAAAACCTGGAAATGTCAGGGAATTTCACTTTGACGATTTGGTAGACACCCTGGTATACCATTTTGCTATATAGCGTGTGATCCTAGCTTTAGAGAAAGAAATTGTTTTCTGTTTTGTTGATAAAATATGTTTGGAATGAGTACGAGTACTCCTAGATACGAGTTTATGGATTGCAGTGGTGACACATTGTACTATGTTTTCAATCGATTGACCTATGATGTTATTAAAGGCCAAAATAGAGAAGTACAAATACAGACTAATTTCGTGTCTCCACTTTGTGAATGTCAAGGATATCATTTTCCCCTTTCCCTTTTCCTCTGAACATTTTAAAAAAATTATTGAAAAAAAAAATTGAAAAAGTTTAAAAAGCTTTTGAACATCGTGGCCTGCTACTCTTAGATTTTTTTAATTTCCTTTTAGAGTGCCGGCTATGTCTCAACACTTTATTGTTTAACGTTTCTTTAACGTCTACTGGCCATTCGAGAATGTTTGTTATTAAAACTTCTCCCCACGTGTGCAGTTTATTTTTAGATATAAACAATAATCAAACACTTTTATTGTTTAACGTTTCTTTAACATCTACTGGTCATTCATAAAGAATAATCAAACACTTTTATTGTTTAACGTTTCTTTAACATCTACTGGTCATTCATAAAGAATAATCAAACACTTTTATTGTTTAACGTTTCTTTAACATCTACTGGTCATTCATAAAGAATAATCAAACACTTTTATTGTTTAACGTTTCTTTAACATCTACTGGTCATTCATAAAGAATAATCAAACACTTTTATTGTTTAACGTTTCTTTAACATCTACTGGTCATTCATAAAGAATAATCAAACACTTTTATTGTTTAACGTTTCTTTAACATCTACTGGTCATTCGAGAAGGGGGGTTCGAGAATGTTCGATATTATAACTTCTCCAATTTTTAGCCAATATTTAATATCGTCCACCCATCTCCTGCGCTGATCTCTTCTTCCGTGCACCATTCCATCATCAATTTCCCATCTGATTCCCGCATGGCGTGATCTACATATGCCATTATACGTTGCTGAATGATTCTTACTAATTCACTAAGATGGCATAATCTACATATGCCATTATACGTTGCTGAATGATTCTTACTAATTCACTAAGATGGCATGATCTACATGTGCCATTATACGTTGCTGAATGATTCTTACTAATTCACTAAGATGGCATGATCTACATATATGCCATTATACGTTTCTGAATGATTCTTACTAATTCACTAAGATGTGTTCCAGAAATGGATTTACAATCGATTTAAGGGTACAATGAAATGGATGTAAGGATACAATGATCATTTCAAATGTGATCATTTCAAAATTTCAAATTTCACTTTATAGAGCATTTATCATTCCCCCCGGCCGCCAGGTTTTCCTGGTTGCGCCCCTGTCATATCCAAGGTGTGAAATAAATACGTGGTGTGCAATATGGATAGTAATTTTTCATATCTAAAAGTATTTGTGACCAAGTGTATTGCGTACAGCTGTACTCATCAATGTTTAATGGCTATGATGCAGAATACTTGCACACATGCACTCATATTGTGTGTACATTAAGAGACATTGAACGTCTGTTTCTAATTGCACCCATTATCACCATTCGATAGTATACACATATGATTTGCATGTAGGTTGCGACTTCAAAACACATTGCAAGTTGCAGATCTCAGACTAACGGTATTCTATTGAGTGAGGGAGAAAGTACGGGAGACGCTCTCTCACTCACTCACTCTATGTATGCTCTTTGCCAATGCTAGACACAACAACAACAACGTTTTCAAAGTTGAGAGAGTTTTATTATCCATATGAACATAGCAAACAATAATAAAAGTTGCTAACGAGCTTTTTATTCAAAACTAACAACGAAGCTTTTTATTCAAAACTAAAAACGATAAAATAAAATTGAAATCTTGGATTCAGGCCCGAGCACGAACGAGCATTCATTTCGACCTTGATCGGTTCGCGGCGATTGTTTACACTGCCTGAATCTAGAACGAATGATCGTTTGTCACCCCTGCTCGCGACGAATGCTCGGGCAGTGCAAAGGCTTCAAAATTTGAATTTATAAAACTGAAATAAGTATGTTGTACCTACCTATGTGTGTATTTTTATTTGACGATTTTTTTTAGTCAGAACCTTAGGAGTTATCTTAAATTTGTCACTGAGAAATCAGTCACGGTCTTTGTCAAGTTTTGCATACTTGCACTAATATTGTGCCAAAGATCCATCATACGATCACAAAAAAAAAAAAAAAAAAAAAAAAAAAAANAAACTAAATCGTACAGCGCCGCCAAGCGTTTTCCGTGTGAGACATATATTGACCGTTGTTTTTATTTCATTTATTTATCTATGTAGTTGAACACAAAGACAAACTGCTTACAGCCCCTGCCGTGTGTATTCATTTTACTGCGTAGGTTTATTTAACAGAATAACAGGACAGTGAATTAAAATGTACTTCGGACAAATATTATGGTACCAATGTCGGCCGGGGTCAGTATTATTTTAGAGTTTCAGTCATTCGTTGTCACATTTCCAGTCCATCTTTTGAATTAATGATGATAATGATTTTAGTGGACCAAATATTATTATACATTTGGTGTTGTAGGAAATGTATTTTGGACAAATATTATTGTACCAGTGTCGGCCGGGGTAAGTATTATTTTAGAGTTTCAGTCATTCGTTGTCACATTTCCGGTCCATCTTTTGAATTAATGATGATAATGATTTTTGCTGACTAAATATTATTATACCTTTGGTGTTGTAGGAAATACTTTGGACAAATATTATGGTACCAGTGTCGGCCGGGGTCAGTATCATTTTAGGGTTTTAGTCGTTCATTACCACATTTTCAGTCCATCTTTTTGTAAAAAAAAGATGTAAAAAGCCGACTGATTGAAATAGAAACCTAAGAGTCCTTTCAATCAAAGGCACTTTCTCACGTTGAATACACCAGTTCCCGTTCGATCACTGAACTTAAGCAACGTCCAGCGAGGTTGTTCCATGTGGGTGTACACGTGGGTTCGCGCCCTCGTGTTGCCCACTATTTTTCCGGCTCAACCCAAGCTGGTTGAGGTCAATGTGGGTAGTTTGTTTGCAAGGGTTAATGTGGGTAGCTTGTTTGCATGGGTCAATTTGGGAAGCTTGTTTGCAAGGGTTAATGTGGGCAGCTTGTTTGCAAGGGTCAATGTGCGTAGCTTGTTAGCGATTTCGCAGGAATAGAGGGTTAACCCTCCCGTCTCGAATGACCAATAGATGTTAAAGAGACGTTAAGCCAAAAAAAAAAAAAAAGTATCACTTTCTGACCCTATTTGCGGCAATGAGCCTTCATTGGTCGCTGCGCGACTATATTGTACAATTTGTATCTTGTCACAGGGGGTCCGTCAGTTCCGTCACTAAACATTTCCGGAATGTCACAGTCCGTTATCTTAAAGTTTGTCGCGACAACATAATAAACACAAAAGCGAGAAAGTTTTATGTGGTCGTAGGTATGACATTGGTTGCAAAATTATGACCAAACCATTCCAGAGTTACAAGTCCAAAGCCGGGATCAGACAAAATAAAATTTAAAAAAAAAAAAACAATTACCCAGAACGGCCATGCCTGTAAGGCCTGTGGTGAAGCGTATAAATGAGGAATTTGTGTTTTTTTATATACTGGGTGGACACTAACGCATGCTCCTCCCAATCTCCTTTGTGCTATAATAATTGTACATGTATACATATGGTTTTCTACATAAAAAAAACTCAAAAACAATTTCGAACCGAAGGACGCGCTCTTAAAGTTACAATTTTTTGAGATTTTTGTGAAAATCCACACAAAATATCCGACATCTTAATCTTCATAAAATGAACTGTGGAAAAAAGATAGATAATGCATCTGACGACTAAATACCGGGACAGAAACTAATGGATGAATACAATTATCATTGAAATTTCTACATTGTCGAAATGGTTGTAGAAATCTAAAAAACAAGAACGCAGGAGGCGTGGGGACCTGCCAATATAAAGCGTTACGTACCAATTTTTAGATTTAGTTACCCCTTTCATTTTAACCCTAAAATTATGGTCTCAAGAAGTGCACTTTTTTCCGTAACACTCTGTATAAACGGACTGAGACATTCCGAATTCAGTCAATACACTGGAAATTTTCAGTGACGGACCCGGTGAAACAAATTTGTGCAATATATTTGTAACATTCATTCGGCCATGTCTATTTATACATTCTCTTTTCTCTTATGACGATATCCCGTCATCTAAGGAAGTTAAAATTTGACATTGACCTCTCCCGACGTTGCTTAACGAAGCAACATTTCGTTTGAGATTTATTTGGTGTAACGTGGGTAAGTATATCATTAGACTTGTAATTTAAAGCCAAACAAAATAATTAATAGTATTAATAGCCAGCGTCTATGGCACGTTGAATGCACCAGTTTCCTTTAGATCACTGAAGTTAAGCAACGTCCAGTGAGGTTGTACCATGTGGGTATCCACGTGTACTATGTGGGTGTTTACGTGGGTTCGCGCTCTCGTGGTGCTGGCTTTTTTCCGGACCAACCCCGACTGGGTGAGGTCAATGTAGGTAGTTTGCAAGTTTCCAGCGAATGGATGGTAAACCCCCCGTCTTGAATGACCAATAGATGTTAAAGAGACGTTAAGCCAAATTAAAAAAAAAAATATATTAATACTTATTTTAGTGGCTATTGAATCGGGATATTGAAGTTGTCATACGTGCGATTTAGATTAGAATACGTTCAATTGCCTGTTGGTAGAATGTAGAAATCGGGCGGTAAACAAAATTCAAACTATTAACACTCATTTCGATGGATATAAATTTGGGATAATTAGACTGTTTGGCAAGATTACATGAAGTGGTTCGTTTGCCATATCTTTTAAATTATGTTCAATTGCCTGCCTGGTTATAAGACGTAGAAGGCGGGCGGTACTCACTTTTTAAAGAACACTCATTTTGGTGGCTACGGAATTAGGCTGTTTTATGTAAGTATAGAAGTGGACCATCTGCACTTCTATATTTGGTGGATATAATTTTGGGATATTTAGGCAGTTTTACTAGATTCGTTGACTCTTGGTCTGGAAATTGTGGGTTGGAATACCGCCCGAAGCGAAAATTTTCCGATCGAATTTTCTCGTTTCCTGAATGAAGTGAGGCAAAATTGGTTCTCAGCATATATTTTTTTAAAAAAATACTTGTAGCGCTGTGAACTGTAGACCCCATCCTAATAATGGTCCCCGATGGCTAAATAGGATACAAAAACTAATAAGCCGTACCAAATTTCCATGCCATACCAAATTTCAACAAAATTTCGAAATCAAAATTCCGATTTTTTTTTTAAATTTTTAAAATGTTTCGTGGAGTAACCAATGAAACAAACGTTTAAACAAAAGCCGTGGAATTAGAATGCGACCTCGATTTTTTTTTTTTTTTTTTTTTTTTTTTTTTTTTTTTTTTTTTTTTTTTTNGAAATTTATCTGCGCCATATTCTTTATCTTCTCTGTGTTTCAAGTTTGATGGACGAAGAATCACAAGTTTTGTCTGATTTCTTTTTTTTTGCAGTTGTATTGAGAAAGAACAACGGCCTTGACTCTGGGAATTATTATTTCTCGACGGACGGTGCTGTGTGTAATGTTCTTTGTGTATAATACATGAGTGAGTGATCAATCAGTGATGTCCAATATATATTGTTATTTTTGTATTTGCTCGATTGTTTGTGACGGAGATGTGAGGGTGAGGCATACTTTGGTAAAGTTCAATTAACAGGTCGCCATGAGGCCCCGATGGCTCTATTGGTCCCTAAAGCCTCATTTACACTGCCCGAGCATTCGTTGCGAACAGAGGTGACGAACGAGCATTCGTTCGAGGCTCAGGCAGTGTAAACAGTCGCCGCGAGACGATCAAGTTCAAAGCGTATGCCCGTTCGTGCTTGAGCCTGATCCACGCGATGTCGGTTTTCTGGCGAATCATCAAAGGGATGCTCGTTCGCCGCTCGCTCTGTGTAAACACCCCGGAATTAGTCGAATGGTGTTCTATGAATCTAGTTCTCCCCTAGCTGTTGAAGGATACACGTCTTTTATTTTGTGTATGGTGTTGTTGCTTATTTTTGGTATTTGACTCATGGAGGGGGAAAATGAAAAGTGCCTTTTGTTAATTTCTCTGTATATGTACAATTTATGGTCTGGCTGACACAGCCCTGGTATTCTGAATAGCCCACTGTTATCCTCCTTCAAATCCTTCAGCAATGGGGAGTAATTTCTTTTTTTAAAAAATGATGACTCCCACATGAGACGTCTTTTCCTTTTCACCTTTCCTCCCCTAGATGGTCTACAATGAGGATAACCGCGGCGGAAACCGCAATTTTGGATAGCGCGGGTGCCATCTGTTCGCTCTGAATCCTCACGAGCAACTGATCGTCAGAAATGCGCGAGCAGTGTGAACAGAAGGCGATCAACGACGATGCTCGGGGTTGTTCAGGCAGTGTAAACACTCCCTAATATATCAATGCTATGAACATAGTAAATGTTCATACCAAGTTTCATCAAAATTGGACAAGGCGTTCGAGAGTTATCGTGGTACAAGTAAATAAATAAATTTGCTATTATTTGTGTTAACGTTCATTGTTTTTAAAAGTATTACAGCATTACAAGGATCAGGACTCTAAAAAGCATCAACGTATTATACATATTTTTTTGCTCTTGTAATTTCGACACTAGGTGCTACACACACCACTCAATTGTCCTCACGAGGCTGAGTACACCCCAAACAATGAAGCACAGTTCCAAATAAAATGCGGTTCCGTCTGGATTCGTTCCCGGGTCTCCCGTGTGCAAAGCCAGTGCGATACTTACTAGATCAGGCGGGAGACAGCTTTATCGTGGTACAAACATATGTTTAAGCAAAAGTCATGTAGGTTATAACTAGACTCGTTCAGTCAATAGTGAATGTTATTATTATTTCAACGTATGTTCCGTTCCTCCTTTTATCATAGGACATTACATAATGCTAATGAAAGGTAGTGCAATGGATGGGTGTCAGTGTCAGCAGGGCCGTAGACAGAAAATTCGAGTCGGGGGAAAAAAATCGGCCCCCTCTATTATTCTTTCATCTAAAATCACCATATGGGCGGTAATAAAAGTAAAAGTGGGCAATTCACTTAGTTGATGTGAAAAGGCGTGTACGCTTCTTCTTGTCAACAAATAATTCGATTATCAGATGTTAATGTTTACGAAATATACCAATATTTATGATTGCTGTACAAGCTGAAAGGTCGCACTATATTTTAAAATCAGTGTCCTGCAATAGCCATTGTCCCATATTAGCCCACTATCGTTTAACTTCTGATTTTGTGTGTTGCCAAGAAGAAACATACACGTCTTTTCACATCAACTACGTGAATTGCGTACTTTTACTATTATTACTGCCCATACGGTGATTTTAGAATAAGAATGATAGAGGGTCCCGTAAATTTTTCCCCCCTGCCCGGAAAATCGAATTATGTGTTGCCAAGAAGAAGCGTACACGCCTTTCCACATCAACTATGTGAATTGTCTACTTTTACTATTATTACTGGTTATACAGTGATTTTAGAATAAGAATAATAGAGGGTCCCGTAAATTTTTTCCCCGACCTGGATTTTCTGTCTACGGCCCTGGTCACTTTAGATCTAAGTAAAGGTCGCAGTGATAATGCGGTCGGTCTTGGTAGAGACATTTATTAATGAAATAAGAAAGCTTCTAAACCACTGATTACACGGGAAATAGACGTAGTAAGCCCTAAGTTTTATAATAAGGGTCCTGTAGCATTGCGTATTGCCTATCACTTCACTCCAATGGTCAGATATATAACTAATCATTTTAGTTATTTCATTGACCACACTTTGAGTCTCATTGGACGTAATAATATTGTTTAAACAAGGTACGATCAACCATCAACCTTGACGGTATCTTGTGCTCAGAAGATGTAAAAATAAATAGTAGATAAAGAAGCTCTAACGGAGTATCGTTAGAATAGCAGAGTTTTCTTTGTGTGAAATTTGTGCTGAGCAATCCAAGAGCTTCAACAGTGTTGTCTTCAAGTCTACCGTTCATCTGTTGTCAAATCTTTTAACTGAGTGAAGTCTGCAGTTCAATGAACTACCAGTTATGTTTTTTTTTTTTTTTTTTTNTTTTTTTTTTGGAAATCAACTCAATGCTTTACTCTCAACACGTCCTACTCAGCTTAACAAACGTGACATCTGTAATCCATGTGTGTTTATGTGTGGTATGGTTAGGTTACGTTTGTACGGACATAAAAATCCTCATCTAAAAAGATTTTTATTAAAATCATAAAAAATCTTTTTAGTGATGTTAAGCCATACGCCAAATTTTAATAATATAATGATGAAAGGAAAATTTAAAACAACCCGCAGGCGTTCAGCTTCAACAAATCAGCTGAAGCTATCCGTATTCACTCAAACCCCAACAGTGTGTTGGGATTAGAAATCTAAAGCCATTTTTGAAGTTGAAGAGCTTAAATCTGTTCTCAGAGTATACTTGAAAATTTCCGAGCTCTCAAGCCCGGATTAACCATGTCGGCACCCGTAGGAAATGCGATTCTCGTTCTCGGGACCCTTTTTTTCTTTTCTAACTTCCTAGAATACATGAATATTTTCTACTACAGTCCAATAGTACCATCTACATTACCCTTCTATAATAATTTGTAAAAATGATAAGGAAATATAACTGAAACTCGAGATTTGGGCTCTCGCCATCGAAAATTTCATTAAAATACTTTTCTTTTATAGGATAAAGAAGGTAAAAGAACACCGTCTGTGATGCTGTACCTAGGTGATTGATGAATATTATTTATTATTATGGGGGAGGGATGGTGTACCTAGATGGTTGATGAATATTTTTTGATATTCTGGGGTAGGGATGCTGTACCTAGGTGGTTGATGAATATTATTGGGGAGGGATGCTGTACCTAGGTGGTTGATGAATATTATGGGGGAGTTATGCTGCATCTAGGTGGTTGATGAATATTATGGGGGAGGGATGCTGCACCTAGGTAGTTGATGAATATTCTTTGATATTATGGGGGAGGAATGCTGTACCTAGGTGGTTGATGAATATTATGGGGGAGGGATGCCGTACGTAAGTGGTGGATGAATATTATTTATTATTATGCCACGGAGCTGTGATGAAAGATTCACAAGAATCTAGTATGTTCTATGTGCACCAGGCCTCGCTTGAGTCCATAACCTGGGCTTGTTAAAAAAAATAATCATGTTAATTCAGTCTTGTCTGAAGGTCACACTTTAAAAGAAATTAAAGTGGGACCGTGCTGTCTGTGAGAGTTATCTATACTTATAAAACGCCAAGTACAGTTGATAGACTGACTGACCTATAATCAACGTAATTACGTAACTCCATGATGGCTAAAGGGAGAGATTGTATAAACAAATAAGATTAAATAAGGAATTTATTTGTGATAATGTTTTGTCTTAACACACTTCTCACTTTTTTATGTCTTCACATGAATTCGAACCAATAGCCTGGTTACTACCAACTGAGATATTGAGCTAGTACTTTTCAATCTTATTTGTTTCAAATAGGTGATTTTTCAAGAAGGTTGGTACCTAAAAGTTCTATATGGTCCTGGCTGGAACTGAGATGATATGCGTTCAGGTCGTTCTAGTACGTTGGAACCGCCCGGAACCGGCCATCTTTAAGAAGTTTACTTGATTTATTATCAAATCAGTGTCTATAACTGACTTGACTCAACACAATAATTATGTTTCAATTGACCGATGAAACCTATCAAGAACTTTCTATCTGTGTTCTAACGGATATTTAGCTGATAAATAAGAACAACAATTGGTTTTCTCTTTGAAGATTATTTACTCAGCAATAATTTCTTATTCTAGTTAACAATTTTTTAATTTGCTTTTACACCGACAAAGATAGTCTCTCAGGGCTGATATTAGTTATTCGTTGCCAAGTATTATATTGTTCGGGTCGGTCTAGTTTAGCTAGTCTCAGGGCTGATATTAGTTGTTTGTTGCCAACTGTTCTCTCCATTTTTAGACTTAAAAAAATGGTAGATGTAGGTGAATATTAGGTTACCAAAACCTCTCTGTAACTTCATTTATTATCATAAAATTGGAAGATTAGTTTTTGGGCTATATTCAGGGCCGGATTAACCTTCCGCGGGGCCCGTAGCACTTTCACAGAGCGGGGCTCAATCCAACCCAACCACCCCCGCCGGTGACGTCTAAGTAGTCTAATTTTTGGAGCCAGTACAAAAATTGATAACCTTTTGGCCTTTTGGTCTAGTACCTAGAGCTGGTAGAGAAAAGTGAAATAAAATTTTGAACATATACCAACATCGATAAAATATGGTTACCGCTCATGCTAAAAAATACCAATGTTGCAATACTCGTTTCTTTATTAAGTTCCTAGGTAGTAGGCACCTGCTTGTACTTTCCTAAATTAGATTTTACTACATACTTTGAAGAGTTGGGGGCATCCCGTCATGCCGACAAAATTATGTTTTTTCAATTGTCAACCCAGAAATGTCGAAATATCTAGTGTAAGTTGTCAAAGCCCGTAGCACGTGCTACAAGTGCTACTATTGTTAATCCAGCACTGGCTATATTGGGCCACCCGGGGCTTCATAGTTTCAATTTAACTGAGTGAGATCTACAGTTGACAGAACCAATAATTATCGTGATAAGATTATCACTATCACACTTTAAAATTATTATTCGTCATAAAATCTCCCTTGTTCCTTAAGAAAACCAAAGGACTTATTTTGTGCTTTAATGTTTAAATTAGCCAACGTCTATGGCACGTTGAATACACCAGTTCCCGTTGGATCACTATTAGTTAAGCAACGTCCAGCGAGGTTGTTCCATGTGGGTGTCCACGTGGGTTTGCGCCCTCGTAATCCTGGCTATTTTTCCGACCCAACCCAGGCTGGGTGAGGTCGGTTTGCAAGATTCCAGCGAATGGAAGGAAAAAAACCCGTCTTGAATGACCAATAGATGTTAAAGAGACGTTAAACCAAATTAAAAAAAAATATATATTTAAATTAAATACATTATTGCAGAGATGCACAGGTTGTATGCATGTGTCTTAATATACAGGTCGTATGCATTTGTCCTAATATGCGAGCTATTGATTTTCTGTTTCAGTTGTCCTCCCCGTTCATTTTTACCAGCCTTATGTCGTATTATGTTGGACGAAACTGCACCAGAAAATGTACTCGAAGTAACAGCCCGAGCAATGACTTACTATTTAGATGTCTCCGGGGAGTGTACACGTCGTATTGTAGCTATTGAAGGTGCGGTCAAAGCTATTTGTAGTCGTCTCACATTGGCCGAATTGGCATCGAGAACAAGTAAAGATCTTGCCGAGCAATGTATTAAGGTAAGTCACTTCATACGGTGATAGAATAGATACTATGTCCATGATAGTAAGAAACCAAGATATGTCCTTGTACAGAAGATACTGACGTCATGTGTGCTGCGTATTTATCCAAGGATTCCGTTCATGTCCTTGTACAGAAGAAAACCACGAAATTAAAACTGAGCGGCACATATGACGTCATGAGCGCCGTCCACAGTATTTTACTTTGGTTTTCTTAGTTTTCATAGAGTTAAACCAATAAATCAGATAAGAGTATCTATTCGTTAAAATCGAGGACTAGTAAATTAGGTAATCATAATTACGTTTTGCTGAGGTGTTCGTGTTTGATAAATTAAATTTATTTTTAAATATTGTAATTTTCCAATATACGTATAGATAATAATTGCGTGTTGTTCTCTGAGTGGGCTGCGGGAGATGATGGCAGAGAATCAACGACTCTAAATATTGTGTGTTGTGTGGCATTATTTTGAGCGGGGGGGGGAGGAGCAGGCGTGTATAATATACACGTGTTTGGTGTATCAACATCTCCCACACTTTAACCAAGAAGTAGTACCTATAGTATTGTTGGAAATATTCATGAGGATATACAGTATATATACGGGGTGTCCCAAAAGTCCGAGACTATCTGAATATCTTTTGAACTGCTTTATGTGGAGTTTTGAAATTTGGCACGGTATTATATCCCAAATAAAACCACCTGATGGTGTTACCAGTTCTTCAGGGGCGTATCCCACGTGGCCCCCAAGGTGTCCAACTTTTGTTTTTTAAATACGAAACCCCATCTTGCGATACATTTTCAGAAAGACATCAGAATTAGAAGTACTTTGCAAAAAAAAATTACACGTCTAGCGTGTTTGGTTTGAAAATGGCGGCCATTTGAAATTTCCAAGATATGACTTCCAAGAGTGTCTAAAACTAGGCGAATTATGTCTAATAAACAGGTTCTTAGACATCGGTGTCCTATGCAATCATTCAATATCCCATTGCAAATAATTCGCCTTTTTAATTGGCCGTCATGGGTCCATGTTGGACGGTTATACATACGCAATAGAGATATGGCCGTATAAATGGTTCCTAACCTCTCTAATTGGGTTAAAATTGGATAGCATTCATTACTCCTGCCCGGTACCAAATCCTTCAGGATTTGTTATCAGCAAATCAGCTGATTGATTTATCAATGGCCACGATTTTGATTTTTCCGTTTTAAATAGGTATCTACTTATTTTTTATTTTTTTTTAATTATTTAAATAAAATTTTATCTTTAAATTAAATTCATTTAAACCTTGAACATATTTGAAATTTTCATTAAGATTTTTTTTATGTCCCCCTTCAAAAACATTATCTAGTGTGTACAGTTCATTATTCTACTGCTAAACGCCCTCTAGCGGCTACTCACATGTAACTGCATGAGTTTCCCCACTATCTGTTCTATTCATTATGGTTGTAGTTCGCAAAAAATTGTTCCATTCTGTACTACGATTGTGTACAGAATAATTCAAAATGAACGTATGGTTTTAAATTGCCTGCCAAATTTATTGAACTCTGTTGGAAAAATATTTTTTTTCATTTTCTTCATTTTATGTCTTGCATTTTAGTGATTATCAAATTTTGATGTTGTTAATATTCTCGTGCGAGTAGTCGGTGGAAAGCTACTTTTTTTAGTCACCCTGTATGATGCCTAATGGCTCAGCATTATTTGAACTAGTTCGTAATAACTGACCCCATTTGACATTTGAAGTAGTTGGTAGCTAATAGACTCACCCAAGCCAATTTCATTTCAATCACCCTGTGTATAGATACGATTGGCAAACGCCATCTATATATTCATCCTGTTGTGAATTTATAATGACTATTCAGAATGATTCAAAAATCTTCTCTTCGTGTCTGTGAATATCTTGAATCGTTTCTATGAATATTTTCTTGTTTGTTTGAATCACCCTATTTCTTTTATTTATTTTGTAAAAAAAAAAAAATATGGCACGCTTTACCGTGCACAAGACTTTGTTTATCTTCCGTATAGGTAACGATTAGTGTTGTATAGTTCAACGATTTCTATTCGAACATTGATGACCGAACGAGGTCTAGTTATAACAACACGATTTTTTCTGATTGTTCCACGATAACTCTGGAACCTTCTGACCGTTTTTCATAGTTATTTTTGAAAGAAAGGAACTAATGGTTATTTTTGAAAGAAAGGAACTAATAGTTATTTTTGAAAGAAAGGAACTGATAGTTATTTTTGAAAGAAAGGAATTAATGGTTATTTTTGAAAGAAAGGAACTAATAGTTATTTATGAAAGAAATGAACTAATAGTTATTTTTGAAAGAAAGGAACTAATAGTTATTTTTGAAAGAAAGGAACTAATAGTTATTTTTGAAAGAAAGGAACTAATAGTTATTTTTGAAAGAAAGGAACTAATAGTTATTTTTGAAAGAAATGAACTAATAGTTATTTTTGAAAGAAATGAACTAATAGTTATTTTTGAAAGAAATGAACTAATAGTTATTTTTGAAAGAAATGAACTAATAG
>CM022875.1:39622133-39714125 GCA_012654025.1 Pachypsylla venusta
CATGTACCCTTGTGCGCAAGTACAATAGCAGCATAAACGGATTTTCTGAATGTCCATGTCAACTCAGCCCTACCATGTACCCTTGTGCGCAAGTACAATAGCAGCATAAACGGATTTTCTGAATGTCCATGTCAACTCAGCCCTACCATGTACCCTTGTGCGCAAGTTGAACTGATATCTAAGAAAGGATTACTCAGATGTTTGTGGTTGAGCAACACACACTCATCGCCCTCTCTTTTTTTTAATCATATTTTTTTATTGGAATTCTATTTCAAGCCAGTTAAGATTTGACCGATTTTTGATGTAAAAAAATGACGAGACTTATAACAAAAGCATTTTGTAAATGCTTTTATGGACCTAACTTAGCGTCATTTAACTTCTAGGATTCTCTCTGTTCTGTTGAATCACGAAATGTTATGACACCTTAGCTATGATTGTGATGTCACCACGAGCTCAGCATGTCATACATCATCTTAATGTGTTGGAGAATCCCCGTAATCAAATACAAATCAGATTCTGTAACTCTCTATCGCTTTCACTTTGTTGGCTTGCTTCACAGAGATGTTGCCTGTGGCATTTAGTTGATCACTTAAATAATAATTTATCATCTCTTTCTTACATCCTCTCTCTCAATCTCTTCCGCGTAAATTAAGAAATTGCAGTGACTTGTCCAGTTCTGCGATCAATTTCGTCACTTTGTATATTTTTATTTGATTAGATCACGGTGACTGTACCCAGTACATTAATGGAAAGTTTTTTTTTTTTAATTGATATCTACATTTTTTATACAGGGTGGACCATTTTAACCTTTAATGGAGAATAACTCGACTGTAAGGCAAAATTTATAGAAAAACTTTTAAACAAAAGTTGTTGTATAAGTAGGGGGAAACATGACCATGACCTTCAATGTGACCTTGACATTGACCTTGGAGGTTATTTGGAGGTCAAATATGAATTTTTAAATAGGAACACCCATTTTTGACCTCCGATTCGTGATCAGCAAAAGATTTTACAAATGACCATGACCTTCAACTTGACCTTGGAGGTTATTTAGAGCTCAAAAATGAATTTTTAAATAGAAACACCCATTTTTGACCCCCCGATTCGTGATTAGCAAAAGATTTTACACATGAATATGACCTTCACATTGACCTTCGAGGTTATTTAGAGGTCATATATGAATTTTTAAATAGAAACACCCATTTTTGACCCCGGATTCGTGATGAGCAGAAAATTTTACTCTCAAAAATGTAGGTACCTATCATTGTTAAAACTCTAATCTGTGCAACATATTCCCGACAAATTGTTGGTCGTGGGGGGGCTATCTTCACCTGGGGGGCCTTTAGGGCACCAAATGTGAAATTCGGGTCAATTCTTGAAAACTGCAAATATCACTCCAATTTTAATGAAATTTAAAACACACACTCTTTGTAACATATCATCGGCAAATTTTGGTTCACTGTTTTAAATTTCATCAATTTAAAGTTTGGTGTCCTAAAAGCCCCTAGATTAAGATTGATAAAAAAAAATTCTTTAAAAATTCACCCGAATTTTACATTTGGTGCCCTAAAAGACCCCCGGGTGAAGATAGCCCCCCCCACGACCAAAAATTTGACGGTAATATGTTACACAGATTAGAGTTTAAGAATGATTAGTACATATTTTTGAGTAAAATTTTCTGCTCATAACGAATCCGGGGTGAAAAATGGGTGTTTCTATTTAAAAAAATCATATTTGACCTCTAAATAACCTCCAAGATCAATGAGAAGGTATCATTCAAGGTTATGGTCATGTGTAAAATCTTTTGCTAATCACGAATCGGGGGTCAAAAATGGGTGTTTCTATTTAAAAATTCATATTTGACCTCCAAATAACCTCCAAGGTCAATATCAAGGTCACATTGAAGGTCATGGTCATGTGTCCCCCTACTTATACAACAACTTTTGTTTAAAAGTTGTTCTATTATTTTGCCTTCCAGTCGAGTTATTCTCCATTAAAGGTTAAAATGGTATAAAAAAAACTGCTAATTGATGTAGGTTCATATGAGTTTATTTTTTACATTTACTGATGTTGATTTTGTATAAGAAATCTAAATCTACGTAGAAAATATTATTTGTCCGTTTTTCTAGTATGGAACCCTTTGTTTGTAAATATGGATTCTGGAAATGTAAAATATCAAATTTTGAGGCGGGAGTCGTGTTCGATTCTTTCAAAGGTTGGGTGTATTTTTTTGGTTGTTATTTTTTCATCCTGGGTTTCGTTGACGAGCCCGCCCGGCGTATGAGCAGAATCAGGTAATACCTATTAATGGCAATATTTCTGCTGTATTACATATACAAAAGTATAATAACACATTGTTGCACGATTTAATTTAGAAGTAGTGTTAAAAAAAAAAAAAAAAAAAAAAAAAAAAAAAAAAAAAAAAAAAAAAAAAAAANAAAAAAATCAGTCATTTTAAAAGGTCATGTCTTCATTATTGATTAGTAAAAAAAATGAGCTTTCTCAATAGTGGTTTTTAAAACACCAATTTTTAGTTTGTTTTTGTGGTGAGGTTAAAATTTAGGTGAACATTGGAGAACAAAGTGTAACATTAAACCGTAATATGAACTTTCTGTCTGCAGGTTTTACAATATCTGTACAAAATCAAGAGTTTATCTCTATATTGCGGTTCGTTAGATAATTCTTTTTTTTTTTTTGAGAATATATTAATTAGTTGAACCAGAAAAAGAATTCTGAAAACAGATAAAAATTTAGATCAGTCATTCTTAAACCGGGCGAAATCGACCTAGAATGGGTAGCGGAGATAGTTTGTTTGGAGATAATAATCTTATACAAATTAAATTAGTGGTAGAATGAAAAATTGGTGGTAACAAACCGAGGCAGTTATTCATACACTAGACGCTCTATTTCGTTCACTTTAAGTTGTATAATTGAAAATTATAAATTTATCTATTGGAATATTTTTTGATTATACTGAAAATGAATTGTTTGTAAAGATTTTAGTTTATCCTTTTCAATAATGACGAAAGGAATCGTCACTATAAAAATTACCCCCCCCCCCTCAAAATTTGATATTTTACGTTTTAAAGCATGTAGAATCCAAAAATCGAATAAAAAAATCCGTTTGTCCGCCGTACGCCGTGTCACATTGGCAGAGTTTTTAGATTTTAGACAAAAAATCCTTTTTTATCTTATCCTGTTCTAACCAAGCAATGTTTTAACTTTCAGGTTCTAGAACTGATATGTACCCGAGAAGCTGGTTCAGTATTCGAGGCAGGTGGCCTTAGTAGTGTACTTACATTTATTAAAGACAACGGTGATCACGTTCATAAAGACACACTTCATTCGGCAATGACCGTCGTATCAAGACTGTGTACTAAAATGGAACCTCAAGATGCATGGCTACCTCAATGTGTGGAAGCATTGTCCATCTTACTTCGACACGAAGATAGTCATATTGCTGATGGAGCATTGAGATGTTTTGCATCTTTGTCGGATAGATTTACGCGCAGAGGTATATTTTTTTTTTTACTTTTCAGGGACGTTAAAATCATGTGAGACTATTAATGTCAACTGGATTATGTGAGAAACTATCCCAGATAATTCAACCAAAAAGCAATTGGGAATAATTATTATTTTTCGGTTCTTCAAATCTAGGGGGGAGGGGTCACCCTTATCACCCACTGTATCGGCGACTGTGTGAGACAGAATTTATACTGGACTCTGGATGAATAAATTCACTCTGATGTTCATAGTCGCTTTTTTTTTTTCAAAGTAACTTTTCGTACCTTAACAGAAAAAGAAATGTAAAAAACCCTAATCGAACCCGAGTGTTCGATTTTTTTGGCATTGTGAATTAGCTTTTGTACATGCAACTCTTTTTTGTACATGCAACCGACCTATTTTTTCTGTTGTTTAGTTCTAATATGGGGTAGTGAAAACTGGTCGATTTTTATTTACCTGAACTGATTTGTTGTGAATATTTTTTTGATTTTTAATATTCTGTTGACGGTAAACTCAAAAAATCATTTTAGTAAAAAGTGATTACTCATTTTCAATTAGTATTATAGTACAAGCACCTAAAACTAATAAAAAAAAAAAAAAAAATGAAAAGGCTAACGTTGAGAGAGATTAAAATATTGTGACTTTGTCGCTCCTTTCCTATTTTATCATTCCCTTTTCCCGGCAATGTCTCAACCCACTTTCCTGATTTGCGCGTGTCTATTTTTACGCGCTTTCCTTTCTAGAAACGTAATGAGTATTTTTTTTTAACATTCCACCGTTTTGTATTTTTCAGGCGTTGATCCAGCCCCTCTCGCCCAACATGGTTTAGCTTGCGAACTTTTACATAGACTATCAAATGCTGCTGGCTCGTCTCTAAATACATCTCTCGCCGGCCCTAATGTGTCATCTGCAAGCACATCAGGAGCAGGATCAGAAAATAAATCTTCAGGCTCGGTATCAACCATAGTCAGTTTGCTATCGGCTCTATGCAGAGGATCTGCTACTATTACCAATGATCTTTTAAAATCTGATTTACCTGATGCCATAGGTGAGTAAGCATTTAGGGTTTTTTATAAATGTGGAATTTGTTTTGTACGCTTCGTATTCAATTGAGATTAGTGATGGCATATCGTTTAAAAATATATCGATATATTTTTCGATATATCGAATTTCAAATATATCGATATATGAGAAATTTATCGATATATCGGTTTAATCGAATTTAGAATTTTACAAGGTGAATTGGTGGAAATGTCGTCCCCTCTCTGTACTTTCCTAACCTGACCCTTCCCCTACTTTCCAGTTTCCACCAATAACCAGTTTCAAAGGGACAAGTAGGATCCCCCTAAAATAGAAAATTTCTAGTAAAAAAAAAAAAAAAAAATGGATGACTTAAAATTTTATCGCTATATTAAGAACATTGATAAAAACATAAATTAGTGTACATATTAAACGATATATCGTGAAAAATATATTGATATATGAAACGATATATCGTGAAAAATATATCGATACATCGAAAGAAAATATATCCTTATATATACATTTTCGATACACTGTGCCATCCCTAATCGAGATCATTATAGTTTCTAGTAATTAGTACTCTGATTTCTGAGCACTTCAAAATTTTGAATCCCTCGTGAGAGTGTGTCGCTAAAGAGCTACCAGTATTATTTTTCCTACCTTTTATTTTTACCTTCATTTTTTTCAGAGAAAGCATTGAAAGGTGATGAAAGATGTTGTTTGGACACAATGCGGCTTGTCGACTTGTTGCTTGTGTTGTTGTTAGAAGGAAGAAAAGCAGTGTTGAGAGGTAGTGGTGCAGGAACGAGTGGCAGTAGTCTCATGCCAAGACTGAGGAGATTGGACTCGGCAGGCGAGAAAACACATAGGTGAGTACTGTCATTGTATCTCGTGGCCTATCCTAGATAGTAAATAAAATTAGAGATGGGATTTTCGACTCACTTAGGTGAGTCGACTTGACTGGACTCACAATTATGAGTCGACTCGCGCCGAGTGACAATTTTCAAAAACACTTTATTTGATCAGAAAGACATAATAAAACCAATTGACAAAAGTGGTATCTATCAAATAACGTCCACAACTTCGGCGAATACATTAAAAAGACATCACAATCAATAATCAATCGTCACCAGAATAAAAGAACATTTTCCTTCAGTAAACAACAAACACCTGGGAACACATTTTCACCTTTTTTATCTTTATCAGTCGTTAAAAAAAACTATTCATTAGTCGACTCTTTGAAGAGTCGACCCATTTCAAAAAGATGATTCGACTCGTGAGTGAGTCGAGTCGACACATAAGTCTACTCGTGGATGACTAGTTCATCCCTAAATAAAACCCCAATGTGTCTTATTTTTCTACATAATCTTCCTTGACTTCATAACATTTTTACATCTTTTGAGTAACAACTCTATGCGGGTCAAAACAGTAGTTAGCAGTTGAATTGATCTCTTACCAATTTTTTCCACGCAGCTCAGATTTCAGCTTTGAAATCAAATGATAATAGCTGGGGCCACGCCTGTTTGCGTGGGGGGGGGTGAAGACTCAAGTGGAGAAAATGTATTGCGGGGATTATCGAAAGTGGTATCTGAGCAATAGGAAAATAATAGACACTGCAGAAGATGCAGATCCAACCATGACTAAGGCCTGATGATTTTTAACGTTAATATTCTTTATCCCGTACTTGCAGGCAATTGATAGAATGTATTCGTTCAAAAGATACTGATGCACTCATAGAGACTATCGATTCCGGTGGTGTAGAAGTCAACTTTATGGATGATGTCGGTCAAACATTGCTTAATTGGGCTTCTGCTTTTGGCACACAGGAGATGGTTGAATTTCTCTGTGATCGAGGTGCGGACGTTAATAAAGGTATTGAGGAATGACGTTTCATATTTTATAGTCTGAAGTGCTGGTTTTTTGTATATTTCATTTATACGTTAGTTACAAATATTAAAGGAAGAAGAAAAACAAGTAATTTTTTTTGTGTGTGTGAGCGGGGGGGGGGNGGGGGGGGGGGGCGCAGTCATTCATTGCCTCTATTTTTTTCTAATTTTATATATTTATGTAGTGTTAATTGTTGTGACATATACGAAAGTTGCATACACCCTCCTCAGGCCCAATTTCGCACCCTCATTTTTTTTTTCGTTGTCAACCAGGTCAGAGGAAATAACATTATGGTTGTTATTATTTTAGGTCAGAGATCATCGTCCCTTCATTATGCTGCCTGTTTTGGACGGCCTACTGTAGCAAAAGTTTTGCTTCGGCATGGTGCTAACCCAGATCTTCGAGATGAAGATGGTAAAACCCCTCTAGATAAAGCGAGAGAACGAGTCGATGAAGGTCATAGAGATGTAGCAGCCATTTTGCAATCTCCAGGTGAATGGATGGTAACTCCGACAGAGAAAGATAAATCAGGCGGTGAAACAGAGGAACAGTTAGAACCTAGAGGTGATCCGGAAATGGCAACTGCTTATTTGAAACATTTGTTACCCGTGTTTTGTAATACCTATCAGTCAACTATGATGCCCTTAGTAAGGTAAATGTTTTTTTTAAGTTTACCTTCTTCCTAATTTCTGAGAAATATGACTTTTACTAATATTTATACAGGGATGGTCCAGAAAAGCGTGTAAAAAGAACATTTGCAGTCATTTGTTTCTCTCAGTCACTATACCTCTAAAACTATACGAAATCACGTACAACTTCTTTTCAGGCTAATAGTCCATTTTTTTCAATAACAAACCTTTGGGGCCTTACCCAAACGTCACATCGGTGAGTCCAAAACAGGAATCGTCACAAAAAAATTACCCCCCCCCCCCTTCAAAATTTGATATTTTACGTTTCGAGTTACGTAGAATACAAAAATCAAATTAGAAATTCCGTTTGTCCGCCCTCCGCGGCCGTACGCCGTCATGCCACTTAGCGTTCACCGGATTGGATGAAGTTTGGTATAGAAGGTACCGTTGGCGATTCATTTATCCTGTCTAAAAGAAGAATGTTGAAATTTGGTATGAATGTCATAGTTGGGGTCTCAGTAAGATTTGAAACATTTGGTTGCAATCAAATATTCCGCTGTTGGTTTTAGCGCTTTTTAGCGCTTTCCATTATTATTGGAAAAAAAGAAAGAGTTTTATGTTCTGTTCCTACAATTCTCTCTAAAAAGAGAATTGTAGGAACCAGAGACTTAAAATTTGGTATGTATGTCCAATTTAGTGTCTAATTATGCCCCAAAACTTTTGGGGGGTATTTTTTTATTTTTGCCAGTAAAATAATAAACCCACGTGTCACATTGGCAGAGTTTTTGGAAACCGACCAGTACTCCGATTTGTCGTTTTGATATCATCCTTCTGAATCGTATCGAGCACAGTGTATCGGACTAAGTAGGTGGCATTTTAAGATTTGATGCTAATATTTAAAATTTACTTTACGTTTTTCTAGGAAAGCTAGTTTAAATTTACTAAAGAAAATGGTTCATTATATTCAACCATCATTGTTGGTAGATATTTGTAAACCAGACTGTCCTACTTACAATTTGGGTACCATGTTGGTAGAAGTCATTGCCGTGGTGCTGGATAATGAGGTGAGTCATATTACTAGAACAAGTAGTTTATTTCAACTCCTACATTATTATTGAAGATGGTACGAAAAATACATTGCAAACACATTCGACTGGTTAAGTTAATTATTATCCATCCCATTTAAAATGAATTGATTTATTTATAGAAATTCTTAGAGAATTTCTAGAGAAAACAGTTTTTTTACAGAAGTTAAGCCAAGCTCCCAAAAAAATATATATTGTGTCGTTAGAAAGAGTTCGTATGTCCAAAATTGTAACTAGAAAACCATAGAACTGTAAAAGAAAATCATTAGAAAGTCTTTTTTCTCGCTGATTCTATCAATATTAAGATCAAAAAAGTTGGAAACGAGCAGCCGTCAATGCGAAAAAGACACAAAATAACAAAAATCCTGCAGACAATATGTTAATTTGGATAATTTTAAAAATACGAGATTTCAATATAATCAAATTTTTGTTTTTGTGTCTATACAGCTGGCCATACAAGTTATAGAAGTTCGATTTTTTGCTGTTTAAGATGAAAACATCGCCTTCCCTCGTCCCCCGCCTCACAGCTAATAGTTCTGTTTGTTTACTTTGCAGGATGATGAAGATGGCCATCTCGTCGTCTTACAAATCATACAAAATCTCATGAACAAAGCCCAAGATATATTTCTAGATCACTTTGCTCGTCTTGGCATATTCAGCAAAGTTTTACAACTCGCTGGGCCACAAGAAAATCGTGAACCTAAGAAAACTAGCAAATCTGATGATGGCGGTCCAGAAATAGATCCGAATACAGAAGACGCTAAAGAAATTCTTCAAGGAAAAGCATATCATTGGAAAGAATGGTGTTTGGTTCGTGGTCGAGATTGTTTATATATTTGGTCGGATGTCGCCGCATTGGAACTTTCTAATGGATCAAATGGATGGTTTAGATTTATATTGGATGGAAAACTTTCGACTATGTACTCATCTGGAAGTCCCGAAGGCGGAAGCGACAGCTCAGGTATATAATCAATTCAACAATCTTGATTTTAATTTTTTACGTTTTCAGACTGAAATTTTCGTTTGTAAATAAAGACATTTGTTTGATTGCTTTTTGTAATTAAAAGTTTAGTGGGTTTTGTATGTACTAGAGATACATTATAAAAATGGACAGTTCAAGTCTGAGCGGTAAAGGTTATGTCTATATCTTACGTAAAGTTTGGAGGGGTAAAGTTTTGTTAATATGTTTGATGTTTTGTTTGAAAAAGGTATAACCTGCAGTGGTTTTCAGTTAATCTCTTTGAGATTTTGAATTCAAGGAGACATTTGAATTACATCATAGGATTTAATATAGAACTTCTAAAGATGCTTAATTTATATAATTTGGCGGTTTCTGAACTACTCGCTTTTCCTTCGAAAAACACTAAAATAAACGTTAGGTAAACATAAATACTTATATATTTTTTTCCATTATTTAAATAGATTCCCATTCTGTACATAACAATAGTATATGGTCTAGGTGATTTGATCCTTAGGCGCAGTAGTTTTAGTCTTTCTATGTCAATATATTTAGTGCTGTAGGGGTTATTTTAATTTTTGTTGTCTCTGAAACACATGGTTCTTGATCGTTTTTTAGAAGTTTAGCATGACAGATTTTTGGAAATTTCTTCTAGCCTTATTAATATTAATTTTTTTGGCGTCAAAATTTAGGATGAGTGTTGGTTGCTGCGTCCCCTCCTCAAGTGCTCAACTTGCGTAATTACTTAATTATCAAAATTTGGTCATCTTGCTTTTTGAATCTCTTTGGTATTTCTGTGTAAATACACTTAACAACATATTTTGTCTATATTTCTGTTGACGCAGACTAAATGTGTCTAAAAATCGCCGATACTTTTAACACAAATAGTCTCTAGAGAATACTACGCCTTTGTCTGATACGTGCACCTGCACAATGAACAAGGCCCTGTTTTTTTAGAACTAACATTGTATAGGTTTCACTTTTAATTTTCTTGACTAACGATTAGCTTGAGTTTTTTTTCTTTCTTGTAAATAAACATTTTTCTTTGCTTGTTTTTGTTTTCCCTCCTAACAGGCAAAACTCGCAATACGGAATCTATCACCGCTGAAGGTGAGTTATTGATTTTATTATTATTATTATTTTCTATTTACTTCTCGCTATTGCCGTATTCACCCTATTGCCGGTCTTTGACAAGATAATAGGGTTGGTTTGTTTCAGTCACAACATATCTAACAACTTCTTATTTGCAAAGAGCATTTAATTTTACGTGGAAAATATAATATATGACTATTTCTATTTACTTATGAATTCTGAAATTAATACTAAGAAAATCATACTAAACCCCCGTTGTTTTCTGGAAAAAAGTGATTAATTATTCTTTTTAAAAATATTCAAGTAAAATACAAAAATTATACCAGTTTGATACCCAATTAAATCTAATTTTGGGATTTCTTTTTTACTTGCATTGGCTTTGTCCTCGATTTTTGCATAAGGTTTTGATCCTTTTGAAAAAAAAAAATAAACCGCTTTGAAAATGTTTTTAACTACATTCATGTCCACAATGATGAGCTGTTACATAACAAATAGATTTATTATTAAATATATATTTTATGTTTTTATTCCAACAGAAAATCGAGGCGAATTTCTAGAAAAATTAACTCGAGCTCGTGGCCAAGTGAAAGCAAACTCATTAAGCTATCCAATCCTAAGTGTAGTGGGAACATCAAAAATTATTGTTGGAAATTGGACATTATCTTGTCGGAAAACTGGCGAATTGACGATTCATAATAGTGATGGCCAACAGCAAGCTACAGTTATTCGTGAAGATTTGCCGGGTTTTATTTTTGAATCAAATAGAGGCACAAAACATTCGTTTACAGCAGAAACTTCATTGGGTCCTGAGTTTGGAGGAGGATGGACAGGCAAGAAAGGAAAAAGATTAAGATCAAAATTAGAAGCCGTCAAACAGAAAGTCAGAGTGAGTATCAACATAGGCGAGAATACTAAGTCGCTCTTGACCGAGTATTTTTGCTTTTTAGGGAGAGAAAGAAGGATGACAACCTATGGTGATTGGTGCCTTCCGTGATAGTGTAATCTTAATATTAACATCTTCATAAGATGTTAAAAATGCTCCTTCACATTTATGTCTAATCTTTCAGACAATGGTTTGCGATTCTATTTACCAGGACCACCTGAAATGCATACCATAATAGTTCTTAAAATGTTTTGTTTTATGAAGGAAAGATTTTTTCAAGTTTTAATTTTCGTCGAGTGGCTTTTTTACTTTACTTTAGAAAAAAAAAATCGACGAAAATTAAAACTTAAAAAAAAAAAAATCCTTCATAAAACAAAATATTAAGTCTCAATAGGCATTCCTACATTAAATAGTTCTCAAAATGGTTTGATTGTCCACACGGTCAGATGGTGGAATCTATTTACCGGGGCAACCTGAAATGTATACCATAATAGTTGGAGCTCAGGCCATCAAAGACATTATAGCAAAATTGTTTGATAACTTGTGATTAGAGTTTCTGTTCGAAGTTGCCAAATGAGGAGTAAGCAAACATTCATTTAAACACATCGGCTGGACTTAAGAATATAATTCTCAAAAAATATGCACTGTAATCTTTTATATATAAAAGGCAATGTCCTGAGTGACTGATCAACGTAAAGCGAAACTATGAATGCTACAGACTTGAAATTTGACAGGGACCTTCGTTGCACCATGTAAGTGTGCACTAAGAAAGGATTTTGCAAAATTTTAATTTTAAGGGGTAGAAATCGCGAAAAGTAAACAATCCCCATAAGAAATACATTGGAGCGAGAGAGATAGCATGATACATCATTTAAAATATGCGCGGGCGAAGCCGCGATCGGGGAATGCTATTCATTCATAAGATGTTGAAAAAATGCAACCTGTCGATTTTACTTAAGAAGTGTTTCTTGTTGTATTTCTCAGGTGAAGAATCAAGCGCAAGATTTGTATGATAAATATTTCAAAGCGGCTCAAGCTCAACCGAGAGGTGTTGTTGCTAAACTTGGTGCTATTGTTGCTCAGATTGAACGCGCCTGCCAAAAACAAGTGAGTATTATTTTATGAGCAACACTTTTTTTTTAAAATATCGTTCTGATTTGTTTTTGTTTTTTGAGGGGGGGGGGNGGGGGGGGGGGGGGTGATCTGTCGTTATTGTGGATTTTTGTTCTTTAAAAAATATATAGATGAAGAGTAAGAGATTACTGTACTGAATACTACACGGGACCAGACAGATACTATTAATTTTTTTTCTGAGCAACTAACTTAACTTAAAACATGATTAATTGAAAGTAGAAGGTTAATTTTCACGATTAAATGGTGGGAAATACGAGAAAACTCACTTTTAAATGTTTAATTCACAATTTTATTGCTTGAAAATCGACAAATGGAAAAATCAAATGTTAATTCGGATTTTTTTAAAATATGCAGAATTTTTTTTTTGATTTAACAGGTTAGGCAACATGAAAAAAAAAATCACTGCGATTTAATTTATTTTAGTTTTTTTTCGAATGGTGCAAGAGTTTTTAGGGAGCGACTTTATGAGAAGAACAAGTTTAATCGAGGCATGGCCGATCCAAACGTTTACATTGATAAAATAAACAAACTTGCACTGGACTTTTTTCATGTTGGTACAACTATGTCTGCTTCTGTTCAATATATTCAGATAGTTCAATAAATACGGAAGAAAACTTTTTTTTTTTTTTTTTTTTTTCAAAATAAATTAAAATTGAAGTGAATTAATTAATCTCCCACCCCTAAAACGTTTAAAAAGCCTTTTTAAATTATATTAAACAACATTTTAAGTTTGTAACTTGCTCCAAAAAAAATTAATAGTATCTGTCTGGTACCGGAAGAAAAAGGTTTTTTTCAAAATAAATTAAAATTAAAGTGAATTAATTAATTTTCCACCCCTAAAACGTTTAAAAAGCCTTTTTAAATTATATTAAACCACATTTTAAGTTTGTAACTTGCTCCAAAAAAAATTAATAGTATCTGTCTGGTACCGGAAGAAAAAGGTTTTTTTCAAAATAAATTAAAATTAAAGTGAATTAATTAATCTCCCAACCCCTAAAACGTTTAAAAAGACTTTTTAAATTATATTAAACCTCATTTTAAGTTTGTAACTTGCTCCAAAAAAATTAATAGTATCTGTCTGGTACCTACTACACAGAAAGACCATAATATCTCTAACTTTGTTATATTTTTTTTTTCTCCTTCTTTGAAGGAGATAATTTTTAATTTTAATTTTCGTCATACTACATTTCTCATTTGAGAGAATTAAAAGTAATTGAATGAAATTTAATGTAAAGTTAAGCTTGGCCAAATTTTGATATTTGAATATCGGGTCTTGTACTTAGATTCTTTAGCGCTCTGATGTGTTTTATTAGTAGTCTTAATTTTTTTTCTTTTTTTGTAACACTTTCTAAGTATAAGTTTTTAATCGACCACGAAAAAAATACCCTCAAATTTTGGGTTAAAGTGTCCTTGGGTTAAAGTGATTAGTCAGTATCACTGTTCCATAATATAAAGTTAAAGTGATTCATTGTTTTCCCATTAAATTCTGTATGACTTTTTATTATTTTCCAGCATATGTCAAACAGCACCCAATGGCGAGATATTCTAAAATCAGCTCTAATAGAACTGACCGATTTACTGAAAGAAGATGGCGTTGTATCTTCGTATGAAATCTACTCTTCAGGATTAGTGCAAGCTCTTCTGGGACTATTGTCAACCAATCCGTGGGATGTCGGATTGAGTGCTCACAAATCACAGAAACTGCAAAAACAAAGAATACAAGTGTTCAAAAATTATTTTAAGGTAATAAATCAATCAATTAAATCTCGTCACTGATGTTTTGTTTCGAAATCTTTGATCTTTGAAGGCCAATGTTACACACACTATTTGTTTGCACTAAATGAATCCCAATTTTGCCCAAATTTATTACCTGATTTGAATTCTAAAAAGATAAAAAGAAATTATAATCTGGTTTTTAGTGTCCCATATTCATTATTCATCACTTAAAAATGTAGCAAAAAATTGAAAAGATATCGTTCATCTTGCTACACAATTTCTCTCAAACAGCTGCTCCTTTTTTCTATTTCCTAAAATGTTTTTTGTTTTATTTGTATTTTTCAGAAGAGAGGTGGAGATAGCCATGTCATAAACTTCGCAGCTATTTTAGTACACAAATTGGTATCGGTGTTAGAGTCAATTGAGAAACTTCCTGTCTATCTGTACGAATCGCCTGGCTCTTGTTTTGGTTTACAGGTAATAGAATTGAAATTTGTTTTTGGTACACATGAAACTTGCAGAAGTGAAATAGCAAGCAGGTATTTTTTTGTAAATCATGAGCTGTGTAAATAAAACCAATTCCTAAGACGTAATCAGAACTTAAATACTTACCTCAGCTTGAAATTCGATCACCGTAAGTTCTAAATTTGAAAAACTTTAAAATTCATTGGACCATATGTACAAAAGCTTTCAAATTTTTAGGTAGTCCCAATTTTAGGTTGAGGGTTTTCAACCTTCACGGGTGACGTCATGCAGAAAAAAACTTCAAATTTCTTTCAAAAGTATACCATAAAAAATAGATTGGAAATGTGTTCAGGTTTGAAAAGATCAAAAAACTCTGCCAATGTGACACATTGGTTCATTATTTTTCTGGCAAAAAATAATAAACCTTTTTTGCCCCCCCCCCAAATTTTTTTTGGGGGGGTCTCTTGACGATTCCAAATCTGGGGCGTAATTAGACCCTAAATTTGACATACCTACTAAATTTGAAGTCTCCGGCTCTTACCATCTCTTTTTAGACAGGATTAATGAAAACCGCTTTACGGGCACAATTAGAGCCCAGATGGGACCTATATCCCAAATTTCATCCACATCGGTAAACGCTAAGTGGCAAAAGTGCCCATCACGGCGGACAAAGGATTTTTTTTTATTCGATTTTTGGATTTTACGTATCTTGAAACTTAGAATATCAAATTTTGAGGTGGGGGGGGGTAATTTTTTTTGTTCGTGACCATTTCAAAGGTTCATTATTGAAAATAATAAACCAATATTTAAATATTTTTCAATTTGTTTCAGATATTGACAAGACGTCTTCGTTTTCGTTTAGAAAAATCACCCACAGAGACTTCACTGATTGATCGTACAGGACGATGTCTTAAAATGGAACCATTAAGTACAGTTGCACAACTAGAACGGTACTTATTGAAAATGGTTGCAAAGCAATGGTACGATCATGATAGGAGCTCGTTTTCTTTTGTGAAAAAAATGAAGGATGAGACGAATCCAAAACTCGTTTTCAAACATCAGACAGATTTTGATGAAAATGGACTTATCTACTGGATTGGAACAAACGCCAAGTGAGTATTGTATACAAGCTATTCACAGGATATAGGTATCCCGCTTCCGTCGATTGTCAAAGTGACGTCACGTCAATAAGAAATGTTGGTTGATATTGCTGTTACTGTGTTCAGCCTAAAATCAATATTATCCCCAATTCTAGATGCTCGTTTGTATTTAGGGTACTACTGATTCTATTTTTCTTTTGTACTAGACAAAAGCTAGACTATTTCTGAGTAACATTGGCTATAATTAATTCCACGTGGAAAGATCATGTCTTCAGGACGTCTGGAGAAACGGACGGAGCCTGATAGTGTTCTATAATATATTTTGTTTATTTTCCTTTTTCCAGAGAAAGTTCAGAATGGGTCAATCCAGGTTTATATGAACTGGTACTCATTACTTGCTCGGATGGACGTACATTACCTTATGGGCGTATTGAAGATATATTAGCTAGAGATCTTCCAGCCCTTAACTGTCATACAAATGATGATAAGAGAGCTTGGTTTAGCATTGATCTTGGTAAGTTTACATATTAAGAGCTGCTTTCTGATTGTTCTCGGGTTGCTATTGACAGAATTTGTTTTTGGTCAATGAGGAGCCATAAATTACATAAATTATTGCTGATCTATTGGATCAGATTTTTCTGCAATAAGACCAAATGTAGGTCATTACAAATTTCACCGACAGGATACCCTATCGGTCCGCTGTGGAAACGCACTCGATTTTTTTTCTCTCAGAAAAAGAAATATTTTTCACAAAATTTTGTTCATCCCATTTCAGGTGTGTACATTATTCCATCATGCTATACATTACGTCATGCCCGAGGCTATGGTAGATCTGCTTTGAGAAATTGGCTATTTCAAATGTCTAAAGATGGAATTAATTGGACTACATTTGTTACTCATCAAGATGATACTTCCCTTAATGAACCCGGATCTACAGCTACGTGGCCGATTGAATTACCCGCTGAAAGTGATGAAACACAAGGTAGGTTCCTCTGTTGATTCATATCAAAAATTGTGGTGCTGCGACATTCTTTGGTGACATCAGTAAGTCAAGTGGCAGGGTATTCATATTTTTCACATTCATTTTCGACTTAATCACTTTTTAGGGCTGCACACTATAAGTCGCATTCTTGCCACTTCTTCAACCCCGATAAAAACCTTGTGGGAGCGAAATGATATAAGCCAAGTTGAGCTCATAAGCCGACACAGGGTCAACTATTTGTAAGAATTGATTATTCCTTTTTCTCAGGTTGGAGACATGTAAAAATTCAACAGAATGGCAAAAATGCATCAGGACAAACTCACTATCTTTCCTTATCTGGCTTTGAAATCTATGGAACTGTGACGGGAGTATGTGATGATTTAGGTAAAGCTGCCAAAGAAGTTGAAGCGAACCTTCGTAAACAAAGACGGGTGATTCGAACACAAGTTATGAAACACATGATTATTGGAGCACGAGTTATACGTGGCGTCGATTGGAAGTGGAGAGATCAAGATGGTATTCCAGCCGGTGAAGGTATGTTCATTTGGATTCTTGGGGGAATGGTCAATTTTCATTGTCCTCTTTTATGAGACAGTCCTAATAGCTCAGCACAAAGAGCCACGTTATTTTTTTAAGGGTTTGTAGCTTTCCAAGTGTAGTTGAAATGGTGCTTGTTTTCTATATACTTATTTAATGCTCCTCACAAATGTTAACATAGAACTTTGAACTAAGACTTTGAATCGTCTTTAAATTTGCTCGTCTTTGAATTTGAATCGTCTTTGAATTTGCTCGAAAAAAGGATCGTCTTTGAATTTGCTCCAAAAGAACGCAATTTTTTTTTTATTTATTTATTGATAGGTCTGATGAAAATTTTCACATCAAATTACTTATCAATAATTAATATTAACATTATTATTATTATTATTTATTAAGTACTATAACAAAGTTTGTTGTAGACATTACGAATATTTCCTGAAAAACAAAAAAATAGTTTAAAATACAAAAAACAAAGGATAATATATCCTGAAAAATAAAGAATTAATAATAAAAAAATAACTCTTAAACAAGATTAGTCATTGAATCTCTTCTATGCTTTAAGGGACAGATTCTAAGAGATCGTTTTTCAGGCGAATTTTTAACTCCTTTAAATTACTCTCTCGCGCGGAAGGGTTGTTTTGTAAATTCGGATGCCTCCGTCCAGAAAAGATTGCCGAAAGAGTGGAAGTGACCAAGGGATTAGAGAATGAACATTTCTAGTGTTGTATCCATGTTGATTAGTTCGCAGGTGTGTTTTATAGTTGTGAATCAGGCAACACATGTCCAACACTAGTTGTCCATAAAAGGTCAGAATTGCTTTTTCTTTAAATTTCTTAACTTTTAATTCAAATGGGAATAGGGTTTTTATTTAAATGAGTATGCTTTCGGATTTAAGGACCATTTTAATGTAAATAAGGAGGATTCCATGGAGCCACATATTTTTCATTGTAGTAAGGACATTCATTACATTCATGAAAGTCAATCTGACTAAATAAATTAAACATTTTCTCATGTTATTATTATTATTTTTTTTTCCTCACAGGTACGGTCATAGGTGATTTGCATAACGGCTGGATTGATGTCACTTGGGATCATGGTGGATCTAATTCTTATCGGATGGGAGCTGAAGGAAAGTATGATTTAAAACTTGCTCCAGAATCAGAAGCATCGACACCTACACCTTTCCATTCAACGTCAAACGAAGCTACTGTTATCAACTCGAGTGTGTTAACAAGTCGAAAGTCAAGTTCCACGCCCAGTATACCCGAAGCGACTCAGGTACGATAAACATAATAACATGTAAGAACGTTCCTCGCGTTAAATTTAAATGGCCTCCTTATTAGAGATCGAACGCGTTGCAAACCGTAGCAGAACACTTTAAACTCATTTTGACGTATAAAATATATGTTCAATTTTCCCACATCCTTAGTGGGAGGTCCCCGGAAGAAACCATACTGAAATTTAAAAAAATTCACGGTAAAAAAAAAAAAAGCATATAAATTTTCTCTTAAATTATTTATTTAGCGTTTGGCTTTTTACTATAAATCAAAGAGAGTGAAATATAATATGAGATAGACGGTTGATGTATAGTGGACCAGGAGATCAAGATTCGACTTTTCATTCTCAACAAACAGAGAAAACCAGATTGTTTCAGTACAGACCAATTAAACCAATCAACATTTTTCCCACATTGTGGTTGGTCTGCCCTGCTTACTTGGTTTGTTTTCATTATATTATAATTAAATTATGTTTTCTTTAATTTTAAGTTAAAATTAGTGAGAAATTTCATTGGTGAATGTTCCTAATGGATCCGGAATGATATTTTATTATACTTTTGTAGGAGATCAGCTCCGTAGCATCTACAGAACAAGCGGCATCTGCTGATAATCTTGCTGCCAAAGAAGCTGCCGCTCTTGGATTGGCTGAGACTTTGTTGACAGCTGCTCATGCCGAAGCACTTACTCAAAGTATTACTGGACCTAACGATCTTGCTAGTATTGTTGAAATGCTCACCCTCAATGGTAAGTCAGACTGTTAAAGACATGGGATAAGAAAAGATGATTCATTTCAATAAAAAAACATTTTGTGTTTGAAATCTGAATTAAACCCAATAAGTTTGTAAAATCATTTTTGTAGGTTTGTCATTAAATTGGATTTTTTCGTGGCTCAGTATTCAGTGGTTTTGAGGGGTTGTCTAGCCATTCGTAGGTCGATAGTTCGATTGTAAATATTGTGATAGTTTTAAATCGTAGTCACACTCGTCGTCCACTGACAAATTTTCCCTTTTCCGCGTCATTTAAACTTAAAGACGTTGAGTAATTTATGTGTAGTATATAAGAAAGTTCCACCCAATGTAGCTACCGAGGGGAGCAAACCAGCTTCTACGCCTGTGTAAATACAGAAGCTTTGGTCTTGGGAAGGGCATCCAGCCTTTAAAAATCTCCCCTTCAAACCAAATATGGAAAGTCGTCAGCCAATTACATTTACTACACATTGATACTATGAGACGAAAGCGAGGGTTACCGTGCCAGGAAAGGATACAGCTAACGAGAGTAGCCACTGAAAAGAAGGTTGTGGCATGATAGATTAAAGGAAGGCAACGCCAATCCCAAATAGAATTTTGAAAAGACGAAGTTAAAGAAGAAGAAGAAAATGTGAAAGTTCCACCCAAATGCCAGTTCGTTGTCAATGAGGAATGTTCATTAGTTGGTAGCTCCTCCCGATTTTGCGATTTTGTCTATATTGATTTTGTTCTTCTTTTCAGAAACCCCACCTCCTACCAACAACAAATCCAAAGCTATCATAGAAGCCAATAATAAACTTGCCTCAAGCGTAGAAGTTCAAAGTAAAAACAGTCCACAAGCTTTATTCAAACCTTTTATGAATTCTATACGAGCGAATAAGGTTTGATTTTTTTACTATGTTTATACATAACATAATTCAATTTATTGTCAACTGTTAAATACAACATATCACGTATTTTGTATTTAAGTGGCGTCGAGTTCAGTTAATAGTTGTTGTTTTTGTCTTCTACGACTCCAGAGCATTAAGAAAAATGCTATTGAAAATTTAAAAGATAGGTTGCGTCACAACTTGACGATTTGACTTTTATTGAACTAAACGGGCAGTACAAAAGGTGCGGTGGAGTTCACAACTGATGAAATGGTATTATTCCTTCTTGGGGATATAGTGGCTGCGATTATTTCGTGAATCATAAGTGTACTTACTTACTTACAGGTCACGGGTCTGAATGTAGTGAGTACAAGAAGAATTGAACGAGATTAGGGGAAATACAGTTTTATATGGAAAAGGAAACAACTGTCCTGATGAATAGCACATTCGTGCAGTGCCGGGACAGATTGTTATCATATAGCTGACATCGGGGCAGAGAGGGGAGGGTGGGTTTAGTTGTCAAGCATCGGTTGGTGTTTCAACCCCACCTTTAGTTAGAGATTGAGATCCAACATAACCTCCACGGCTCTCGAATGAGGCCTTTTTCTGGCCGTGGCTGAACAAATATTGCTGGTTGAGAAGTGGGGTGTATCTTTTAAAGATTTCCATCCTCGTCTTCCCCTGATGTCAGCAAATTCGGTTAGGCATCAATAAAAAAAAAAGGTCACAGGTCTCCCATTACGATTCTTGTTGTTTTTTTGTTTTTGTTTTTACATGAATTCGAGCAAAGTTTTTACGGGCTTCATAGTCTCCCCCTTGTAACTCTTGCCCAGTCATTACCCCGGCAATGATACTAGTTATATCACAGAATCTTGATTGAAGTTATTTAATTTTGAGAAGCACAATAACGAAAACTTTCTTCGTGTATTGTTTCAGATGATACCAGATTCGGCTCTGATGGATGGTACAGATCTGTTGAGGAACAATACTAATTCCTTTCTCTCTGGAGAGTTTTCTCTGTCCAGTTTAGTAATGTCAAATAATGGAGGTAACAAGATTAGTCAAGAAACAAATAACAAAACGTATTCAAACAAAACGAAATCTTGTGAGTGTCCAACTTTTTATTTCAATATTTATCTTTTTTAGGAAATTGAAATACATCACCAGAGCTCTGATTTAAGGGTGGTCTAGTCTGCTAGTCAGCCCTGATAAACATCAGTCAATTGGAAATATAATATTTTATCTGTTCTGAATATGGTTTCACTTGGTATAATATCCCTAATTATTTATCTCAGTGTTGGACTATGAAATCGTTTGGAGGGGTGGTGCCGATGCCTGAACTTTGTATATACATCATTCTACAATGCAAATACAAAATAAGAAAGGGAAAATATAATCATTGAAATAGTCCAAGTTTTTTCACCCTCTCTTCCAAAAATTCCGCCCATGAAAATAGTGATATCTATTATTGGGGCCAAGTTTGTTCTTGCTCCATTTCATCGCACACTTAAATGTATTATTGTTATTATTGCACTTTCTTCTGTCTCAATTCTCATAAAGTAATACTGACTTTACATTCGATCAATTTTTCCCAGGGAGCAAAATACTACCTTCTTACAAACTGGTCTACTGTAAAGTCGGTAGATTAAGAGAATTGAGACAGAAGAAAGTACAATAATAAATTTAAGTGTAGAATGAACAGCAGCAAAAGTAACTTGGCCCCAATAATATAAATCACTACTTTCTGCAATTTTTTGGAAGAGTGGGTGAAACTTGGCCTTTTTTCAATGATAATTTTTTTGTGAGATATCAATATTTTTTCTAAAGATTCTGTTTCTTCGGACGTTTTTACTTTTCTCCTTATTTTTTTCGATTACGCTACATATCGGAAACAAGGAAATTTTTGTGTTAAGCTGACCCAAATGTCCAATAGTCCAACCGAGATCTAACACCAAATTATTAATAAATAGTTTAATATCTACTACAAAGCAAATAAAAAAATATTTTATGGCGTGTCTTCTGCCCTGAAGTTATAGCACTGAGAGTTAAAGAGTTTGAATTTTGATATTTGCGCGTTTAATTGAATGTATACCTTGATGCAAGATTTCAGCATTTTAACAGTTGGATTTAGCTTTCATGGATTTTCTTCCCTGAAGCGGAACCATTTTGGAGCACTGGTAAAAGAGTGAATATACGAATGAATATTCCATTTAATTCTATGTAAATATCTTCCTTCATGCAAGATTTCAGCTTCCTAACAGTTTAAACTACTTTTCGTGTATCTCCGTCCCCAAAGCGGAACCGTTTTGGAGCACCGGGAGTGTAAGAGTTGGAATATAAATAATATTCCGTTTAATTGTATATAAATATCTACCTTTAAGCAAGTTCAGTGTTTTATCAGTTAAAACTACATTACAATTCGGTGTATTGTCTTCCCTAAAGCGGCACCGTTTTGGAGCACTTAAAAAGTTCCAATTTCCGGATTTTTCCCTTTACTTGGATGTCAATTAGAAACATCGTGAAAATATCTCTTGTCCGTGTTAACATTAACTTTTGAAAATTTCAGTGACTTATACCTTGTAGAACTGGATATTTGAAAACCCCAGTTAATTGTTTCATGTAAAGATACACTGGCGCTTTGTTAAAGATGTTAAAGAGACGTTAAGCTAAATTAAAAAAAGGGGGCACACCAGCCAGTGTTGCATTAAAACAGTTCTAACATGACGTGGGTCGTAAAATTAAATTAAAGTTGAATTCAATTATTCTACCAGTACAGAACACGGCAACATACTTGTATTTTTTTCAGCTAAAAAGAAAGAAGCTAGTCCTAGAAGTCCTACATCTCCCAACCCCATGTCAGTCAGTGTACCAAACCTTACCTCAACAGCCAACACTACCAACATAGAAAATCCGAACCCAAGTAAGTAGTATATCATTTTATAGTTTATTTTTGTTTTGTTTAAAAAAACTTTGCTCCTTGGAAAAAATCTCGAGGTTATGTAAGCACTGAACGAGTTTCACATCTTGAAGTTGACTGTCCCCCATGATACTAAGAAGGCCGTCCCATATTCGTCAAGTTCTGCGCATGACGTCTGCGTACTCACAAGTTCTCTCAATTCTGATTTCGTGTTTTTAGACATCTACATTGATCCTGACTTCTTATTTTTATTTAGTTACTTTCGAGCAATAGAAAGTTAAAAAAACGGAAACCTTATAAACATATAAAATGTGGCACCGGTGACGTCAAAATTTCTGTCGAAGAGCATACCCTGTCTCCTTAGTATCATGGCTGTCCCTGCTTTAGTTGAACCTCTCCCTGCCTAACTAATATGTCTTTCAACCTAATTATTGCGCTGGTTCAATTTTGATCATTTTTCTTTGTTAGAAAATTGACACACAAATTTAACTTTCACCCAAATTTAAAAATGAAAACACAGAACACAAACATCACCTGAACGCTTCTAATTTTCATATATTGTTAACCGTGTCAAATTGTTAAATCATGAGTTGACCATACACTAGTCGCACTGAACATATTATTTATAGTTAATTTTGCGTTTTTCAATTATTTTTTTTTACTCATATCTTGTTATGATGGTATTATATTCGTAAAAGCACCAATCGTATCGTATGGAGAGTCCCGAGAGAAAAGATGGGATTCCATTTTTTACTTAAAATCAAGGTAACGGTGTAATTGGGTATCTATATAAGAAAAGAATATCGCGATGTAGTTAACAATATCAGAAAGAATGAGGGTACTGAGCTGCAAGAAATATGATAGTTGAAGTGAACAGACGAATTTCTGAAAAAGATATTTTATGGCAAAAACTAGTTTCTTCCTAACTGCCGTTAGTAGGATAAGTTTTTGAATTCGTGCTGAATTGTAAATCTAGTTAACAATATTAAAAAGAAAACAATATCAAAAAGAATGAGGGTACTGAACTGCAAGAAATATGATAATTGAAGTGAACAGACGAATTTCTGAAAATGATATTTTATGGCAAAAACTAATTTCTTCCTAACTGCCGTTAGTAGGATAAGTTTTTGAATTCGTGCTGAATTGTAAATCTAGTTCATTCAAAATTTCAGAAGGAAATCATTCGTCACTTTCATCATTTCTTAAATTATATTGATTTTTTTTGTGTGTGTGAGAAAGGTCATTGTCGAGTTTATTGTGTTGATAGGTACCCATACATTTTTGTAGTAGTTTTTGTCAAAGCATTTACCTTTTTTGTTCTCGTATTTACCTTGTATTTTGTGTCTAACGGCATGCTTTCGTTTTGCCTTTCTGTTTTCTGTTGAATCACTCCCATCAGGTTTGTTGGAAGCTTTCACTGCTATTACACGACGTGCTCAGGGTTTGAACATTTCTTCGGCAAACAACAACATTAGTTGCTCTAACAATAATCCAAACAATAGAAATAACATTGCTCGATCCAGTGCAAACAACAACTGTAATCAAAGTTCGATTTCAACGAGCAATTCGGTTTTTCATCGCGCACCTACTTCTGTTTCTAGTTTGGTTCGACTAGCTCTCTCTTCAAATTTTCCTGGTAAGTTATAAGTGATCAGTTTTATGTTTTTAGGTTTACTCTAAAAATTTGAGCACTGCGAACAATTTGATGAACCACAAGAACCGGGATGAATAATAGTTGGTCGAGACACATGAAGAAATCATTTTCTACATACATTACAAAATAGAGAGTGTTCGAAAAGTCCCGGGATGGATTTTTTTATTTTTAACGGCTAAAGATAGAGTCTTGAAATTTGATATGTAGTTCTAGCACAAATTAACCTATTTTTTTGGCGTAATTAAAATTTCTACAGGGTGTCTCAAAAGTGGGTATACAGACACCAACTCTCGATTTTTACATGGAAACCCCTATTTTTTATTTCATATTCAAATTCTACACACAATCGACACCTTACTCGATAGTTTGATCAAACGGATTTCTGATCAAACCCGCCCAATCATGGATTTTTCTTCGGAATAAAAGTGATAAAACCAAGAGTGTAATACATCAAATCAGTCTAGTTTTTTATGCTGAATCTCGGGGTACCATTTTTATTTTTTACACTTTTTATACCCATTTTCATTTTTGGTTAATGTTAACATTTCGTGTGTCGTCTAAATTCCTCCTTGGGTATAAAAAGTGTAAAAAATTAGAAAACCAATGGTACCACGAGATTTAGCTTAAAAAACTAGACTTATTTGATGTATTACACTTTGGTTTTATCATTTTTATTCCGAAGAAAAATCCATGATTCGGGTGTTTTGATAAGAGATCCGTTTGATCAAAGTATCGAGGAGTCGATTGTAGAATTTGACGTAAAATTTGAATATCAAATAAAAAATGGGGTTTCTATTTAAAAATCCTAAAGGTTGGTGTCTGTTTACCCAGTTTTGAGACACCCTGTAGAAATTTTAATTACGCCAAAAAATAAATTAATTTGAAGTAGAACTACATATAAAATTACAAGTATCTATCTTTAGCCGTTAAAAATGAAAAAATCCATCCCTGGACTTCTCAAACACTCTGTATTATATACATGCTTGACTCATAGATTTGTTCTTGTAGTGTAGACCATATTCGTCAGTCAAATGAGAGGGAGTTCCTATATTCTATTTAAGAAAATGTGAAAACTACGTTTGCCAATGAAGGACATGCATGACCTCGACGTCCAATTCTATTTCGTGATTTATCGCAATCATATCTTAACGACAATTACTTTATATCGGAACAATCGAATACGTAAAAATGAAACACTGATTTCCAATAAAAATTGTGAAATATTGACTCGAAGAAATGAAAGAAACTTTTTTTTACCGAAAGAAGTGAGATGTGATCGTTTTTTTTTTACCACGATAACTTTCGAACGCCTTATCTGATTTTGATGAAATTGCGTATGGACATTCATTATATAGGGTGTTCAAATTTGAGGTATCATTTTAATTTTAATAAAAAAAGACTTTTTTTAAAAAATATTAAATATATTTTTATTTTAATTTATTAAAAATAGGTTCCGGTTAATAATGAAAAAATATGTCGGCCAAGTGCCCCCCCCCCCCCACCCTACTGGCTTGGCAGGCTCCCAATCTTTTACCAAAATTCTGAATCACGTTGTTGAAAATACTGTTGTCAATGGTTCAAATTTCTCGATTATGTTGATTTTAAGCTCTTGAATTGTTGTTGGATTATTTTGTGGGGTTTTTTGAAATCGAAAGTGCACAGCAATAATCCCAACAATTCAAGAGCTTAAAAACATTATTGAGCAGATTTCAACCATTGACATATTGACAACAGTATTTTCAACAACGGGATTCAGAATTTTGGTAAAAAATTGGGAGCTTACCAAGCCAGTAGGGGGGCCACTTGGCCGACATAATTTTTCATTATTAACCGGAACCTATTTCTAATAAATTAAAATAAAAATATATTTAATATTTTTTTAAAAAAGTCTTTTTTTATTAAAATTAAAATGATACCTCAAATTTGAACACCCTATATTTGGGACACCCGGGGCCAAATGGTGGCCGTTTTAAAAGTAAGAGAAAACTTATCTCCACAGAACGACTGGTATATTAATTTACGAGTGTGAAACTTGATTTCGAACAAGGAATGAGAATTTTTTTAAAAAATAAGAATAATTCTTAACAATTACACATGAGGACAGTCTCAACAGATCCTTTAGCTCTTAATTAATAATCCTTTACTACAAATTAATATTCGTTGTGTTCATAGGTGGTTTACTGCAAACTGCTCAAAGTTATCCAAGTTTGACAACCAGTGGACCAACAGCCACAATCAATACAACGGCCACATCAACGGGAGCCCAATGTCTTACTATGAGTCTCACTTCAAACTCTAGTGATAGTGAACAAGTGTCATTTGAGGTATGTGATGCTGATTTTTGCACTCAATACGAACGTTATTTTTCTCAAGTATAGATCTAGAGGAAGTACCGTGAACAGAACACCTATGAAAGTTTCTCAAATTGCAAAGGAGTTGTATGAAGTCTGAATATATATATATATATATATTTTTTTGCTATTTGACAACAATCTACCGATCTCAAATAGTATCGACTAATCGCGTCTAATCCCCAGAGTCTCTCAAGTTTCGTTGCAAAGTGTACGTCACACTCAGTTTGCACCAAGTAGGTACTGGGTTCGAATTCTGTTCGTGTCAAAAAAATTGATTTTTTTTTTTTTTTTTTTTTTTTTTTTTCTCTGGTTGTGTTTGAGGGTATCTCGGATTTTTTTTTATCTATTGGGGTGATTGTTAAAAATACCTTGTAATGCTATGATGCCCACAAAAATTATTACAATACAAAGAAATATATATTTTTGAATTATTTTAGCCATTATTTATCGTCCCTCTAATACGTGTTCTTTTCCTTCAGGATTTCCTTGACAGTTGTCGCGCGCCCACCCTGCTTGCTGAGTTAGAAGATGATGATGACATCGGCGATGACGATGATGAAAATGATGACGACGAGAACGAGGATGATGACTACGAGGAGGTGATGGTCAGCCACAGCTTCCTGTCCTTTATGGTGCGGGAGGATGATTCCTATGCTCCTCTTATTGGGGGTCCAAGCAGCAAGAAACGTTCTTGGGACGATGAATATGTTTTAAAACGACAGTTTTCTGCGCTTATTCCTGCTTTTGATCCTCGACCGGGACGTACCAATGTCAACCAAACTACAGACGTTGAAGTGGCTCCTCCCCCTGAAAATTCAAAAGAAGAAATAGCTAATGTGATAGAAGAATCAATGGTAACACCGAGTCATACGTCCAGATTGCATTTGTCTCTGAGAGCTCCGAACATTCCTGGGGTAAGTAAAGTAACAAATTGTTTAGAGTATTAGTACACTGGCTGTTGCCTTGCATGCCACCACCTATAGCCACCGGACCTTTTGTAAATAAATAAAGGGCAACCACGGTGCATTCGAGAAACAGAACTTTGCGTTCTATATTTATGTAGTAATACTTATATAAGGTGCTCCAAAAGTAACACCGGATATAAATTTGCCTAAAATTGACTTTATTTTTTGAAAAAGGGTACAATTAGCAATCATTGTCTTCAGGAGTCTAATGAGTGAAAAACAATATCGGGCATATGACCTCCTCTGCTAGCCCTACACGCAATTGTCCGTTCCTTGAAATTTACCATTTGCTTCATTTCGACCACTGCGTGGGTGCCCAAGCTTTTTGGCGTCCAATACTGAACTGGTTTATTCAAATTTCTTCATTAATCTGCGGAAGTCGATTCATTTTGTGCTTAATGACGTCGAAAATCGTAGTGAGTTTCCGCACAGTCACCGCGAAACATTCACCATTACGGCAGTGGATTTTTATTATTAAAACTCGCTGTTCTGGGGTGTATTTTTCCATGTCTATATTACACTATTTTTTTTTTTAAAAAAAAATGTTGGATTCTTATATCTAGGCAGCAATTTTAAAATTCTTTATCATAAGTTTGCAGCAAAAGTTTAGTCTCAATTTTAATTTCAACCTTTCGCGTTTTTTTTTGTCTAGGTGCAAGACGTTGAGATCGAACTAACCAATCCCAATTGGACTATTTTCCATGCTGTACAAGAACTGATTCAACGTATTGACTTTGGAGTTGGTACGCGACAAGAAAAACTCAGACGTATCTGGGAACCTACTTATACGTAAGTAATATGAAGAGACTTTTGAGATATTTTCCTGACTGACAGAATATGAAAACTTGAATTCACTTCAGTCCTCGGTTAGACCGAATGATTTTAGGTTGTTATTTTTTCAGTTAGTCTTCATGTATTGAGTATATCAGCTTCCCAGAAGCAATTGAGGAGGTATGATAATATCATTAAGGGATACAGAACCTCCAAGTGCTACATATATGACACTTTTCTGAAGCATGCAACAATACACATGTCACACAATTTTACGGAACAAGTTATTGTAAGAATGTTTTTATGAAACCTTGCCTTAACGCTTAACGTGATGTGACCGTTCATTCACAATAAGTAGAAACTAGTAGATTTATCATCAGTCTAGTAGTCGATACACGAAGGATGGAACGTGGCTATGTCTGAGCATTGTTTCCTGCTTACTCTATTGGGTCACAATGTCTCTGCTAATGTTAAATATACAGAGTATTCGAAAAGTCCCGGGACGGATTTTTTTATTTTTAACGGCTAAAGATAGTGACTTGAAATTTTATATGTAGTTCTAAAACAAATTAATCTATTTTTTGGCATAATTAAAATTTCTACAGGGTGTCTCAAAAGTGGGTAGTCAGACACCAACTTTCAATTTTTAAATAGAAACACCTATTTTTATATCACACAATCAACTCCTCACTTGATACTTTGATCAAACGGATCTCTGATCATTTTTTACACTTTTCATACCCAAGGAAGGTAAAATTTCATTTTTGGTTAGTGTTAATATTTCGTATGTAATAAAAAGTGTAAAAAATGAAAAAACCAATGTTACTACGAGATTCATCATAAAAAACTTGACTGATTTGATGTATTACACTCTTGGTTTTATCACTTTTATTCAGAAGAAAAATCCATGACTGTGCGGGTTTGATCAAAGTATTGAGTGAGGAGTCTATTGTATGTAGAATTTGGCGTAAAATTTGAATGTGAAATAAATAATAGTTAGGAGTTTCTATTTAAAAATTGAAAGTTGGTGTCTGTTTACCCACTTTTGAGACATCCTGTAGAAATTTGAATTACGGCAAAAAATAGATTAATTTATGTTAGAACTACATATAAAATTTCAAGTCTCTATCTTTAGCCGGTAAAAATATAAAAAAAATCCGTCTCGGGACTTTTCGAACACTCTGTATATTACTGCCCTAATTTTATTTTTAAATATTCTTCATTTTGTTTTCAGTGTGATATACAAAGACGCTCATGGAGAAGAACGGAACGCTTCTGTTAGTCCTGGTCCACTATTATCACACCGGGGCTCTGTAGTATCACCCACCACGCCTGTATCCAGTGTCTCTTGTACTGTTGAAGATGTTTTGCAACTCCTGAGACACCTCTTTGTAATAAACACATCATCCAATGAACCTCACCATAGCTTATTAATAGGAGCCTTAGGTAAGTGTTAGACCCTGGCTCTATTCTTTCTGTAACTCTTAACATTTTTATATATAAAAGACAATGTCTGATCAACGTAGAGCCGAAACTATTAATGCTACAGACTTGAAAATTGGCAGGGACCTTCATTGCACCATGTAAGTGTGCACTAAGAAAGGATTTTGCAAAATTTTAATTATATGGGGTAGAAATCGCGAAAAGTAAACAATCCCCATAAGAAATACATTGGAGCAAGAGAGATAGCATGATACATGTATATACATACATACAACAGCGCACACGCCTACTTTCACAATTTTAAAAAAAGAGAAAAAATAATATTAGCATGGGAACGGCCATGCATGCATCTAAGGCGCCAAGCTATAGCCCGTAGCAAAGCACGGGCGAAACGGCTAGTATAGTATATTAGTCCACAAGTTTGTAACTCTGGACTCAAAATGTAGTATAATAGTCCACAAGTTTGTAACTCAAAGACTCAAAATGTAGTATTATAGTCCACAATTTTGTAACTCAAAGACTCAAAATGTAGTATAATAGTCCACAAGTATGTAACTCAAGACTCAAAATGTAGTATAATAGTCCACAAGTTTGTAATTCTGGACTCAAAATGTAGTACAATAGTCCGCAAGTTTTATATAATAAATTAAAGAGTCTCAGTTGCTTAGTTGATGAGAGTGGCAGATTCGTAACCAGGCTGCTGTTGGTTCGAATCGAAGACATAAAAAATTTAGTAATAACACTGGGAAATATACCTAGTGTGACAAAAACATTTTAGCTTTAACACAAATGAAAAAATAAAACTTTAATTAATTTAGGGGTTATTTCTAATTGAGACCTGAATCGACAACTTAATTTTATCGCAACGTTTCACTGTTTCAGATTCTGATGAAACCGTACTTACCACTGAAGAATTTTCGTCTAAAAAGATGACCAACAAGTTGGTTCAACAAATACAAGATCCACTTGTATTGGCGTCTGGGGCTCTTCCAGCTTGGTGCGAAGAGCTAAATACATCTTGTCCATTCTTATTTCCATTTGAAACAAGGCAGCTATACTTTAATTGTACATCTTTTGGAGCGTCCAGGTATGACTTGGCAATCTAATTTTTAGCACAAATGAAAAAAAAATCCTTTAAATAATTTAGGGGGAAGGTGAAAAATTACTTAAATATTTATACAGATAACAACATTTCGTACTATCAGCTATTGGAGAAAGGTCCGAGGTAACACCCTCGCAATAGTCCGACGTACGCATTGAGACGACCGAGATCGTGGTGGTATGAATTGCGGCAAATCACTAAATAGTGGCATATGTATGATACTGGATAAGTTTATGTTTGCTGCTTAGGTTTTTAATTGTTATCATACATCTAATCTGGGCCCCCAGAACCATGTCAATCACTGCAACATTATTATATCACAAACATAATAATATTACAGAGTTGCTTTATTGTTGTTTCACATTATCAGTTCAGGTGATCTCGTCCCGTGAGGATGTCCCCTTAAGTAACTTCAAGTATGATTTATGTTCTGTATGGAATTATGTAAGTCATAATTGGTTTGGAAGAAATCACGCCTCCGGAGTTTTGGCCAAGGGTCTCTGTAGTAATACTTTCGTATTGCGCTTTGCTATTAATGGTGTTGTCTTATTCTGCCAGGTGCCTCTAATTTTGTCGGTAAATTAAACTATTTACCGAAACAGACCTAAAAACGGAAATGGGAAGAACTGTTGATTTTGAGAAAGATGCATCGCTACAGCAAGAACTACAACAGGTCCACGAGAATTTCAGAATATGTTTGTCCCCCAGCCATGAATCACTTAGTATACCAAGTGTCCCAAAAGTCCGAGACCACCTAAATATCTTTTGAACGGCTTTGTGTGGAGTTTTGAAATTTTGCATGGCATTATATCCCAAATAAAAACCACCTGATGGTGTGACCAATTTTTCTGGGGTGGGTCCCATGTGCCCTCGGGGGGTCCATTTTTTGTTTTTTAAATACGAACCCCCATGATACATTTTCAGAAAGACAATGAAATTGGAAGTACTTTGCAAAAAAATTCACACGTCTTGAAATTTCCAAGACATGACTTCCAAGAGTGTCTAACACTAGACGAATTATTTCTAAAAGTTGGCGAAGTGTCTAAAACGAGGCAAATTATGTTTAAAAAACAGGATCCTCGACATTGGTGTCCTATGTAATTATTCAATCTCCCATTGCAAATAATTCACCTAGTTTTAGACTCTCTTGGAAGCCATTTGTAAAAAATTTGTACAATAAATTAAAGAGCCTTAGTTGATAAGAGAGGCAGATTCGTAACCAGGAAATTTCATATCTTGGAAATTCCCAGTGGCCGCCATTTTGAAATCAAACACGCTAGACGTGTAAAATTGTTTGCAAAGTACTTCTAATTCTATTTTCTTTCTGAAAATGTATCACAAGATGGAGGTTCGTATTTAAAAAACAAAAGTAGGACCCCTGGGGGCCACTTGGCACCCGCCCCTGAAAAATTGGTAACACCATCAGGTTATTTAATTGGGGATATAATACCATGCAAAATTTCAAATCTCCTCATAAAGCCGTTCAAAAGATATTCACGTGGTCTCGGACTTTTGGGACACCATGTATAGATTTTGAATATAATATGTTGCAGGTCTATTGTTTGGTTGCAAACTCAACGTGATGTGAGTGTAGAGAGACAACGCGTCACAGGTCTATCACAACGTCGTGACGATACGCATGAATATCGTGTTGGACGACTTAAACATGAAAGGGTAAAAGTTCCTCGAGGTGAAAGACTTCTTGCTTGGGCTAAACAGGTCATGCTGACACATTGTGATCATAAGAGCATATTAGAGGTAAGATTTTTCAACCGTATTATTTCAGTTCTACCACGAAACTCAACAGGCTATTAGTTCTACGTAACAAGTTCACTCGGTATTATTTCAGTTCTACCACGAAACTAACAGGCTATTAGTTCTACGTAACAAGGTCACTCGGTATTATTTCAGTTCTACCACGAAACTTAACAGACGATTGGTTCTATGTAACAAGTTCACTCGGTATTATTTCAGTTCTACCCACGAAACTTAACAGGCGATTGGTTCTACGTAACAAGTTCACCCGGTATTGTTTCAGTTCTACCACGAAACTTAACAGGCGATTGGTTCTACGTAACAAGTTCACCCGGTATTGTTTCAGTTCTACCACGAAACTTAACAGGCGACTTTTCTACGTAACGGATCCGAACGAAATGTAGATTGCCTACCTTTCATTCCTACAACAACATCTCTCTGTTAATTTCGACTATGGATTGGCTGGTCTGCGTTAATTTAAATGGTGCTAATTAGAATTGGCATTGAATCATATCTTAGTAAAAGTGGAGTCATTATTTTGGGACTAAATTTTTGATTTGTAAACAGCGTGAGTGTCGTTAAAAACCAAAATCGATCATGTTCCACATTTGGAATCGTTTTTTAGCCTGTAAAATAATAAGCACATGTGTCACATTGGCAGATTGCTTTGCATGGACTATTTGTCTGTAGGTAACATTTGCATTTTAATGTGATAGCACATATTGCGAACATCGAATCAAGATGTGACATACGATGTCATGGTTGATGTCTGAACTATTATATTTCCCAAAATCTTACACTAGGAAAGGATTTTGAAAAATGTTTCATGTTTTTGAGTTAATTTGGCTATTCCTGAATATTGGCACTTTTTGGATTTTCTAAACGCTTTTTAAAAATCAGAATCTCGTCACTGACGCAATCTTTTATTATTCAACAGGTTGAATTTTTAGGAGAAGAAGGTACAGGTCTGGGTCCCACGCTTGAGTTTTATGCGCTCGTAGCCGCTGAATTACAAAAACGTGTTCTGGGTATGTGGCTTTGTGACGACGATGATGATGTCGACTCGAAGAAAAAAGCAGATTTAGATTTGGGTGAAGGTACCAAACCATCTGGATTCTATGTGCGACGGTCATGTGGTCTGTTTCCTGCACCATTACCACAAAATGGTCCTGCATGTGATCGTGCTGTAAGCAACTTTTGGTTTTTGGGTGTCTTCCTTGCTAAAGTTCTTCAAGATAGCCGACTCGTTGATCTCCCATTTTCAAATGCTTTCCTCAAACTTGTGTGTCAGGGAGACATTCAAAATAATATAAATGAAAGGTGAGACAATTTTTCATATTTTTCTTTTCTCATAAAAAGACAAAATAAATGGGAATGGGCGAGTGGATGATAAAACTAAGAGTTGTATTCACAATATTATACGAATATTGAAGTCAAATTGAAGGTTTGGGTTAAGTGTAATTTTCAATCCCATTTCATTGCGACTTAACAAGATTATCCCTATCAATTAACATAATATAATCATTGTTGTTTATTATCATTTTATAGGATCGGCATGTTACCGAAAAGTTCTGAGGACGATCCGATGATCTCATCTATGATTAGCGAAGAAAGTGAAAAAGAACTTGAGCTGGATCCTCCCAAATCTTGTAGTGAAGATTCAAAGCCATGGTAAGTGTAAAGTGTATCACAATGAACGTTCTTGGAGAGTTGAGATTTAACAGTAGCCCATCTGTACTAGCTGTTCTATTTTGCAGGAGCATGCGTCCTACCATGCATTGAAAGTTGCAGCGACATTGTTGCCAGCCTATATTTTGGTCAAAATGGTCTCACAATAATAATGTGAACTTGAAGTATTTCTTTATGGCCGTTATATGGAATTATATGTGACTTATAATGTTTAAATTATTTTCAAGCTTGTCTGAATGGCGCCTTCTCGATCAATGACCGGTCCATCGACCTGGAACGCATAACGTCATTTTACTTGAATCACATTTTCTTTTGAAAGAAATTTTTCGGTAACCTTATACCAACCTATTCCCACTTTTTTTTTTTTTTTTTTTTCAAATCCTAATCTAGAAATGTTATGAGAATAAATAACGCAGAAAGTAATATTTACGGCATTCGCATCTTTATATTAAATATTTGTTAACTATAATTCTATCTTCTTTTTTTTAAGGTTCTCGGGTATTCTAAAAGAGACTGATTTAATGCAAGTGGACCCAATACGTGCCCGATTTCTTCTTGAACTACGCGAGTTGTCCAACAGGAAAAGTCGTATTCTTCATGATCCCGTACTTTCTACTGATGCTAAGAGGCGCCAAATTGAAAACTTGGCGCTTGTTACATCGCAAGCCGGACCTATTACACGACTGGAAGACCTAGCTATCACCTTCACGTACCTGCCTTCATCTAGTATTTATGAATATCAAACGGCCGACCTCGTGCCTAATGGAAGCGATATAGACGTAAGTTACTGTAGACATGTTTGGTAGAAAACTTGACAGATCATAATAATGGTAGAAAACTTGACAGATCATAGTGATGGTAGAAAACTTGACAGATCATAATAATAATAGTTGCCGTCAGAACAACCTTTGAATAGTTTATGGTTGCATGTGGGCTGGTGACACAGATTACCACACAAAATTATTATTTTGAAAGATCGCCTATCATTCGTTCTGGCGTCAACATCTCCCTGGTTAGATTCAACTAAGGAGTGGCTGACTTCAACTGGGGTACTGAATTAGTCAAAGAAAAGCTAGGACCAATCAAACAATATAAAATGATTGCCCGAAAAGCAGATCACAGTAAAAAAAAAAAAATTTAATTTGTTTAAATGAGAAGTTAGTCATAATGAAATAATATTTCAAAATTAATTTGTGTATCAACTACTAAAAATTTTTATAGAGTTAAGGAGCGCTTTCGCCTATTACGACATTCTCAACAATCTCAACATAACTAATTGTTTTGATCTCTCAAAATCAAAATAGCAAGATGTAGGGGAGGTAGATTAAACAAAATAATATAGGTGGGGGTGTTTTATTTTAAGATGACAATGTTCCTTTTACATAAAATGTTTATTTACATTAACTAGGTTTTTATTTACATTTAATATATTGGAACATGTTTCCACTTTTAAAATAGTTCATGAAATCTTTTTTGTTGTTTTTGGCTTTGACAATTTCCATTTCATAAATACTCGAATGCAGACGTTACCAACCTAGAAAATAATTTATTACTTTGGATTCATCCCGTTCGGACTATCCAAACGGGAAATGGTTACTACAACATTATTTCCAAAGGTAGAGTGATTTACTGTCCCAAAATTTGGTGATGATGGTGACTTATAATGTATATTTTTTTTACAGGTAACTATTGACAACATTGAAGAGTACATGGAACGTTTGTCAAATTTCTGTCTGGAAACTGGTATTGCTCGTCAGATGGAAGCTTTTCGTAATGGATTTAATCGTGTTTTTTCTATGAGCAAACTGAAAGCTTTCACTCCGAGTGAAGTTCGACTTATGTTATGTGGAGATCAAAATCCACAGTGGACGAGAGAAGATCTTCTTAACTATACCGAACCCAAATTAGGATATACCAAAGAAAGGTAAACAAATAAAAATTTAAAAAAAAAAACAAATAAAAAAAATNTTATAAATTGACGCCCAAATATTCATTCCATCTAAAACGTTAGCTTTGCAACTAAAAAAAAAAAAAACACGAGCGTGCGAATAAGAGACAATTTCCTTTTTAAATTATCTGGGTAACTTCTGAGACATGGCTGCCTCAACAAGGTGTAGCCCTTAGTAATTAATGGTGAAAATGAATACTAGTATTATACTAAAATTAAGAGTTCCAAATTATCAAAATGAAATTGAATAAAGTTACTTTATTTTTTCTAGATTTTGGTTATTTCTTGAGAAAGTTAAATAAAGCGTACTGCCTACAACATTATAATAATAATTATTATTATTGTTGTTTTATTGTGTACAACAACCGGTGGTTGTTGACACATTACAATACCTGAAAAATAGTAAAAAATAATTAGAATACCTAGATAAATAATATTTAAACCTGGAAAAAATAGTATAAAGATTAGAATAGCTGTAAAAAAAAATATTAATCCATATCCATCCATACTAATATATAAATGCGAAAGTAACTCTGTCTGTCTGTCTGTATGTATGTATGTTACGCTTTCACGCTTAAACTACTGAACCGATTTTGATGAAATTTGGTATGGAGATAGATTAAACTTTAGGAAAGGACATAGGCTACTTTTTATCGCGAAAAAAAGGGGGTTGGAACTATAAACGGCCATGCCTCTAAGGCGCCAAGCGAAGCGGGCGTATTCTGCTAGTGATAAATAAATAAAAAAAACCGTTAATTGATTCAAAGGACGTCTTGTATACAGTACGGGGCTGAATTCAACAGATCATTTTTTAGCCGAATTTTAAATTCCCTCAAATTTCCCTCCCTCACGGACATGTTGATATTTTTGTAAATTCGGATGCCCCCGTCCAAGAAAGATTGTCCAAACAGTGGAAGTGACGATGGGACCAACGAATGGACATTTCTAGTGTTGTATCCGTGCTGAATAGTTGGCAGTTGTGTTTTTAGTTTATGTATTAGGCAACACATGTCCAATACCAGTTGTCCATAGAAGGTCAGAATTCGCTTTTCTTTAAATAATTCTCGGCATGACGCAATGTCATAATATAATTTATTTATAAAAATGTGATTTCTTTACACAGACTTGTTACTCTAATCTCCCAAAGAATAAATGTTTATTGTAATTAGCGATTAAATAAAGGATGCTAATATATATTTTTTAGAGCTGGGGAAAATGATCTGATTCTGGAAGAACTAAACTAACTTTTATTTTTATCACTTTGCTTCTAGTCCCGGATTCCTACGTTTTGTCAACGTACTGCTCAAAATGAACGCAGAAGAACGAAAATCTTTCCTCCAATTTACAACTGGATGTTCCTCTCTACCACCTGGTGGACTTTCTAATTTGTTTCCTCGGCTTACAATTGTACGAAAAGTAGACGCTGGCGAAGGTTCATATCCTAGTGTGAACACTTGTGTACATTATTTAAAATTACCTGAATATTCTAATGAAGAAATTTTACGTGAGAGACTTATTGCTGCAACAAAAGAAAAGGGATTCCATTTGAATTAAAAGGGTAAGTTTGAAATTATTGCAACACAAAAATTAGTAGTAACCCGTGTGATCGGAAGAGAGCGTGGTCGATGTGCTATTATTACCATGTTATGCGTGTAACCATATAAAATAGAACTATGTTCTTCTTTTTAAAACAAAAATAAGCTCTACGATGTTATATACTCCAATCTCTTTCGACTTAGTCAATTATGAGTCCCGGCGTATTTTTTTTCTACAAGTACATTGTATATTAAATCACAATTAAAATACGCATATATGATAATAGTCGATTTCGGAAAAAATATATATATATATATAAATTTATCAAAAAATAGATCCTTTTGAATCAGAATGTCTTTGATAGTCAAAGTTCTAACTCGTTTTTCCCGGCAAAAAAATGAATAGTTTGATGTATTAATTTGTTCGGTTTTTAAGGAATACGCAAAAAACCGATAATTGTAGGCTCATTACTCGTACATTGAAATTACATTTTATCCTGTAAAGGGAATTAGGTTATATTTTTGAATTCTTGACTTTATTATTATTTTTCTTTTCTATGGTTTCAGAAACAGGAAGTCAGTTCTTTCCGTATCATAATTCAGGATCAGTGATACTCAAAATTTTGTTTTGTATTTACTCTGAAATGTTTACAAATTGTTTTTAACATTAGAAAAACATAGGATAACTTCAATAAACATCAATGCATGTCCCTTAGGATAAAGTCGCGGAGATCGTGGTTGCCTCTTCGAATTTACGCTCCTACCTGAAATAATGCATCGTTAAAGTGCATTATTTGCATACTTTTCAAATTACAGTCCCGATCATCAGTTCAGTTTATTCTCCGTTGATCATTTCTGTGAATAGATTTCTATTGACATTTTTAATAGAATCCCAGTAAGAAGTATAAAACTTCTTATTAAAGCTGTTTTTTGTTATTAAATCGACCACCCTGAAACTATCTTCAGTGGAACATTGATCGGGCAGGTTTATTAATACGCATAATCAGGATTGTGTAGAACTTTCTTGATAATCTTCATCTAAGCTGATACTCAAAGAAACCCTATTTAGCTTTGAGTGCCTTTAGAAGCACTGAATTGTTAGCTACAATATATAATAAATCCAGTTTTACAAAGGGTGTCCTAATCCTAAGAAAATAATTATTGATTTGTAATGTAGACTTCCGAGAAACTATGTATGTTACAGCTCATCTAGCAAATGACTATCAACATCACTTGCGTACTGTATTCTAATATAATTAAAATCAATAACGGTTTTGAATAAATCTAGTGGTGTTTCGTTGATATGAATGTTCGCCTTCAAAGGCTTGAGTGGCAGAAACTATCTCGTGTAAGAGCGTCAATGATTCGCCGTCTTGCTGTAACACGTTTTAAGATGTCATACAAAATAGCCCGCAATTCATATTTTGCGATCTTATTAAGACACCTAGTTCAATAATTTGTAGAAACGGATTTTCAAAAGTACCTAAATCGCTTTGGAAGTTACGCAAAAGTAAACAAAGGAGAAAACAAAATAACGTGAACCAAATTTCAAATAATGGAAAATTGTTTATTTTCAATACCATTTCTCTTTATTATTTTGAAGATTTTAGATATTTCAAATTAAATTTTAAAATGTTTATTCATTAAATATATTAATATTAGTATATTTAAAATAAATCGAGCTAATTAATTTATAGATTAAAATGGTTGATTTAGTATTTTTTATGTGATAAAACAATAGCCCATATGCAATTCATTTTTATTTTTAAATTATATTAAAAAAAGAGCTTGTACATAAAAACATAAATATGATGAGCTGATAATTATGAAGGCATAGGCCACCGCACATTATTTTCAAATTGAAATTTTTAACTGTGAACGGATTCAATGGACGAGAATTTTTAACTAAAGGAAATCCTCACTTATCAGCCGTCTCCGTCATAACAGTACTTTTTAGAAAGTTAATGCAAACTAATTTTCATGCTTTAAGTTGAAACTTTAAATTTTACCCAAAGTCCGTTAAATAATCAACGGATATTGTTGTTGGGATCAAAAAATATCAACACCAATCGTACATTCCTGTTCTGTAACTTAACAGGTTCTATTACCGCTCAAAATTTCAGATTCTTTGATCCCGAGATAAGTGGGATATCAGTCATATTACTGACGCTCTTAAACTGCAGACTCAAAAACTCAATCAGCAATCATAATTTGTGTTCTTTATTTATACCGTTTCACGTTAAGAGCGGTAAGACTTTAAAACTCATATTCAATAATACGGGGGTGTATCAATAAGTATCCTCCTGGGAATTAAATATTCTTTTTACTTTGATTTTCTAACACAACCTTCTTGAGTAACACTTTTTTCACCGTGTCCCCCCGCCAAATTGTACTAGAATTCCAGTGAACTATAACCTCATTCAATTAATGAGCCGCCATGAGACCCCTGGTGGCCAATAGGACCTAAATACTAGTAGTTAATTCAATGAACGTAATGAAAGTTTCATAAAAAAGCAACGATTCCAATCACCGATTCATAATGTTCTTTTTTCATTGCATTGTATGAAAATACATCAAACAATGACGCTTGTTATTGACTATATTCAGAGTTGTTTGAAACCAATAGATTATAGATGTAATTGCCACTTTCTTCAATAACGATGCGTGTCCTCAAATGGGGGTGCCTACTTATTGATCAACCTCGTATATTTGAAATGTTTAAATTTTAATTAATAATTTTATTTCTTCAAATTTTTATGTGATGGTTCTTAACTAATTGAAAATATATTTAAAATGAAAGAATATTTGGTCTAAAATTTCTTTTCTGAAAGATTGTTACAGTTTCTACGTCCCGTCGGACAAGTCAAACAAATAGACAGACGATAAAAGTACCTTTGCTACAGAATAGACCTAGTGAACTGAACGTATATTGTGCTTTTTTTTAAAATAATAATGAAGGTCATGTCATAGATCTATACAAAGAATCGATTACGACCTTGAAAATTGGTCAAATTTTAAAGTTGGAAACATCTTTTGACTACCCATAGTTGAATTCTGCGTAATTATCTGAAGTTGGTAAGATCATCGCTAGGAACTGAGTTTTTTTTACTTTCTCTTCCTAGAAGATAAAGTATTGTATTCGTGCAGAAATTTTAGACACATTTTTTATCTACCTTACTGCTCACAACACGTTTACCCAATATAAACTTGATGCTCATGCTAACGGGGCATGGTCGGTAAAACGAAACTTAACCATATCACAACCAACGATCATACCACGTTGAATACACCAGTTCCCGTTAGATCACTGAAGTTGAGCAACGTCGGGCGTAGTCAGTACTTGGATGGGTGACCGCCTGGGAAAACCACGTATCGTTTACTCTTTTTTCCGGCCTAACCCAGGCTGCGTGAGGTCAATGTGGGTAGCTGGTTTGCAAGTTTCCAGCGAATGAAGGGTAAAACCCCCGTGTTGTATGACCAATAGATGTTAAAGAGACGTTAAACCAATTTAAAAAAAAAAATCATATCACACATGGATGTGCGTAAACTAATGTTAACACAAATTAATCAATGTCTTCATGTCAAGGAAGCACAAACATCAATGAAATAGATGGGAAATAAGGGAATATAAAATAAATAATAGTGTTTTGTCAATCTCAGTTCATTCATATTTCAAACATTTTTAAATAATCCACAAGGAACGTTTAAAAAACCTCTAGGTTTTCAAATCTATGGCACGCTGAATACACTAGTTCTTGTTAGATCACTGAAGCTAACCAACTTCCAGCGAGATTTTACCAAGATATACAAAGACAAGTTTAATAAGAACAACATTGAGGTATTGAATTACAACTTTGTAACTTACTGTTAGACTGAATGAAAATAGACCGAATAATAACACCCGTTTCGGACGTGTGACAAAAGATGCATTTGAACTTTGTAATAATAACCAATTTATCCATAAAACGCTACTTATTATGCTCAAGAATATCAAAATCATTAACTAGTAGGCACTTTGGTGAAGTGTAGACCACTTACTCACTTAAAATTTACACGCGAAAATTAATCAGCCAAGTCTTAATAAATGTCTATATCAAGTTTCATCAGAGCCAGCGTCTATGGCACGTTGAATACACCAGTTCCCGTTGGATCACTGAAGTTAAGCAACGTCCAGCGAGATTTTACCAAGTGGGTGTCCACGAAGATTCGCGCCTCATGATGCTGGCTATTTTTCCGGCCCAACCCAAGCTGGGTGAAGTCAATTTGGGTAGCTGGCTTGTAAGTTTCCAGGGAATGGAGGGTAAAACTCCCATCTCCAATGACTAATAGATGTTAAAGAGACGTTAAGCCACAAAAAATAGATTCTCAAAAATAAAAATTGGATTTTGGCTAAAGTTTACAGAAAATCGTCATGAGGACGAGAGATCTTCGTCAACGACAAACACATAATTCCATTTTTGCAAATTTTATTTAAATAGAAAAATATAGCATTTGCGGTCGTGCCATTGCGATTGCTAATCGTTTTCAGACATTTTTTTATAGAACCTACACCCTCTTATTTGAACCACACCACAATCCATAATAGGACATCAGCAGGGGCGTAGCGACTGGGGGGTAGGGTGACACCCCCCCAACATTCTTCATCATCTATCAGTCGGCAAATCGCGGATACTTCATCCATAAAATTATGAATTTTTCGGTTCATGGAGATAAAATCGGATATTTTTTTTTAAAAAAAAATCCGACATTAATATCGGCAGTATCCGCGATTTGCCGACTCTGTTTGAAATTTCGGATTTCAAACAGAGTTCATATAGTTCTATAAGATTTTAAAAATTGTATCATCAATGTTAATCAGTTCCTGTAACGTCAGCATCTTGTAAACGGTCATTTAGTAAATTCAAATTAGTTTTAAATCATTTGCGAACATCAATGGGAGATGATCGTTTGAATGCATTGATGATGCTATATTCTTCGAATGATAAGGTTGACGAAATTAACGTCCATGAAATCGTTAAAAAATTTTTGGTCTTAAAACACCGCAGAATTCGAATCTGCCGTTGAAAAATCTGTCGATTTGGCTGCGGACTTTGCTTTGTAGTGATAGTATCATTTTAAAAAGATTTAGCAGCATTCCGCCAGATTTCAGGGGCACAAATTTCAAGGTTCGAAATTTCTAAAAAAAAACAAAAAAAACAATAATTGTCAAATATAATACTAGGGTGACTGTTATGTTTTTTCATTTGTGGGCCCCTACCGTGGTCCTAAAACCATAATTCCTACAAAAATTGTCAACTATAATAGGTAAATACTTCGGTGACTGTACACACCAAATTTTATCAAAATCAGACAAATTTTATGTTTTCTACAAAATATCAAAAATTATCCAATAAAATTCTCGGGTGAATCAATAAACCAATATACAATATACCAAATAATGTCAAAATGAGGAGACTTTTGTATTTTTACATTTGTGGGCTCATGTCGGTGCCCCAAAACCTAAATTTCTATAAAATACCAAAAAATATCCAATAAATTACTCAGGTGACTGTGCATACCAAATTTAATCATAATTGGTTATGTGGTTTGGATTTTAGAGATTCGGTCCCATAAAAAACTGTTCGGGGCCCTGGGGGCGATATCGAGAAAAAGAAAAATATGGGTCGGGCTTTTTAGCATTGATCGGACCAGCAGTTTGGCTCCCAGAGCTCTGCACACGATTCCGTACGTACGCCATACGTCTTACGTGGAACTTCGGACATATCGGTTTCTTGGATCCCATGGCTCCAAATATTTCCAAACTTCAAAACTGAAAATATGGCCCAAAAGCAATAGGAAACGACATATATGATCTTGCGGGTTCCCGTCAAACGTTTTTTTGGCCCAAAAGCAATAGGAAATGACATATATGATCTTGCGGGTTCCCGTTAAACGTTTTTTTTGGCCCAAAAGCAATGGGAAATGACATATATGATCTTGCGGGTTTCCGTCAAACGTTTTTTTAGGCCAAAATATTTCCAAATTTTCTGCACGATTACTATACTTTTATAGGAAGAGAAAATTCAGAATAAAAAATCTAAAAAACACCACTAAAATGGGAACTATTAAATCTCCATTTCATTTTCATCTCCCCCCCCCACAGTTTCCACCCTCGCTACGCCCCTGGACATCAGGAATTTCAAGAAAAAGAAGTCAATTTTTTTGGGGAGGGGGGGGGGTGACCCCCCTATTTCACAATAAAATTCAGTGATAATTCATACCTACAAAGATTTTACTAATTTCATTCCTATATGGATTTATGCAGTCGGCAAATTGCAGTGGTGAGTCGGCATTTTCATACATTTTCCCCCCCCCACACACAGTTTCCACCCTCGCTACGCCCCTGGACATCAGGAATTTCAAGAAAAAGAAGTCCTGTCATTGCTGTTGTTACTTGTTACACCAGATTCACGATTCACTTCCTTCATGGAGGGGAGGAAATTCAAAGGAGGAGAAGTTTGCTGACGTCTCCTCTTCTGATAAGGTGATAAGAAAAGTAAAGTGAAAGTTAAAGAGTTGAAGATAGCAAAATCTCAAACTCAAATAAATGCTAGGGGTTCTCTTAATGGGAAGAAATGTGTGGGAATTTTAATAACTGGGATAGAAACCAATGAAATTTATTAAATTTTATTTAGCATCGGTAGGTTATAATAATAAATTTATTTATTCATTTTATATATATATTTTTTCATGTATATAAAGGAACTTTTCTTAAGCTATAATATTTTGCGCCCTTGGTTGCTATGGGTATTCTAGTTCTTTGCTGTAACCGATATCGATTTTTTATATAATGGATAAATCGATATGTACAAACGAGATCCATCGAATGCATGCGAAATCATTAAGTTTTCAGTTGCTATCTAGAATCTGGAATTCTGGATACAGTTTTATTCGGCATGAATTATTAATTAAAAAAAAGGAAAAACATCTTTGACAATATTCTCACTTAATTTTGGTTTCCCTGAATTTGCAGCTCGTTTTTTTACATCCCTTGCTATGTTCCACTGTCTAGGAGTTACGTTTTAACAATCAAGTTTTTATCATGATTTCAATAGAATATTATAAAAAAATGTTAATAATTTCCATTCACGAAGCTATTGTGGAAGACTCTTTGTAATTTTTTAGCATACGTATTATTTGATAATGATTTCACAATGACAGTTTTTGTCAGAGATCCTTGTGGATTTGTGTGTATTATATTTACATATGCTGCGATTTTGTACGCCGATTACGTTGTCATAAGATGGGTGATAGTACAGACCATGTCAGATAGGTAATTATCCATTACGTTTCTTTGAATGTTCTTACATTTTCAGTGTAGTCACAAGTTTGTAAATAATATGCAGACCACTTGTGTAACTGATTCTGAGGGTTATCTATCCAGCGGCCTTCGCCCGGCGCCTGTAGGAGGTATATCCTTTCTATCTGTTATTAAAAGTAGCCTATAACACTCTTAGGCATATAAACTATCTGTNGTACAGACCATGTCAGATAGGTAATTATCCATTACGTTTCCTTTGAATGTTCTTACATTTTCAGTGTAGTCACAAGTTTGTAAATAATGTGCAGACTACTTGTGTAACTGATTCTGAGGATTATCTATCCAGCGGCCTTCGCCCGGCGCCTGTAGGAGGTATATCCTTTCTATCTGTTATTAAAAGTAGCCTATAACACTCTTGGGCATATAAACTATCTGTAAGCACGTTCCTTTGCTGCGTGAAAGGACAAACCCAAAAAATAAAGGTATAGTGACTGACTGCTTGTAAATCTGATAGATCTCATAATTGTGATTTAGAAAAAATATTGATGATTATCAACTGAACTTATTCATCTTAAAATTACACTCACCCGTCATCAAATAATATCACAAACAGCGCTAGTAATTGCTCCACACTTCTTAAAGTATGGAAGTGATATTGCGTAGATGGCTTATATATATATAAACCTTAATATTTTTCTTTGTATTTTTATTTTCAGTCTATGGGCACCATTCCATGTTTTTTTATTTAACTCTTTGGTGTTCCTTTTGTCTTACACTCATTTCAAAGCAATGTTGTCAGACCCAGGTGCTGTTCCTTTGCCAAAAACAAGAGTCGATTTCTCTGATATTCATTCTGGAGGTAAGAATTTCAAAAAGGTCGAAACTTGTTCTATTGCCATAACTTGATATTTTCTACGGGCTTAACAGACTTTCTTCAGTTTTTTTAATATTACCTACTCCAATGTATCACGCTGTAGTGATAATATATAAAGTTTAACCTAAATTCTAAATTTAAAGCTAAAAAATAAAGTATAATCCCCCAAGAATTGAGAAAATAGATAGAATACTTGAAATTTGGAGTTTAAATCCGAGCCATCTTAGTAATGAGCGAAGGTCTAGAGCAGGGTTTTCCAACCTGCGTGCACCCGTGGGCCGCAAGGGTACAACCTTGAGAGCTCGCGAGCCCCAGAGATAAATGAAGGTAAAAATCTTTTGTAGGAGTAGGTATCTATTATATGTAGGTAGGTGAGTAGGGATTTAAGTAAGCTTAGTGTTAACTTACATAAAATTGATAAAACTGACCACATTATGTGAGCATTATTAGTGCGTTTTCTGTGGATATTCTGCTGCTGACACAATTGCGTGGATATCAACATTGACGTCTGTGGTACCCAAATGTAGCAGGTTAGTAAGAGAATCATTCGTAAGCTTCTTTCTCAATTGATTTTTTACGTGTTTTTTTTTTTTTTTTTTTTTTTTTTTTTTTTNTTTTTTGTGGAAAAAGCCCTTCCACACATGTAAGACTTATGGACAGCTTTCCTTATCAAGTAATTTAAGGAATTCTGGTCCTACTTCTTTTCGGGTTTGGAATACAATGTCGCCTTGGAGATCAGATAGTTAAATTTGGTATTTTGACTCTTGTTGGTCAATGACAGATTTTTTTTTTTTTTTTTTTNTTTTTTTTTTTTTTTTTTTTTTTTTTTTTTTTTTTTTCACATTACCTGTTTTGTTTTACTTTTTATTAATATTAGCTTCGCGGGCTGCGGGTTGGACAAGCCTGGTCTAGAATCTAGATACTTTAGAAATCTTAAAATTAAAAAGTTGTATTATTTGCAGGAGAAATGAATGCAATGCTAAAAAATAGAGATAATTGGACTGTTTGCACCAGATGTGAAACCTATAGACCTCCGCGAGCACATCATTGCAGAATATGTAAAAGGTGTATCAAAAGAATGGACCACCATTGTCCCTGGTACGTTATCGGTTATTTATATAGAATTTCTGAATTCTTTTCGTTTGACGTAATTTAAAAGAATCAATTACTGAAATCGATGGCATTTCTCTAAAATGTTTTACAGCCTTTTAGTACAAAGGTCAGTACATTCGAATTGAACTTAGAAGTTCTAGATTGTAGTCTGAATTGTGTTGGAATTTCAAAGATATCAAATTAAACTATCCAATTTTGTGTTGGTTGTGTTTGGAGGGCGCACTACAAAAGGACTATTTAATATTATTTATTGTAAATGATCAGCAAGGCCAATTTGTTGACAAAGGCTATTTTTTTCTTCCGTAATTTCAACCTCACAGAAAAATTAAAGCCAGTAACACAGACACATAATAAGCAACATATTTGGAGTTTTAGCATACTCTTACCGACATTTCATCTTTGTATATGTATATCTTTAATACGTTGCAGGATAAATAATTGCGTGGGAGAAAAAAACCAAAGGTACTTCGTCCAGTTTCTCGTCTACGTGAGTGTTCTTGCTTTGTATGCAATTATCCTTGTATCGATTTCTTGGATTCGAGACTGCCCACTTTGTAGTCGAGAAATAACTATGAAGCAATCGAGAATGTAAGTATTGAAATACCAATGTATTAAATTACAGGATTTATATAAACTAATTAGTTCTTTTTCTTTTGAAAAACTTTATATAAACTTGTAAACTGACAAATTGATTTTGTTGTGAAACTGTAGTCAGCATTAATCACGGGATTTGATAATTAGTTTTTTTTCTTTGGGAAAACTAAAATAAGAGATATTTAGGATAAGATATAAAATCAATGAAATCGTGAAATTTAGGATAAGATAGGAGATACGTGAAATTTAGGATAAGATAAGAGATACGTGAAATTTAGGATAAGATAAGAGATACGTGAAATGTAGGATAAGATAGGAGATACATGAAATTTAGAATAAGATAAGAGATACATGAAATTTAGGATAAGATAAGAGATACGTGAAATTTAGGATAAGATAGGAGATACGTGAAATTTAGGATAAGATAAGAGATACGTGAAATTTAGGATAAGATAAGAGATACGTGAAATGTAGGATAAGATAGGAGATACGTGAAATTTAGAATAAGATAAGAGATACATGAAATTTAGGATCAGCTAAGAGATACATGAAATTTATGAATCGCTCACTAATATAAAATCAATGAAATCAGCTTCTTATTTTTTTGATTAATTCCTTTTATAATATACCTATAGTGTGCTTCAAAAGTTCAAAACGCGGATGTGATTTGGCCGCCATTTTTATTTATTATCCTTGGTAACATAGTTTTTACTATTTTCGTTATCTCTTAACATTAAGGTTTTTGTCGTATAGCCTTGGAAAGTTACAGTAAGAAAAAGCGAAAATTAACTCAATCACAAACTACCCATCGTCCACAGTACTCGTTCATTGTCGAATTTCTTGTTCCAGCAGATTTTGAAGTTTATTCTGGTAAACTGAATGTATCCTCATTAGAAAGAATCACAAAAGGTCAAGTAGCCAGGTCGAAATGGATAGTTTAGGCCGCTGTTAAACTTCACCATTCTGGTAGTGAGTTCTCACAATCGAATCCCACTGTTCCTTACTGTACATTTCTATGGATCTACACTTTCACCATTCTGGTAGTGAGTTCTCACCATCGAATCCCACTGTTCCTTACTGTACATTTCCATGGCTATACACTTTCACCATTCTTGAAGTGAGTTCTCACAATCAAATTCCTCGGTTCCTTACTGTACATTTCCATGGCTATACACTTTCACCATTCTGGTAGTGAGTTCTCACAATCAAATTCCTTGGTTCCTTACTGTACATTTCCATGGCTATACACTTTCACCATTCTGGTAATGAGTTCTCACAATCAAATTCCTCGGTTCCTCACTGTACATTTCCATGGCTATACACTTTCACCATTCTTGAAGTGAGTTCTCACAATCAATTACCTCTGTTCCTTACTGTACATGGCTATACAACACAAGTAATTACTAAGAACAACACGTCCTCACGATGTCCGGTTCTACGCACCAGGACGACCTGGAACGCCTACCGTCACAGTTCCAGCCAAGGCCTATCAAAATCTTTTCGGTAAACTCATATCATATCTGTTTCTACCATTTTAATTAATCATGCATCTATAAATGGGTAGAACGGTTGATTTCGTGATAAAACCCGCTGCTACTACTACTAAGAACAACAAAAACTAATATTAACACAAAACTTCAATGATAACAGCAGTCAAATATGGTAAAAATTTCATTCTTTGTTTTGCAGACTCCACAGCATAATTTTGATTGTAGAGTCTACAATGTTTGGACTGTTTGTATTGACAATCTTATATGATCAAATTGAAGCTATTTATAATGATGAAACCACCATCGAGCAGTATCAGAACTCTGACAATGATGACAAACCAAAGTTAAGTTACCGTAAAGTGTTATTTAGACATGCTTGTAGATTACCGTGTCAATCTGCTACTCCAAGTTATCGACATTTACCCTCTCATACAGTTTAAGGGTATGTCAGAATTATACTCCAACTTTTCAATATTTACCCTTCCTTTCAATCAATTTTATTCAATTCTTAAGGCATAATATCTACATGCATATCTCGCTGTATAAAATTTATTTAATATTTTTTAATTGAAACTTGTCATGAATTTTGAAGTCTACCTTCAAGTAAAATTAGATATAGAAATTTAAAACTCTGCCAATTTATCAGAAGGGTTTATTATATTTAACCCCTATTTTACATCCCTTGGATATGGCTCATAGTAACGCCAAGATTTGATGACCAACTAGATCCCAAATAGGACCTACATACCATATATCATTAATTTCGGTCGAAATGCCACAAATGGCTGAGAAGGATTTTTTATTTGATATTTTGAGTTCCGTATTTCGCACTATTGAAAAGTAAACATGAAATTTTAAAGACTTGGAGGATTTTTTGTGGTCGATTCCAAAGGTTTATTGAAAAACAAAAATCTAGTGTGAACATCACACATCCTTATCGATTTAGCTGAAAACATAATACGCGCATTCGTCATCATATCGTGCATCACTTGCCTCGGTAGCTCAGGGGTTAAACGCTCGCCTGGTAAACAGGAGGGCATGGGTTCAATCCCCAGCAGAGGCCGGATATTTTTCTCAATAATTTGAATATTTTGACCACATAAAATAGAGCTCTAATAACATTTCACTCGAGTCTTTTTTTTTTACTTGTTTGTGGTGTCCCTAATTTGATATCTCATTAATGTAATATTTTGTAAAGCTAAAATTGCTTCACTATTATAAATATAACGTCAGAGGCGTGATTCCCACGTGTGACACGCGCTCCATATATATAATATATATATATATACACCAGTATACATACATTTTTAGCTAAACGTACATTTAGCTAAAAAAATTGTGAACTTGTTTTAATTTTTGAAAAATAAAAAAGTACGCGTAAGAAATGAATAGTCAATTGTATAGAAATATGGCATAAAAAATGAGGATTCCAACTTTTAAAAAAACAGGTCCGCGATTTTTTAATTTTCTTTACAAAAATGTATATTATAAAAAGAACCTGAATAAATATCATTCTCTGATACGTGTTTTTTTTTTCTTCTTCAAAAAAGTTCTAACAGGTTTGAACCAAAATGGGGGTAAATAAAAATTCAACATTTTAGGTATATAAGGATTTTTTTTTCAAACCACTCAAATTGTGATAGTTAGAATTATCAAATTATTATATATGATAACAGATACATATTCTATTGATTTCCTTGTTTACTTTGTTAAATTTTATGTTATGTTTAATTTAAATTACCTACTTTAATTTTTTTTATTTTTAAGTTAAAAAGAATTCCAATATATTTTTCTTTCTTAGAATATAAATTTAATGATTGTAATTTGTAAAATATTTCTAGCCTGTCGTATTTTTTTTATATATATATATATTTACATATTGCGTCAGAAGATCTTCCGTAACACAATCCTTCGGTTGTCTCTGGGTCTGTCTGCGTGAGTTTGAGCGCAGCCCAACATCTTCCTTCTTATTTTTAAAGTTAAGTCATTTTTTAAATATAGGTCGCATCTATGTATATTACAGCTGCAACATCAGAAAGTGCGGAATTATTACCTGTATAATACTCAAACCTAGTTCATATAAAAATTATCCAGCTTTTTTTGAGTGTGTGGGGGGGGGGGGGGGCTTTTNAGATGGGGGGGGGGTGCTTTTGATAACCATTCATTGCACAATGTCTAGATCAGGTCTGGACAACTTATTTAGGTAGCGTGCCTCTTTTCAAAATTCCCAATGACCGATGTGCCACCGTGAATTATTCTTTTAATGAATTAAACTAATTAAAAGGAATTTTTATAATCTGACTACCTATACTTGTAAAACGCAACGTACTGACTGACTCATAATTAACGTACCTCTACGATGACTTAACGTAGAGACTTGAAACTTGGCACACAGATTCTTTTTTCGTATTATAAAAGAATTTATAGGTACGCAATAAGGAAGGAAAAAATCGAAATTTCAACTGGAAGTAAGTTACGCCAATAATTGCGCTTTTTAGACATTTTTGGCATTTTTTTCTAGTCAAACTCTTGGACATAACGAAATCACCAGGAATAGTTCTCCTGAAATACTGAAAACAGTATTTCAGGAGCCAAAAATTTTTTATATTTTTTTTGAGAAAATATTTACAATCAGTTATTAGACTATAAGCAAATATGATGGGTGGTAATGACTTCTATAAAAATGTTATTCAACAATAACATTCTCAATTACTACAAACTAACAGAATAATATGTAAATACTCGTATAATACATGTCTGCTTAGTGACCAAATTAGAAAATAAAAAACCTACTCCTATTTTGTTTACATTAATTACTATGAGCTAAATCTAAGATATGCTGATGTTTCAAACGTTTTATTGTATTGCTATTGTCAAGTAAACTGATAGCAAGGTGGTTGACATGACCTTCAAGTCGAACTTGATACTTTGAACTGAATCGTTGGATTTCATCCCTAACTTGCGAAACATTCAAATAATCATAAATTTCGCTGTTTCTCACGTACCACGGAAAATTTACTATTCCCCGCAGTACTTTATTCTGGAACCGTTGTAAGATTTCGATGTTAGAATTACTAGCTGTCCCCCATAGCTGAATGCCATATGTCCAGACGGGTTTAAGTATTGTCTCGTAGACCAGAAGTTAAAAAAATATATGAAAATTGAAATTTTCCGGTTTCTGTCCGATATATGGCTGGTTTTAAACACCGAAAAATCGGAATTGGTAAGCACCACCTTAGGATGAGCGAGAAAGCTTAAATTCGATACTAAGTTGTTCCAGAGTACAAAAAATAATATCCTAGAGCAAAATATTAATTCTATAAGCCGATTCCAACACAGCCGTATAGATAAGCGAGAAATATGAAATTCGATGCAAAAGTTAGGTGAGTCGAAAGTTTTTTTGACGACTTTTGGTAGTACTAGGTGTCCTAATTAAAGGAAAAAAAGTTTACCAAAACCCGAAAGTGGTCAAAATCCAAAATGGCGAAAGTTTTTGGTGCCAATTTCTACTTTTTAATCGGAATAAATTCTAGAAATCCTATGGAGACAATTAAGGTATTTGATCTAGAATTGGACAAGCGTTTCAAAAAAATCAAAACTCTCAAAATCGGGTCGGCCGATTTTTCAAAAATCGCCCGTAACATTAAGAAAAATATTGATTTTTCTTAATGGAGCCGATTCCATCACAGACGTAGGTAACACCAAAGGTCTAATTTTGTGAAGTTTAATTTCGAAATTATTAATAGCCAACGAACGGTACATTGAAGAAATAATTTATTTTCTTCCACCACTTCATGGAATATAAACCTCTAAATTAGCACGTATTATGCACACGGGCGCAAATTTTATTTATGCAGCGCAACACTATGTCAAGAACTGGGGACATCGCTAAATCTTTGGCACAAAAGTTTTCCCTATGAATAATGACTTGGTAAGTTTTCTGTCCAGATTTTTTTTTTCTTCCCTAAATTGTACATATGGTATAATTTAGGGAAGGTATTATATGGTAAATAATAGCTTTTATGTCGGGTTGCAAATATTTTATAGGTAGGTATAATACTTGAACTATATTATTATATGTAAATAATCTAATAAGAAGAAAAAAAAAAAAATAATAATAGAACGAACGACAACTTGCCCCAAAACATTGAGTCCGCATAGTCATGAAATCAAACATTCATTGTACTATCCTTTTCCTATTCAAACAACAATAATTGTAAAAAGCTACTAGCTATGGTCCAGAATCTAGATTCATTCATAAATGTATTTCAAAGAACTTTATTTCTGCTGGTATAATATGCTGCTATATTAGATCTAAATGATATCTGGATCGTGTAATGTCACAATCATTTACTTCTCCGGATACTTTTTAAAAAAGCGAGAAGCTAGAAACACGTTATTAATATGATGTCGTACGAACTAGACCTCATGCGCTGAAGTGGACGAATTCGGACCGCGGAGTATCATACTTTTCCTTCTAGTATCATGAGTTATTGAGTTACACGTGCTTGAATCTTAAATGGATGAAAAAATATACCTAGATAAAACATTAAGTTATCAAAAATCCAAATTTCGTAAGCGATAGCATAAAAATATTATGATTTTATGGTACAGACCAGGGGCGTACACAGGATTTTTTTTTCGGGGGGGGGGCTGGGCAATAGGTACCTATACCATAACAGCATCGTGGCGTTGAACCCATCTAGTTTCACAGAGAGATAATGTAAACAATGTGAGAGCCAACGATCATACCACGTTGAATATACTAGTTCCCATCAGATCATGGAAGTTAAACAACGTCGGGCGTGGTCAGTACTTGGATGGGTGACCGCTTGGGAACACCACGTATCGTTGGCCTGGTGGCCAACAATATACTCGTATTAGACTTCAACCTAAGTTCTGTTTTTCAATTTCTTGTATGGAATTGATATGAATAGGCAACAAGTTTCAAGTTCTAGCTCTTTCCATTCTGGTTTTAGGCGAAACCGCCAAAAAGCGGCCTTCAACCACTAATTAGCGGCCAACAATTAATATATTACACTTCAACCTAAGTTGTATTTTTCAATTTCTTGTATGAAATTGATATGAATAGGCAGCTAGTTTAAAGTTCTAGCTATTGCCTTTCTCAGTTTAAGCACGATATGCGGAAACTACTAAAAAGCGGCATTTCAAGTCTCTAATACTTGCCGTTCTTGAGATATCTTGTCCACAGACAGACACACACACGGACCATTGGATGAGTCGGTTATGGGGACCCCAAACGTGTTTTGGCATTTAAAACTCGACATCGAAAATTTCAGCCCATTACAATACTTTCCTTTTTATAGGATGACAATAGTAAAAAAAAAAAAAAAAAAAAAATTGAAAATATGTAGAAGAAAAGTTAAATCGCCCTTTGCACTTTGTTATGTAAGTACCTCAAAAAGTGATTTCTGCGTGACACTGAAAAAAAAACTTAGGGTTAGATGACATACTTATCCCCAAAAAAAATTTCGGGGGGCTACAGCCGGTCAGCCCCCCCCCTTGTGTACGCCCATGGTACAGACATTTTTTTAAAAAAAATCAAGTCTTGATCGAGTGAAAAGAAATTATTGTGCATCGTGTGAATTTTTTTTTGAATGCCCGCCTATTAAAATAAAGTCAGGAATGTGATCAGTGCGCATGCGGTGTGATCTTAAAAAAAATATTGACAATGCTCAGCGCACTCTGGAGAGATATTCTTCCATTTACTTGTCAGACATTGCTGATGGCAGATGTCTGGTATGTGTATTTTCTGTGTTATAAATAACTAGTTTTTTCTCTTTCTTACAAAAGTTAAATGATATTGTGATGAATAGATCGAAATAAAATCAAGCTGGATAATAAAAGAAAAAAACTCCTGGACGGTTTTCACGGACAACAGTACTGTAAGTTAACTTTGTATCTTATGACCGCTACCACGTCGCAATTTGCTCGTGCCATCATTTATAGGGATTTAAAGAACTGAGGATTTGCTTGACACGTCGACTAACCAGTTTGAATCTTTTTATTAATAAAGAAGAAAATCACTTTATATTAGTCATACTATTATCTATTTTGCTTGTTTCATTTTTCTTCCTATTAATATTTTTCAAATTTCTTCTAAAATAATTGGGTGTCAGATTACATCTACTGATAAAAAGATTGAGAGATCAAAGATCGCCACTTCGCAAGTAGGTACGTTACGACGTGTCATTGGATCAGTGAGCAAGGTAAACTTGAAATCAACAAAATATTGTGCATTAGATCTGGTAATAATTTCTAATGAGAAATATTTTCATTTTTAAAAAGGGTGTCACTTTCCGTAGACATTGTTTTGTTCACACAGAATTTATAAATATCCCTCATTCCTTAAAATACATTGAAATTGAAAATTTAATTTCTCTCTCATGGGCTTTGCAAAGTATATAGTTTATATCTAAATTCTGTAGGACACCACTTCACAGTCATGTTACTGAGAGACTGTGTCCCCACGAGTTACCTATAGAGAGCAAAACAGATTGTTAGAGAATAAATCATGTAAGCTAGCACCTTCTTCGCCGCTGTACTTGTTTTGGCTTGCTGTACTTACTTTTAAGTTTTCATGTTTTGATCTTTCCTTTTTGGATCGGTAAATAAACACCTTGTGTCGAAGACAATGGCTTACTATTATTCATACAAGTTCTGTATTGGAATATTCAATTACCTACAATTATTGTTGCAAGTTCTATAAGTATTGGAATATTACTAAAATTCATTATACTTTTATTACATATTATTTAGGTCAATTATAATTGTTATTGTCAAATTCTAATTTGGAATATTACCTACTAAAATGCATTATAAATTACTTGTTACTTTGATATTTATTCAGTCACATGTGCCTCGAGAAATACTTATTAAAATGAATTCATTCGGTAAAACGGGTAGACGTTAAAACAGGCAAATACCCACAGCTCTATGCAACAGATCCTTTCTCCGAAGCAACTATCCTTTGGATAAAACTAATCGAAGGTGGACATGAAAAGAAACAGCAGGCGTGCATGGAAAATTATGAAGAACCTAAATCAAGAAAACTGTGGACCAACCAACAGTGGGAACGTCACAGCCAATCAGATTGCATACCAATTACTTAAACGATAAAACCAACGTGAAACAAAAACAATGCCAAATCAAAGGAGACCAACCTCACGAAACGCAATTTTTGGAAAACTCATTTACTTACAATTAACTGACTGAAGCCATCAAATTAATGAAAAATAGCAAATTGATGATTTGAGAACAGAACAAATCAAAAACTTTGGTCATGCGACAAAAACCTGGCCCGTAAATCTAATGAATAACGACATCAAAAACTACGATGGTCACATGACCACATTAACTCGTGTTTTTTTTTTTTTTTTTTTTTTTTTTTTTTTTTTTTGCGAATCGTAAAAAAATGAACACAGTTTAAATTGTATGTGAAATAAGAAAGAATAATACGGAAAAAAAGAGTCGTTCTCATTTATAAAACGAAAATTGATTTCAAATTCTAGGAATTTGCTATTTTTTTTTCGTAATTATCAATATCGCTTAAATTATCGCATCAAAATTCAACAAACACGTGTTTTTCTATTTTTCAAAAAAGTCCAACAGGTTCGGAGAAAACAGTGCTTGACATAATACCTGGACCACCCTGTCTGCACACAGGATAATTATTAAACAATTAAATAGAGGTTACGCGTTGCTCAATCTCAGGGCATGTCTTATTTGATCCCTGCCTTGGTGCCATGCCTCAGTTGCACCTAGTGGGCTAAACCTACTGGGAGTTTAGAAGCTTTTACAAGACTGTAATAGATTTTAAATTACATTGACGTCATTTGTAATGTAATATGTGAGGTTTATGGCGTCATTATTTTATATAATAGCATAGCTCATTTATCTCCATTCTGTTTTTCATTTTTGATTTGACATGATCCGAGAAAGCTTCATACATTCCCCTCTCACTCCCACTATCACACTCTCTAACCTGATGTTGACGTCAAGCATAACAGGATAGATCATAGCATCAATTTTTTAATATAAACATTTATTATGAAAATTATCTTTTTGTCTTTTGTAACCCATTTCAAAAGACAAAAGATACATTATTTAATTTTCAATATTTATTCTACCTTCTCGAAATTTGTTGTTTTATTTCTGAAACACTGAATAATAAAAAAAATATAACTGAATAATTATATGAGGCTCTTAATAATGATACCTTCAAAAAATAAGTCCGTTTCCCTTACAAAATGAAGATGCACATTTAAAGTTTACATAAAAAAGTTAATTGTTCAGTGCAAAGTTTTGTTTCTACGTTTTCTTGTTAAAGTTTACATAAAAAAGCTAATTGTTCAGTGCAAAGTTTTGTTTCTACGTTTCCTTGAATTTGATAATTCCATGAAAAATAGATTGACGCAAGTTTTTGATTATAAGATAAGATAGATAAGATAAAATTTATTTGTATTAAATATAAGATAGATAAGATAAGATTTATTTGTATTAAATATAAGATATATAAGATAAGATTTATTTGTATTAAATATAAGATAGATAAGATAAGATTTATTTGTATTAAATATAAGATAGATAAGATAAGATTTATTTGTATTAAATATAAGATAGATAAGATTTATTTGTATTAAATTTTTTAAAAAAATTTTTACAATTGAAACGGGTCTGGCAATAATTTTTTTCCTTCTTCTTCATTTCGGATCAACTAGTAATAACAAAAATTTGCAATTAACTAAAACAGATTGCGTAATTTAATCTAAACGAAACTAAATAAGCCTGAAGGACCACTCCGGGCCTCAACTAAACCGAACTAAAACTACAACTAAACCAAAATGACTGATTTGTCTCTCTCTGGTCGTCGCGTCGTTTCATTCATCTCTTATAATTCTTCTTATTTTTAATGCCCCGGACATAAAGTAGTACAAGTTATTTGATTGGCCTATAGTTTGTACCTTCAAAATTTCTTCGACGCTGTGACTCGAAATGTATTTTGCTCTGAGGTGCGAGTAATGGGGACATTCCAAAAGTAAATGGTGTATGGTTTCTTTTCTTCCTAGGTTGCAGCACTCACAGTTTTCTGATGTAATCCAGAAATATTTATTTCCTTTTAAGAAAAAACAAAGAATATTTCCTTAAGTTCTTAATTGACAAACTAGTCTTGTTCTTTCTATTGGCATTTTTAGTAACAAGTAGCTTTCAGATTTCAGTGACTCGACGTTTTTAATTAATTTAAAATGAGGGTTAAATTTGGATGTAGCAAGGAGTTCTGTGTCTTGCAAAAATAATTTATCCCTATATAGCAGTAGAATCTCGTCAAGTTCGATACCCGGACCTGGCTCTTGGTCTATTTGTCTATTTGTCAGTAGCTTCTTGAGTTGAGAGAACCAATTATATTCAATTTTATTGTTTCTGGTATCAAGTGATTTTATTTTATCCATACATAGCTTTGTGTATTTGTCGTTCGTTATTTTTGTAGTTTTTAAGAACCATGAAAGGGCTATTTTTATTATACTTAGTTCAAGTTTAACCATTCCCGTTTCTAAACGCAAATAATGGTTAGGAGTGTTTGGTGCGAGACAAAGAACGCTTTTTAAAAACTGGACTTGGCATCTTTCTAGTTCATCGCTATATCGGAGTGCCCAAACTTCAGCCGCGTACAAAAGTGTCACCTTCACAACTCTCTCAAAAAGATATATACGACTATCCCAAGATTCCATTTTACTGTTCACCATTATTTGCCTGACATTGGCCAAGGTCACTTTCGCTTTAGTCACAGAGCTTACAGAAAATGGAGAGAACTGATGAAACTTTCTCATATTATGTACAACAAAAAAAGAATTACAGGAAAATAAAAATTGAGAGTAAAAAATCGTTTGACCAAGAAATAAAAACAAAATTAAATTGTACCAGAAATGCATCAGAATTCTGGAAAGTGGTGAAAAAATTCAAAACCAGAAATAGTTCGAAGAAAAACAACATTACAAAAAATATGTGGGAAGTACACTTAGAATCGCTTTATAATAGTAATCTGTCATCCACCTTTATCTGAGACTCTCCTTTATGATGCTGGACAAGAAGAGTTGGTGAAATATTTTACAACTGAGAAAATAGATAACTGCGTCAGGAAACTGAAAAATAGAAAATCAGCAGGACAAGATATGATACCTAATGAATTTTATAAATATTTAAACTGTACAGATTTTTTAGCGAGATTTAACAATATATTAGATTACGAAATATTGCCGCCGGATTGGAGCGAGACGACAATGGTTTCTCTTCATAAAAAAGGTGATCTGGAAAATCCTGCTAACTACAGAGGAATAGCTTTGATTAATACATTGACAAAAATACTTACTCAACTTATGCATAATGGAATATACTAATGGGCAGAGAAAACAAAGACAATTCCTGAGGAGCAGGCTGGATTTCGAAAGGGCAGAGGGTGTGTGGACCAGATTTTTATTTTGAATTCCCTTATACAAATGCAACTCAGGCTGCCCCGCCAGAAACTCTATGCCTGTTTTGATGGTCTACAACATAACATTATATGGCAGAAACTTTCCCAGGTAGGCGTCGCTGGAAAACTGATTAGAATATTTCGAAGCCTTTACCGCAATGCAAAGTGTAAAATCAGATTAGACGATGGGAAGTACACAGATTGTGTCAAGATAAACCGTGGTGTACTTCAGGGTGACAGTGCTTCCCCGTTGTTGTTCATATTGGTGGTTGCGGATTTAGTCGACTTTATTAGAAGCAAGGATTTCTCAGGCATTGGAATCTCGGAAACGGTTGAAATATTTCTTTTGATGTATTGCGATGATTTGGTTATACTCGGAACTAGCAGAATCGATTTGCAGAAAAAAATTACCTCCTTCCAACAATATTGTGAAATAAACAAACTCGAAGTAAATATCGGAAAGTCCAAAGTTGTTGTATTTAGGAGAGGGGGGCGACTGTCAGAACATGATCGCTTCTATTATGGAGACAGCAGACTGGACATTGTTAAAACGTATTTGTCTTCTTTAAGAGGTTTGGATTTCTTCTGTTTTTCTATATCACCCAGGAAGTAACAGAACGGGTCCATTCTTTTTTAGAGGAAATCGCCAAGAGCTCTAAAGAAACGGCTGTTAGTTTATGGGATCCTTTCTTTGTAGGAAACAGGATCACAGGTTTTAGGCCGAACCGTCAAAAAGTGGCCTCCATCACTAACTAGCGGCCAACAATATATTTCACTTCAACCTGCGTTGTATTTTTCAATTTCTTGTATGAAATTGATATGAATAGGCAGCAAGTTTAAAGTTCTAGCTATTGCCTTTTTCATTTTAAGCAGGATATGGGAAAACCGCTAAAAAGCAGCATTTCAAGTCTCTAATACTTGCCGTTCTTGAGATATCTTGTCCACAGACAGACACACACACGGACCATTGGCTGAAACGGGTTCTGGGGACCCCAAAACGTGTTTTGGCATTTAAAACTCGACATCGAAAATTTCAGCCCATTACAATATTTTCCTTTTTATAGGATAATAAGGAAAGTAAAAAAAAAAAAATGAAAATATGTAGAAAAAAAGTTAAATCGCCCTTTGCACTTTGTTATGTAAGTATCCCAAAAAGTGATTTCTGCGTGACATTGAAAAAAAAACATAGGGTTAGATGACATACTTATCCCAAAAAAAAATTTCGGGGGGGGCTACAGCCGGCCAGCCCCCCCCTTGTGTACGCCCATGCTTGGAGCGGTGTTCTCATCGTCTGGATATTTCCGACTCCACATGGAGCACGCTCTGACTAGAGCGAAAGTTTTTGATCATATGTACCCCCTCGAGTCGTAAATAGGTAAATACATAGTGTTCAATATTTAACATCTTACAATTAACAGAAAAATTCTAAGAATGACATTACATGTGTTTGTGAGATACATTGTTATCATTTGAGGTTACATTGATCAATGTTAGGGTCTGGTGTGTACTTAGTAATGACCATTGACCCCCATGTGAGTTTTAGCTAGAGCAAACACAATTCATATTATGCGGTGTACGTAGGTCGTGTCAGATAAACAATATTGACACGTTTACAACGATGTTTTCTTTCTTAAACTATTTTCTTTTTGTTGTTCTTATATATTTTTTGCTTCCGAATTTCCCAAGGTTGTACTTGTTGTAGCGATGTACCACTTAAAATCAATCAACGATTTTATCCACATTTAAAAATAAAATAAAAAATAGGACTTGAGTGGAAGGTTACCACTAGACGAGGTTCATGTAAAAGGCATGTTGTACTACCTAACCCTTAGAGATCTATTATTATGGGGTTAATGAGGATAAAATCCTGCCTCCGCTTGGAATTGAACCCACGCCCTTCTGATTACCTAGCGTTTAACTACTATGCTACCGAGGCAGTTAGAATAAATAAATTAAAGACCTTATTTATACTGCCCGAATAAGACTAAAAAGTTCCTTCACACCGGTAGTTTTTTGGCTGCTATTATTTATTATTATGTGGTAAATATTTCAAATTCAATATCAGCGTTAGTGCACAGTACAAATTTTAATCAAACATACTGCAACTTTTGATTGTACAGTATGCGCAGCGCACTCACGTATGTTTGTCCATTAAATTGTTGCACTTATTGATGTCGATTGTTATTGATTTTATGTTTCAGGGTTACTGTGAACATTGGCAAGACTCTTAAGGACTATTCTAACGGATTTTGATTTTACAACAAAAACAAATTGAATTTTTATTTAAATTTTTCTCTCAACCTAACAAATACCACTATTATTATTTTCTCTTTCTCATTATAAAATATATATTTTTCGTTAATTTCTATTTTAGTTTAATTTTTACATCGTTTAAATTAAATTAAAAAACTGTGCAATGGAGAGTTTTGAAGAAAATGGAACTTCTATACCTACGGTGTCTGCTGCAGCAGAGCCTACTGTTCCAGTTGTTAGTTACGATGAAATGTTTCCGGTTTTACAAGTTGGAGCTAATAATAATGCTAGAGGACCGGTTCAATATCCACAAGCTCCTGGTAGTCAATGGAACAGTAAAATGAGAGTGACTTCTTCATCTGTGACACAGGTAAGTGTTTTAGTGTATAGACGTGTATTTTTTTTTTTTTTTCAAAGTACTTCTAATTCTATTGTCTTTCTGAAAATGTATCACAAGATGGGGGTTCGTATTTAAAAACAAAAGTTGGACCTCCTGGGGTTCACATGGGACCCGCCCCTGAAAAATTGGTCACGCCATCAGGTGGTTTAATTTGGGATATAATACCATGCAAAATTTCAAAACTCTACAAAGCTGTTCAAAAGATATTCAGTTGGTCTCGGACTTTTGGGACACCCTGTATAGATACCTACGTAATCAAATCACCTGGGCTTGTTAAATACAAGAATATAAAAGTGTGACTGACTTAAGGTTGAGTCTAAAACGTAAAATATCTCACGATAGATTTCTCAATCTGAGATTCTGAAACAATTGAGAGGAATAAGGAGATAGTACCCATTGACTTAACAGATAGAATGGCATTTATTGTGTTGGTTTCTTTTATGGGGGCCCCTTACCATTGATGTTTAACGGATTCCCTACTTTTACTCATTGGTCTAATTATTCCGGCAGAAAAACTAATGCAATAAACATTATCATAATATTCTATAAATTGGTGCCAAATACTTGCATTGTGCAAGCACTGCACGCGCACATTATGTCCAAGCAAGATAGTGCAGCTCGTTTGATATAAAATTTAATCCGAGCGTAGACACAGTGCACTGTCTTCTTGTTGAATAATATTTTATGTCATTATTATTTGTTTAACAAAATTAAGAGATAATGTTTGTTTAATACTCACTCACCTTTCTCCTATGTAGTGTATTTAACTAACGTGTTGATGCACGTGTACCAAAAAAATGTTGAAACGCAATTATTTCCTGGGTTTGTCAGGGTAGTTACCTAAATGATCTCACATCGAATTTACTCAATTGATGCATCAAATACCTGTGCATGTGCTAACGTTTTTTTGACACAACTTTATCTTAAAAATGACCGGTCCGATTTGGTCCACAAAAAAAAAAAAAAATTAACGTCCCGAATGTTTTGATATTTCTCGTGAGTTTTTCAAGGCAGTTCTGAACGGCAATTCAGATTTAAAACTGGATTTTGGGAGGATTTGTCTTTTCTAATTTTATCAGTGGCGAAGTTCTGTGGATTAAGTCAATGCTTTAGAAGAGTACAAAAATTAATTTCTGAAAATACCCGTGTTTTATCTTCTGAAATTTCTACTCTCGCCAATTAATTTAGATGTTCAAAATAAAAATAATGGACTTACGAAGTGTGATTCTAATTGTGCTAGATCCAATTGTGGTCATGCAAAGCTAAAGTACTTTTTGAATGGGAGAAAACTAAGGAAAAAATCTTAAGCTTGGTGGCTTATCCTTCCGTTTGGAAAGCGGTTTTTCACATTACTTCAGTAAATATGATCCCTGCTAATTGGTGTCATAGAATTTTTTTTAAGGAATGCACCTATTTTTTTGAACCTGTATATTACGAGTCATACAAATGGAAATCTTTTAACATCGGAATATGTTTCACCATGTCAATGATTGAAAAGCGCGATTTTTTTTTAAAAAAATCACTTTCGCTTTTCGGCCACCCTGCTCAGTGTGTCCACGGATACTTACCATTGTTGTTGTAGTAGCAGCAGATTCAATTTGATCTTCCTACGCCGACCTGATTGAGGTTGAGCCACAGTTCTTTGGGTGTTAGTTGTGTGGGGTTCACTGGACAGGTGAAGTGTGTTGTTTGGGCTTCCTCCACTCGCTGGACATTTGTTGTCGATTGTAGGATCAATACTTACCATTGTATTATTGCAGGTGTTTCGTATTGCTCGCGAGGAAAGAAAATGCGATCATTCGGACAAGTTCGGTGAAGAAAAAGAATCTCGACAAAGATGTGCTCAAATTACGAATGAAACTGGCGCCCATATTGAGATATCAACTTCTCGAGACCAATCTCTGACGTTCTTAGTGACTGGTAAACAAGATCAGGTTTTGGATGCTAAAAGAAAAATTCTCTCCAACTTTCAAACCCAAGTAAGTAATCAGAACGTTGTCTTATCGGGGTATGGGTTCGATATCGTTCGAACAACAATATTCCCCCCTTACATAGATCTGCATGGATATCGGGGTATGGGTTCGATATCGTTCCGACAACAATATTCCCCCCTTACATAGATCTGCATGGATATCAGGGTATGGGTTCGATATCGTTCCGACAACAATATTCCCCCCTTACATAGATCTGCATGGATTCACATCTTTGGTAAAACTTGAGCGGATTAATAAAAAAAAGAGGGGGTATTTTTTTGGTGACGATTCCAAAAGTTCATTATTGAAACCAAAATATTAAACAATTGTTTAAAATGCAGGTCACAATTTATTTTAATGGTACGTATTGTATTCCTTCGCCGATCAGTATGCCTCCACAGAAGTATATTGCAATACAGGTTGGAAAACCTATGACTGGATTTGTATTATTTCTACTACAGAGACGATGAGGAACCTACATATTTATTTTAAAAAGACTGAGACCTTAGATTATCAAAGTTTCAAGCTTCCTGACAGCATCTGGTCTTTAGCAGCTATAAGTTTTTGGTGTTGTGATTTAAAAACAAAAAAAAAAAACACTACCGTTATTTATGACGAGGATTCATAAGTAATGGTAATGTTTTTTTAAAGTTACCAATAGGATTTCTAGTATAAATTTGTTAAATAAGTTGTGATTTTATTTTTCAGGCAAGCAAAACCATTTCTATTCCCAAAGAACATCACAAAAACATTTTGGGTAAAGCTGGTGCTCGACTTCAAGAATTGCAGAAAGTTACTGCGACGAAAATTTCCATCCCCAATATTAATGATCAGTCGGAGGAGATCAGCATTATTGGTCCTCGTGAAGGAATCGATAAAGCAATTCATGAGATACAGATGATTTCTGATGAGCAATCTAAGAAAGCTTTTGAAAGGGTAAGATATAAAACACCAAATGTACCCATGGAAAGTGATAGTAGAATTTTTACTTTCCTTATCCTATAAAAAGAAAAATATTGTAAGTAATGGATTCAAATTTTCTATGTCGAGTTTTCAGTGCCAAAACGGTCCCAGAGCCCAAATATAGAGTTTTAGACATTGGTCTGTGTGTTTGTCTATCTGTGAAAAAGATATTTCAAGATCGGTAAATGCTAGAGACTTGAAATTTCATACATATGTCAATTTCATGCCAGGAACGAACCACCGCTTTTTAACGGTTTTAGTTAATGCCGCCGAAAAAGAGAACGGTAAGAGCTAGAGCTGGAAAATTGGTGTCTATTCATATTACTTTTATGCATTGATTGCGAGAAGGCACTTTTAGTTGAAGTTTAATATACCGCTGGCGGTTTTCGGCCGCTTTTTGGCGGTTTCTGCCTAAAAAGAGAACGGTAAGTGCCAGAACTTAAAATTGGGTGCCTATTTGTATAAATCTTATGCATAGAATACAAAATGACACTTTTGGTTGAAATCGAATTTTCCCTTGTCATTTTTAGCCGTTTTCACTAGTGTGGCAAAGAAAACGCTAAGAGCTAGAGATTGAAATTTGGAGCCTTTTCATATTAATTTTATGAATGGAGTGCGCCACGACATTTTCGATTGAATTCCGACTACAAAGTTGGTGATTGGTTTTTAGCGAATTGGATCGATATTAGGGGTTTTTCAGAAATTGTCTAAAATAGGAAGCTAAAAGCTTTGTCCATTCCCATCAATTTTTCTATATCTTTTACCTTTTTGGCTAAACAATTAGTATTTTCTTAATTTTATTTTGCTCGATCCCGGATTCGAACTTGTAACTCTGGAATGGCTGCACAAAATTTCGCAGCACGTGTCTTAATTTTTGGCGTGTGGTTTCAATTTTCAGATTACAATACCAAAGAAGTATCACCCTTTCATTTGTGGAGCCCACAACTCCAATGTTTTGGATCTTCAAAGTAAATACAATGTTCGCATCAATGTTCCTCCACCATCAGTTGACAGCGATCTTATAACAATATCTGGAGAAAAGGATGGTAAGAGACACGAATCAAAATTGAAATGTTACCGATGGACCTAGATTGTTTAAATTGGCAGACTAACTTCAAAGTCGACTGTCAACCTCGAAATATTAAAAAAAAACTGATGTGAACATCACACGACTTTCCTTATCTATAAAAAAAGAAGAAAGTATTGTAATGAACTGAAATTTTCGATGTCGAATTTTCAATGCCAAAACACGTTTTGAAGTCCCCAGAGCGGAAATACAATTATATATTACACTTATTGATATATTACACTTCATCCTAAGTTGTATTTTTCAATTTCTTATATGAAATTGATATGAATAGGCACCAAGTGTATACTTCTAGCTATTACCGTTCTCATTTTAAGCAGGATATGCTAAAACCGCTAAAAAGCGGCATAAAACCGCCAACGGTATATTCGATTTCCACCAAAAGCTTATTACGCCGTTCATGACATAGAACTGACATACATACCAAATTTCAAGTCTCTAGCACTTGCCGTACTTGAGATATCTTGTTCACAGACAGGCAGACAGACACACACACACACACAAAACACACACACACACACACAAAACACACACACACACACACACACAAAACACACACACACGGACCAATGACTGAAACTAGATTTGGGCTCTGGGGACCCCAAAACGTGTTTTGGCATTGAAAACTAGACACGAAATTTTCAGACCATTACAATACTTTCCTTTTTATAGGCTAAGGGAAGTAAAAATGCTAAGAATCTAATACGATTAATAATTTACGCGTTTGGGATTTACATGATGTAGCATAAAATAAACAATCTTAACTTTGGTGACGTGTTGTTCCTTTGGAAAGCGGTTTCGCACATTTTACACATATTGGACTCAAAGAACATGGTCCTGGTTTCTCGCCTGAAGTATACCATTGTGACTACACATGTGAGATCAACGGGTGTGTTTTAATAATAATCCCAGTATACGGGTGTATATTAACGGGACGAACCCTTTAAACAAAGTGAAACAATAATAATGTCATACGATCGTCCACTCTTTGCTCGGTTCTATGCACCAGGATGACCTAGAAAGTACACCAGCACGGCCAAGGGTTATTAAAACGTTCTTAGTAGGTAACCTCATATCAACTTATTTCCTCCATTTTTCCAAACCTGAAACAAGAAATGAGGAGAATAGTTAATTTTAGAGGAACTTCGCTGTAACAAATATTATATAATGATATTTGCAGGTGTTTTGAAATGCATTGAAATTTGCAAGAAAATTAACGACGATATGGAAATAAATGCTAAGCCAGTGAGCATAGAAGTGGCCAAAAGTCAACACAAGTATATCATTGGACAAAAAGGCAACACCATTGCAGAAATCTTGGCAACTACGGGTGTTAGTGTTGAAATGCCACCAACAGATTCTGACTGTGAAACAATTGTATTACGTGGACCTCAAGTTCAACTTGGAAGTGGTGAGTTTATGTTTAACTAGCTGTTTCGCCCGTGCTTCGCTACGATTCTTATATTGGTATTTTTGTTTTTCAAGGACAATGGAAATTCGGGGGGAGGGGTATTGGTTTGTGTCCACCCTGTATATAAAATAAAATAAAATTTATAAAATAAAATTTAGAAAATACTAAAAAGTAAGAATTTACATGTCGAGTTTTCAATGCACTTGCCGTACTTGAGATATATTGTTCACAGACAGACACACACACACACACACACACACACACACACACAACGTTTCATCAGGCGCTTTAAAGACACGGCCATTCTTACTTTTTAGTATTTTCTAAATTTTATTTTACCCGTTCCTCGCTTTGAGTTGATATGTTGTCGCGACAAAATTTAAGATATCGGACCGTAACTCGAAAACATTTTGACATATTTTAGTACTGATAATTTTCCTGGGGTCGTAGACCATGATTTTGGAGGGGTCCATTCCCCTATCAATTTTTCGCTTTCTGCTACCGTTTGGATTGTGGTATTGTAACAGACAACCCCTCATACATAGGTACAAACATACAAATTTCTGATTTATATATGTTTAATTGTTTAATACTATAACCGCCATTTTAATTTTACATTTAAACTCGCTGATGTTCAGTAAAAGGCCATACGATAAATAAATGCGGCAGCCAGAGTTCTTAATGGTATCCTTGATAGTTCTCATCGTCGTAAGGAATTTTTGTTTTAAGTTATTTTTCTAGACTCTATTAAATATTTGAATTCTTTTCCTACCTAAAGATTGTCTATGCTTTTACATTTGTTTCAGCGCTGACTATGGTATATCAGAAATCTAATAGTGTGCAAACTGCAGTTATTCAAGCACCAGCATGGATTCACAAATATATCATTGGGCGTAAAGGTGCTAACATCCGTGCTATTACGCAAGATATGGAAAAGGTAAATTAGTTTCAAAAGGACCATACGTTCAGCCTAGATTCAGCTTAATATTTGGACCTAGAAATAATCGGATTGATCATTTGTAGTGTCCAGCTGAGATATAAGGCAGCAGTTGCTCCTGCAGTTCTGTGTATGTGGGTATTTAGAGTATTGCGGTAAAATTTCTCGATAAAAGGCTAATGAGGATATCTAGTTTGAAAGAACTAGGGATGGGATTTTCGACTCACTTAGGTGAGTCGACATGACTCACAAATATTAGTCAACTCTCGATCTCGACTCGCATCGAGTGACAATTTTCAAAAACGTCTTTCGGAAAGATAGAATAAAACCAATTAACAAAAAAGGGGCATCTACCAAATAAACGTCCCCAACTTTAGCGAATACATTTAAAAGACATCACAATCAATAGTCACCAGAATAAAAGAACATTTTCGTTCCGTAAAGAACAAACACCTGGAAAAAAATTTCTCCCTTTATTATCTTTATCAGTCCAGTCAACAAAAAAAAAGCTACTCGTAACTCGACTCTTTGAAGAGTCGACTCATTTCAAAAAGATGATTCTTCGACTCGGAGTTCACTCGTGCATGACTAAAAGAACCCTAGTAACCAATACACGATTTTCTAATAGGATATTTTTTTTCAGGCAGTACATGTTGAATTTAAAGACGATACTATTGTGATTGAGGGACCAAAAGAAGATGTTGAAAAAGTTAAACAATCTTTGGAAGAAAAAGCAAAAGAGTTGACCAATAAGATGCGATTCATTGAAATGCCGGTCGATCCCAAACATTATAAACATATCATTGGAAAAGCGGGCGCTAATATTAAAAACCTTAAACAAGATACTGAGACCATTATCAATATCACCGAAGCTGATGGGAAAAACATTATTAGAATTGAAGGCAACCAACAAGGTGTTGACAAAGTAGAACAGGTAGGTGTTGCTCAGGATTCTTTGATAAATTGGAGATAAATAAATAAATTTAAAAAAATAAAAAAAATGCTTTTTGGTAAACTTCATTAAGGTCGTTTACCGTATTCAGTTGACTTCATTGAGATCATTTAAGTACCTACCGTGAACGTAGATTACACAACATGTTTTGAAAAAAATCAATCTTTCATTCATTATACTGACTTAAGCCCCCTTTAAGACCTGTATCGACCCCCGAGCTCGTGTCTTAATACCTCCAAAAATCCACTGTCAACTTCACACATGGGTTTATTATTTTTCTGTGAAGATTTTTCAACTGTAGACCCCGAAAGGGACTTTGCTACATACCAAACATAATTAATTTTGTTAGCCATTTAGTGGCAAAAGGGATACTGCGGATAAGTAGATTTTTTAATCCCATGTACTTGAAGCTTAATCTCTTCAAATCTCGAGGGATTTTCTTTATCTTTGTTTAGCGTTCCTTTCAAAATCCATGTTTTCTCCTTTTAGTTATTTTTTTTTGGAAATAGGTTGATATGAGGTTACTGAGTGGAAATAGGTTAATATGAGGTTACTGAGTGGAAATAGGTTGATATGAGGTTACTGAGTGGAAATGGGTTGTACTGAGTGGAAATAGTTTGATATGAGGTTACTGAGTGGAAATCGGTAGAAATGAGGTTACTGAGTGGAAATATTTTGATATGAGAGTGGAAATAGGTTAATATGAGGTTACTGAGTGGAAATAGGTTAATATGAAGCTTTTGATTTTATTAATGGACATGTTTTATTACTAAACGCTTTGGACATTAGCCATACGCTACCCTTCTGAGCTCGTTCTGAACTCAACATTTATTTACAGGAACTGAAACGCATGATTCACAAGTTGGAAAACGAGAAAGAAAAGGACTGTATCATTGATTACAAACTGCATAGACAAATTATTGGACCCAAGGGTGAATCCGTGCGAGAGCTACAGGAGAAGTTTGATGTTCAGATAGCTTTCCCCAGTTTTAGTAAGTTTTTTTTTTTGTAATTTATTTTTATTTATTGACATCTCTCTTTTCACAATGGGGAAAGTACCAGGTTTCAAATCATAATCAAATCTGGTCGAGTTGAAAATTGAGAAAGTTTTTTTTCGATCTTAACGACAATTGAAAACGGTTCGGCATTTTTGAATTTTGATCATTTTATGAGGGGGGGGGGTCCAGCCTATGTTTTTAATGGGTGGGTGATAAATAAATAGTGATAAACACATTTAAGCCTATGTTTTCAAGGGGGAGCTATAAAAAAAAAAAAAAATATAAATATAAACACATTTAAGTACACATCCATCGTTACATTGAGCATTGAGATTAATTTTTATAGATATAACTTAATGGTTTTAAGGAATGGCTCAAATAGGGGGTCCAGCCTATGTTTTTAAGGGGTGGGTGATAAATAAATAGTGATAAACACATTTAAGCTTATGTTCTTTAAGGGGGAGCTATAAAAAAATTTATAAATATAAACACATTTAAGTACACATCTATGGTTACATTGAGCATTGAGATTTATTATTGTACATATAATTTAATGGTTTTAAGGAATAGCTCAAATAAGAAATGACGGAAATTTCTATTGCAATAATTTAGGTTGCTTGATTTACTATTGAAAAAAAAAAAAAACATGAATGGAAATTGTGTTACGGTAGTATTTGACAAGAATTTGTTTATTTCACGCAATCAATAAACATCGACAATCGAACAAATTAATCTTAATATATAAAGCAGAAATTTGTATGTGTGTACCTATGTATGAGGGGTTGTCTGTTACAATACCACAGCCCAAACGATAGCAGATAGCGCAAAATTGATGGGAATGGACCCTCCAGAATCATGATCTACGGCCTCAGGAAAATTATCAGAATTGAAATATGTCCAGCCGTTTTCGAGTTATGGTCAAATTTATAATTTATTCACCAAAATCGGACAGTCACGGTCCGATATCTTAAAGTTTGTCGCGACAACATATCAACTCAAAGCGAGAAAGTTTTAGGTGGCCCTTTAGTCCTTAATTTGGGACATTTTCTTTTTCCCAGCCATTCCAGAGTTACGAAATCGAAACCGGGAACAGGTAAAATAACATTTAGAAAATACTAAAAAGTCAGCATGGCTGTGCCCCTAAGGCACCGGGCGAAACGTTTAAATCTTGGTTTTTAAAGGTTGCAATATACGGGGTGGACACAAACCGATATCCCCCCCCCCCAATTTCCATTGTCCATGAAAAACAAAGATAGCAATATAAGAATCGTAGCGAAGCACGGGCGAAACAGCTAGTTTTAAAATAAACACATATCTGTTTAAAAGATAAAGACTCCTAGATAAAGCGATGTCTGTTTGAAAATCTTGGCCTTCAAGTTATCAGAGTTGTTGAGATTTTCTTCTATCATATCTATTGTATCTTCTTTTTCAAAGACACTCAAAGATCTTTCTTTTTTATAAATTTCAACAAATATATTAGGTACTAAACACATGGTGCTCATTTTTTTTTTATCTATTTTTAGCCGAGAAAAGTGATGTTGTGAGAATTCGTGGTCCAAAAGATAACGTGGACAGATGTGATAAACATTTGAAAAAATATCTCAAAGAAGTTGCTGAGAATAGTTATGTACTGCAAGTACCCATCAATAAGCAATATCATAGGTGAGAATCAGCCAAAGTTATAATCCTCGCGATGTTTGGGTCTCCGTCCTAGGACAGAACACACAAAATGCCACTTCTCTTGTAGCAACTTTTTGGACTTAGGTGTAGTGAACAGCACCGGTACCTGATGCTCAATCTTACCGACACGACGTGGAAAATGCTTTTAATTGCTGGGTTGTATGAATCGACATAATTGGGCTAAAAAACGATACAATACTGAGATCTTTAGTAGGTCTGTGACTCAATCCTACAGAAGTGACAAAAATCATTAACCCTAGGATTTTCTGGGGGGAGGGGGGCACAAAGTACCCGCGTTTTAGCAAAAAGCTTGTAGTAATCAAATTATGGTTTTAATGAGATTTGTCACAAACAATATTTTCCATCATATAGTATATAAAAATATGTATGTTCTAAGCCTTCTAAGGAATGATATTGAAGCCAAACTTTGGGCGCGNGGTTTTGGTCATTAGTAAAAATGATAAGGTAGGTTTTGGTCATTAGTAAAAATGATAAGGTAGGTTTTGGTCATTAGTAAAAATGATAAGGTAGGTTTTGGTCATTAGTAAAAATGATAAGGTAGGTTTTGGTCATTAGTAAAAATGATAAGGTAGGTTTTGGTCATTAGTAAAAATGATAAGGTAGGTTTTGGTCATTAGTAAAAATGATAAGGTAGGTTTTGGTCATTAGTAAAAATGATAAGGTAGGTTTTGGTCATTAGTAAAAATGATAAGGTAGGTTTTGGTCATTAGTAAAAATGATAAGGTAGGTTTTGGTCATTAGTAAAAATGATAAGGTAGGTTTTGGTCATTAGTAAAAATGATAAGGTAGGTTTTGGTCATTAGTAAAAATGATAAGGTAGGTTTTGGTCATTAGTAAAAATGATAAGGTAGGTTTTGGTCATTAGTAAAAATGATAAGGTAGGTTTTGGTCATTAGTAAAAATGATAAGGTAGGTTTTGGTCATTAGTAAAAATGATAAGGTAGGTTTTGGTCATTAGTAAAAATGATAAGGTAGGTTTTGGTCATTAGTAAAAATGATAAGGTAGGTTTTGGTCATTAGTAAAAATGATAAGGTAGGTTTTGGTCATTAGTAAAAATGATAAGGTAGGTTTTGGTCATTAGTAAAAATGATAAGGTAGGTTTTGGTCATTAGTAAAAATGATAAGGTAGGTTTTGGTCATTAGTAAAAATGATAAGGTAGGTTTTGGTCATTAGTAAAAATGATAAGGTAGGTTTTGGTCATTAGTAAAAATGATAAGGTAGGTTTTGGTCATTAGTAAAAATGATAAGGTAGGTTTTGGTCATTAGTAAAAATGATAAGGTAGGTTTTGGTCATTAGTAAAAATGATAAGGTAGGTTTTGGTCATTAGTAAAAATGATAAGGTAGGATTTGGTCATTAGTAAAAATGATAAGGTAGGATTTGGTCATTAGTAAAAAATGATAAGGTAGAATTTGGTCATTAGTAAAAATGATAAGGTAGGATTTGGTCATTAGTAAAAATGATAAGGTAGGATTTGGTCATGTTAGTTAGAAGTAGATCTTAGTAATGGGTTTAACTTGGCCTGTTGAAGATTTTTTTCATGTTTCTCATTTCAAGTTATATAGATTCCAAAAAATGAATAAAATGTCGTCAATCCAACTTTTTCAGAAGAAATGTGAAATAATTTTAAACAAAAACAATAATATTGATCTCTTCTAGAAAATTGTTTAAAAAAATCCAACATACTTTCATTCAAAATACATAATGGTGAATATCTATTTTTATTTTTCATATAGGATATAAAAACACTAGCCGGTTCCGCCCGCTTTGCTTGGCACCTTTGGGGCATGGCCGTTCATGTGCTCTGTCTTTGTACAATCACTCTGTCTTTATACAATGATAAGATGTTTGTAATATTTAAGGCCCATTTACACTGCCCGAGCATTCGTCGCGAACAGAGGTGACGAACGAGCATTCGTTCGAGGCTCAGGCAGTGTAAACAGTCGCCGCGAGCCGATCAAGTTCGAAGCGAATACTCGTTCGTGCTCGAGCCTGATCCACGCGATGTCGGTTTAACTGATCGTCAGAAATGCTCGAGCAGTGTAAAAAGAATGCTCGTTTGTGTTCGTGCTCGTGCTCGTCGAAAACTGGCCAGCAACGATCACGAATGCTCGATGCTCGTGTATGTTCAGGCAGGTAAATGGACCTTAAACAGTTGCCGCGAGCCGATCATGTTCGAAGCGAATGCTCGTTCGTACTCGAGCCTGATCCACGCGATGTCGGTTTAACTGATCGTCAGAAATGCTCGAGCAGTGTAAAAAGAATGCTCGTTTGTGTTCGTGCTCGTCGAAAACTGGTCAGCAACGATCGCGAATGCTCGATGCTCGTGTATGTTCAGGCAGTGTAAATGGGCCTTAAACAGTCGCCGCGAGCCGATCGTTTTCGAAGCGAATGCTCGTTTGTGCTCGAGCCTGATCTCGAATAACTGATCGTCAGAAATGTACGAGCAGTGTGAACAGAATGCTCGTTTGTGTTCGTGCTTATCGAAAACTGGCGAGGAACGATCACGAATTCTCGATGCTCGTGTATGTTCAGGGAGTGTAAATGCGCCTTTTAGATCTTTAAATTCTGTGTAAAATAAATTCCTGATAACATAGCGAAACATTTATTAATTAATATTTTTATGACGCCTAATTTACTTTTCAGGTATTAATTCGTGGTGAACCCGATGACGTGAATAAAGCCAAAGGTCTTTTACTTCAATACGCCGAACAACGTGAGCAATCCTCATTTACAGCAGAAATACGCACCAAAGTAACTTACCATAAATATTTGATAGCAAAAAGTGGTGGAAAAATTAAAAAGATTCGAGAAGCAACTGGTGCACGAATTATTTTCCCATCCGATCAAGATGAAGACAGAGAAACGATTACCATTATTGGGAAGAAGGATGGCGTAGAAGAAGCGAAGAAAGAAATAGAAAAACTCATCCACGACTTTGTAAGTACTATGGGCCTCTCATAAAATAATGAGTACTTCTTCTTGTCCTAGGTGTTAAGTAGAATCAACCCCGAAGAACTCCAAAAATTGTAAAATAATTATTTTCTTTTATCCTTCATTCATGTCGTGTTCACGTCACTTGAAGCAGTCTTTTTAAATTTGCACATAAGTGAAAATTAAGAAAGATAGAAAAATATATGTGGCCCGTTATGATAACAAAACAACGTGAATTTCGTTGATAACGGTAACAACAATAAGGGGGAGAGGAAGTTCAATTCACCTTTGGGTAATAAATCCATACTACATGTCCCTTTTCTGATATTTTTTTTCCAGGAAAACCTCGTTGAAGACTCGGTCTCCGTTGATCCAGCTTTTCATAGACATTTTGTAGCTCACCGTGGTGGAATATTAAACCAAATCATACAAGATTGTGGAGACGTGTCCATTTCATTTCCCAAACAAGGGTCCAATGACAGTAGAGTTTCTCTCAAAGGAGAAAAAAATGCCCTCGAAGCTGCCAAATCTAAAATAGAAGAAATTGTCAGAGAGTTGGTAAGTACGAGGAATTATTGTACTGCAATGTATTTAATGATTTCAATGTCACTAATAGAGTTTCTATATTACTGCACTCAGTACCCTTTGTCCGCTTTTGCACGAAAATGACATTCGTAAAAGGCGACTAAGTGCAGAGTCGGAAACAATATCTTTGCATTACCCATGCGGAAGGCAAAGAGAAGCTACTACATTATATCCTTCCTATGCCTCCTGTGGATAGGGGGACTTAAAAAGAATACTTCCAAGGCACCCAAGTCCATGCCAGTAGTAAAAGGAGACTAAAGGAAAGGCCGGAAACGATATCTTTTCCATTACCCATTCAGAAAGCAAAGAGAAGCTGCTGCTGCTGCTACTACTATGCCAACAATATTTTAGAAATCCAGTGGGTTTTGTAACTTTGTAACTGACAATTTATTTTAAACTATGCTCGGTATAATTTTATAAAGTCATTATTTTACCAGGTCTGTGCACTTAACGCTAGGCTAACAACCTACATATTCCGGGACTAAAATTTGTTATTTCAATAAAATATTAAGCTAACTTCTATGGTACGTTGAATACACCAGTTCCCGTTAGATCATTGAAGGTAAGCAACGTCCAACGAGGTTCTACCATATGGGTGTCCACGTAGATTCGCGCCCTCGTGATGCTGGCTATTTTTTTTCGGCCTAAACCAGGCTGGGTGATGTCAATGTGGGTAGCTGGTTTGTAAGTTTCCAGCGAATGGAGGATAAAAACCCCGCCTCGAATGACCAATATATGTTAAAGAGACGTAAAGCCAAAGAAATAAAAATAAATAATATATTATATCTGGTTTATTTAAATTACAGAAAGATCGCATCACAATTGAAGTGGTCGTTCCCCAACATCACCATCGTGCTATTATGGCTTATAGAAATGACTTGGCTCACATACGATCCCATTACAACGTTGTGGTCAGATTCCCGGATAGACCTGTTATCAGTGACAACCCAGCTGATCTGAATGGCGACGCACATAGTGAACAAGAAAATGAAGTGAGAAAAGAAGACATTGTAACGATAGAAGGAAGTGAGAAGAATGTAGCAGAAGCCAAAGAAGCTCTTTTGGAATTGATTCCGTCTGAAATTCAGGTAAGGTATCCCAAGCTATACATGTATTTTGGGGGTATAGGCGACATTGTGATTGAACACCCTTCTTTATTTTCTTTAATTTTACCTTTCATCATAATATTCATAATCGACCACAGTATCGCAGTAGTTGATTATTCGCCTAATTAACAGCAAGGTGCGGAAGTAAAGTACTTCGGAAGTGGAAAATATATTTACAGGGTAGCCAGTAGAATTGGTCTTATGGTAGTAATATTATAACCTACAAGGAACGATATTCGAAAACCCAACTTTGGCTCTAAGCTTTATCTTTAAATTTCATTCAATTAATTTCAAATCTCTCAAATGAAAAATTCGAATGACGAAAATTTCAATTGAAAAATCTTTCCTTAAAAAACGGTATAAACTAAAATAATATCATTTTTAGATCCATTCAAGAGTATTAGTTTTATTTAGCTGGTTAGACACCCCCAATAGCACCACTCATCTCATGATTAATGTGAATTTTTTTCTTCAATTTGGCCGAAAGCTATTATTGACATAACATGTTTCTACTTTTGGCTGAATTCTTCATTTGTTTCCTTTTCTTTTAATAGATGGACGTGCCATACGAATATCACCGAATCATAATCGGAACAAAAGGTCAAAAGATTCGTGAACTACAAGATGATTATAATGTACGCATTGAAGTCCCCCGAGAAGATCGTTTGGACACTATCAAATTGAAAGGCAAACGCAGTGAATTGGAGAAAGCTCAAGAAGCAATCAGAGCGATCATAGACAAGTTAGATGAGGAGAAAGAAGACAGGGAAAGAAAATCTTTCATACTTAAAGTAAGTTTTACCAATATTTAATTAAATGGAAGCAACTTTTTGTAGGATTCACAGAGAAACAAGGTGCTGATTTGCATATGAATAAGATAAACAAAGTCATACGACAGTGCTTCTTCTGAAGGAGGTTATATAATTTTCGGAAACACTCATCCAAGAAAAGAGCTAAAATGAGTGATATACACCTTATATCATCTATTTATTTTTATACTGACTGACTGATAATGATAAATAATCAACGTAACAATGATAGCTAAACCTAATATTCAACTCCGACTCCTCAAATTATAAAATTTGAACACGCGACTCCATTGCGCCGCAGCCCTGGTTTTATCTACATGATCTTCGATTCCTCAGATTTCGACTCTGGCTTCTTCTATCAAAAATTAGGAATACACACAACTGTATTTTTAGTAAGTACTAGGGTTGGTTGGGTGTTCAGTTGGTTAGAAATGGGTCCCGGTTGAGAAAAAACAGTGAGTAAATCCACATGTATATTTTCGGATAACTTTCTGTACCCAACCCCAGCTATTTATGTTTTAATGAGATAATAGTTCAACCGACCTCATACAAAGATGTAGTAGTAATAATAACAGCAGTGACACCAAGTTATGCCGATTCGCTATCCCCTGTAAATAACAATTTCCTGAATTTTGTCACTTCGGTAGGATCGGACCACATGTCTACATTAGCTGTCGGTGGCTGGAATTGAGACGTTTACTGATAATTGGTATCCTCTCAATGGTTGAGTCTGCGTTCCAGGTCAACATGAAGTTTACCAACAAACAAAGACCATCAATCCTCCCAACATACAAATATGTTGTTAGTTCTAGTTTGGAAACTGATAGTCTGGGTTAGAAATTTCATGTTTTGTTTTAATTTTCTAGATTGAAGTCGATCCATTTTACCATCCAAAAATTATTGGTAGAAAAGGAGAAACTATCAACAATATACGGAAAGCCCATGGGGTTCAAGTGACTTTCCCCAAAAGAGGTGACCCCGATGAACAGATCATTACCCTGGTTGGCTACCAAGAGAGTACTGAAAATGCCCGAGATGAAATTTTGAAAATTGTTAAAGGCTGGGTAAGTTTTCATTTGTATATCCTTGTAAAATGAATGAATAATAAAAAGATTTTTACTTTCTCTTCCTATAGAAAATATTGTAATCGTGCAGAAATTTTGGAAATTTTTTAGGTAAATCTTTGTATTTATTTGGGCAAACAGTATGTTATCCTAAGTGACTCAAAAGTTCAATTGATAACGCACCTTCTCAAGGGGTTTCCTTAAATCCAAGGTTCTGTTTTTCAAGAACAACTTGGAGCGATTTGGTTCTTAGTGTCATACCTTTAGTAGAGTAGTTGTTTCGAGAGTCGAGATGACAAAGTCTATGTGTACCACGAGACACGGCTAATCTAATTTCGTATTATGTAAAAAAGATAACGTTTCATAACCAGAGATATTATGAAATTATGAAACCCTGACCGAAACTATTTTTCGGTCAGGGTTCGCATTTTTTGCTTTCAAATTTTTTTGTCCCGGGAGGATTGTGACCTAATTTCGACGAACATACATATGTATATGGATATGATTATACTGTTGACTTATTTTTAGCCCTATGTGATGATTCGAGGTCTCAAAGCGGCCCTTTTAAAAAACTACGTTGGTATTTATGATGACAATAGAATTGGAAAATTAATTTTTGGACCACCGGAGGCCTGTGGGGACCGTTTTTTTCTATTTATTTTGCACATCTACGAGTATTACCAAACGTTCTCTATCAAAAATTACATTGGGATCTGAGTGAGATGTACAGTTCACAGAACTGCTAGTATATTAACGTTACCACTACGTCTGTGTTGTGTTCCCACAGGAAAGTCTCTACAAAGAAGAAATACAAATTGACAGTAGAGTTCATCGTCGTATTATTGGTGCACAAGGTCGAAATGTACGCCGCATTATGGACGAATACAAAGTTGACATTAACTTCCCGCGTCAGAATGATTCTGATCCCAATCTTGTAACTATCACCGGCAAAGAAGATGACGTTCTCGATGCCAAGGATCGCCTGTTGAACATGGAAGATGAGTTCTTGCAAGATATAGAATTTAAGAAAGAGAAAAACGAAGAGGAAAATAATTATTCCAATCAAAATGGAAATCACGAGGGCGCAACTGGTTTTGTCGTTCAAGGTGGACCTTGGGAACAAAAAGCACCCGATACAGCAAGTACTCATGATTTTCCAACATTTTGTGGCGGTGGTAGTAGTAGCAGCTCGTCTGACTTTAAGAATAATGTGCCTTGGGGACCTCGTCGATGAAAATGTAATCGGCGCAGTCCTCTTTATTAATATTTTTTATATTGGAAATAATTTATAAAATTATTATTTTCTTTTTAGATAATTCTATTTTCGACTTCTTTGTAACTTTACACACCAAACAAAATAATTTTGTCATAAAGTCCGTATGCTGTCACTTTGCCTCCATTAGGAACTTTTGACTATTTTTTTCATTCTGCTTTAAGTTTATGCATGGATGGAAGTTAAAACCACATGTCAAAAAAAAAAGCGTAAAAAAGAAAAAAAGTACAATTTTTTTAAAAATTGATCTAGCTATTTTTTTTTATCACGCCTTACTTTGTACTACAATTTTTTTTTCTTTTAAAATTATTTTCATTCGTTTGAAAATGAAGGTGTTCGCGGGGCTTGCATGCTTGGATCATTTTCAAACTTTGAAAAATTAGTAACAATCCTTGAGAAAAGTTCAAAATATCTTACTTATATTTTTAGAACAGACTGATCTGGGTCCAGCTTGTTTGTTCTGTGGGAGACATTCTTATTTTTCATATTTCACCCGAACCACTTGGTGTACTCTTAGGCGATTTTAAATTAAAGTACTTTATAATTACAAGTATATTGTGACCATCTGAGACTGAATCAATAACAAGTAAAAGTTTGTCTTTAAGCAGGATTGGTTTTTACTAAGTCGGTTAAAAAGTATAAAACCAGTCGTACTTGTGAAAAACCTTGTTTGTCGACATTCCACAAGTACGACTGTTTCATTTTTTGTTTGTAAAAAAAAAATAGGTACCCTTAGGAATATCTACTCTATTATTGAAGGACATTACAAATTTCCATTAAAGATATAGATGAGAGTTAGACTGATATCTTCTCTGACTTCTAAAGTCTGCCGACCAAGATATTTGGGCAGGATTATGGTAGGTTGGATAAAATCCGTTTACTTTGTGCAAAATGTATCTGACAAACTTTGATATTTTGATGTTATTTTAAAATTTCGGATGTCATATGTACAGCGTGTCCCAGAATCACCGGTCACCCCCCCCCTTCACTTTCGGGGTGGGAAAAGAGCCATGGCCAATTGAATGGTTATGGTGCGATTCATGTTCGACCCCCCGGAAGTGATTTTTATTGATAAAAATTGTTGATTTTAAATCTCATTTTTCTCTTGGAAGTTAAAAATGGGCCGTTTAGAAAATGGCAATTTTTGGGTAGAAAGTCTGAAGTAAGGAAACATTTTAGCGAAAAAAGAAAAACAATCACCATCTCAATTCTTTTACAACGGAGCCAGAGGAATGAGAAAATTTCAATGCAATTGCATACGAAATAACTCCTATCTAAAACTAGTGTTATTTCCTATGTAATTGAATTGAAACTTTATCATTTCTTTGGTACCGCTGTGAAAGAATTGAGATGGTGAAGTTTCTTTTTGCTAAAAAGTTCCTTAATTTGGGTAAGTTATTACTGTTTGTCCTACCTTTCTTCAGACTTTCCAACAGAAAATTGCCGTTTACTGAACGACCTATTTTTAACTTTGAGATTTGACTTTGTCCTCTTACGACAATGCTGAAAATAAAAATGTACACTTTTGATGGTTCGTAGATGAGAAACCTTTTTTGGAACACAATAAGGGAACTTTTACTTCGAAATTTAAATTTAACATCGTTATACAGGGTGTAACCAAATTAAACCTTAGACCTTGTAGCTTCGCTCCTGATTATTTTTTTTGAAAAAATGGAAAAAAAAATTTCTTTATTTTATTTGTACTTTCATTTGAACAAAAAATATTTGTACTATTCCATTTAAATTTCTTGAGAAATCGACCCTTTTTGTCAATAAATGTCACTTCCGGGGGGGGTCAAACGTGGATCTCACCATAACCATTGGATTGGCCATGGCCCTTTTCTTGTCCCTAGCCATTTAAATTTCTTGAGAAATCGACACTTTTTGTCAATAAATGTCACTTCCGGGGGGTCAAATCTGGATCTCACCATAACCATTGGATTGACCATGGCCCTTTTCTACGGCTTTTCAAAATTCAAAAATCCAAGCCGTTTAAAAGTTAAGGAGGGGGTGACCTGTCATTCTGGGACACGCTATATTATTATGCTCGCATACAGGAGTTTGGATCGAACAAATGCAGTAAGTAGGTATAAAACAGTTTTTTTAAAAAAAAGAAATATATATATATATCTTCTCTGTGGAGGATTTAGGACTAAATGTTGGTTTTGGAATATAAATATATCATTCCCTGTTAAATTGCAGTTTTGGCGTTATTGCTTGCTCAAAGCTGGTTGTAAAACAAAAACTTTACTCTCGTGTCTTTTTCCCATCCGAGTTATTTTCCTCATTCTATTAATTTCAATTTCTTCCGGTTGTTAATTTATTTTATCGTCCTATCACGTTTTTATTTAGATTATTATTTATTTTTAGTTTTATTATCAAGATTATCGCATTTTTATATTTTATCATTCTTTATTTCTTTTGATCTTCAAAACAAAACAAAAAAAAGTATTATTGTTTTTAAAGAATTAAAAAATGATTTGTTTTTTGGTGATTTTTTTCGTTGTTTGGTAATGGTACTCGTGTTGTATGAAACGAATAGAATGACTTAGAACTTTAGATTTTGGTCGAGTAACGCTATATGAATTTTATTTTAGTATAGAATTTGCAATTAAATCATGAATAATATTTATTTTCTTTTTAATCCAGAGTTGCAAACTAGAAAAGTCTTGGTTTGTAATGTATTTAATGAACGTTGCTTAAATGTATGCACTTTCACATAGGTAAATTTAAACATCATATTCAGTGAATCATTTACTGTCAGACTTATACACAAAATGTTCGTGCCTTTGTTTGTGACTAGAAGTTGGTTAGTTACAAATTCTTGGTTCCCAATATTTTTCCTGTAGCGAGACAATCATGTCCTGTAAATTTTTTTGGGATAGCCTCAGTCGTTTTTCTGGATAACTCAGGTATTATTAATTTCGTGAATCTAAATATTTTCATTTCTTCTATTTCTTCATCCTTCGTCCAATTTTTATATAACTGATTGTCCCTTTTTATCAAACGTTTAACAGAATAGATGGGGATACCTCTTATATGATTGACAATAATGTCTGATCTTTCATCGCTCTGAGGCATCCAATCCATTTCTTTGTTTGTTATTGATTTTAGTTGTTTACAACTTAAACTAAAGATGAAATGGGTGTAGGAGCTGCTATAGCATGTGGTAATCATGCTGTAAAAGAAAAGCATATTCAAATTTATTTTTTGACTCTTTTTATTAAAGTTTAGTTGTCCGCGAAATAAAATATTTGAGACTGTTGTAGCAGTAGAGGATCCTCTCCAGGGGTTCACGGAGTTAAATCTTTTCAACAGTTGGTGACAATAAAAATTGCCTCGTTTCTAATAATTGTTTGAATCCCGACGTCAGTGAAACTATTTTTAGTCAAAGCTGAAAGGAGTCACCACTGTCATTGAAGTTTTATACAAAATAAAATATATTAAAACAAATTAAGTTTGATTAATTATAATTAAATTCAATAGTCTTTGTTACCTTTTTATTATTAGTTTGGTTTTTAAGGTTCTTTTTTTTTAGAAAACAAATTCATTCAATAAATAAAATCTGATTTTTTTTCCCTGTAAATTAATTTATAAAATGTGTTATGTAAAGAGGAAATAAATTCTTAATATTTATTATTAGAATTTCTTAGTTTTTAAATTACCTTTTTTCTTATAGAAAAACACTTCTGTGGTCTGAGAAATAAAGGAAATATTGATCATATGTATAAAGGATAAGTAAGAAAATAATTTGAAAACTTCACATCCGCATTCGTGTGTTTTTTACTTTCCTTATCCTATTAAAAACAAAGTATTGTAATGGGCTGAAATTTTCGATGTCTAGATTTCAATGCCAAAACAAGTTTTGAAGTCCCCAGAGGCCAAATCCCGAGTTTCAGCCATTGGTCCGTGTGTGGGTGTCTGTCTGTCTATAAATATGTTCTTGACGGTAAGTGCTTACAAATATGAAATTGTATATCTATTTCAATTTTATGTCTGGAACGAACCAAAAAGTTTGGTTGAAATCGAAATTATTGTTGGCCGCCTTTTAGCGGTTTTGATTAATCCTGCCTAAAAATAAATCAGTAAGAGCTAGAGCTTGAAATTTGGTGCCTATACATATACATTTTATGTATTGATTGCAAAAAGATACTCTTACATTTGGTTGAATTTTAATTTACCGTTGGCGGTTTTGCTGTGATGATTTTATCATACATATATGAATATCAATATCCGGTAGAAAAATGAGTGGTTTATGGTATGTGAGGCAGTTTTTCTATAGAAAAGGTTGTTCCCCGCCTATTCATTTCAGAGTTAGTATAAATTTTTTTTTTAAGATATACCCCAAACTTAGAAAGAAAACTACGATAGAAATAAGAAAAACAAGATGTTAGGTAACGTTGAAATTTACAACGATTAGAATTTACGAAATTAGAGTCTTTATTGGATTTTAAGATGACTAAATAATTAACTATTAAGGTGTTGTCTATTGCACGTTGAATACACCAGTTCCTGTTGGATAACTGAAGTTAAGTAACGTCCAGCGAGGTTGTACCATGTGGGTGTCCACGTGGGATCGCGCCCTCGTGAGCCTAGCTATTTTTCCGGCCCAAACCAGGCTGGGTGAGGTCAATGTGTGGAGCTGGTTTGCAAGTTTCCAGCGAATGGACGGTGAAACCCCCGTCTCGAATGACCAATAGATGTTAAGGAGACCAATTGATATTGTTGTAAGTTTCCTAGGAATGCCGAATTAACATTTTTTAATGTTAATTCTTTTAGTATATTTCATTGTTTAATATGTGAAGCAATACTCATAAGCACAAAATCGAAAATGTTCCGACCCCGCCGATGTTGGAACCGGGGTCTCTCAATTGCAATGCCAGTGTGATACCTACTAGACTATCCTTTCCTTTTTGGAATGGACCATGAAAAAATGGCCCCATCATATGACCTACACTTTCAACGCATTATTGTCTCTTTAAATAATTTTACGATTCCTGTGAAATATTTTATTTTAACTAAAGGAAGAACCTAAAATGGTATAATGAAATTTGTTCTTCCGCCGTTCTTGGTATAATACAAATACAGTCTTTGACGACTTTATCCTTTCACTCACTGTCCGTGAGGTAGTGCTGGTATTTCAGTAAAGATATCTCTTCTGGATTCTTATTCGAAATTTTGCTATTTCCAACTGGTTTCTTACAGTACTTAGTAGGTTCTTTTGTTTTTGTTTTGAATGTGTTGTTTATTTTATTATTTCTATTCCCTTCATAATATTTTTCAACCAAATTATTGCATTTGTCTCTTCCAATCAAATGCTTATTATGAATTTGAGTTTTCTTTTGTGTGGATATTTCTCCATTTTGCTTTGTTATTGTGGAATTATTTTGTTCACTCGCACTTTTAGGTTCCGTGTTTTCTTTTGTAATCGATTCCTAAAAAGATAAAAAAAAATTCAGGCACATCTTTTGCGTCACTCGTGTTTGTGCCATGACCTCTTGCTATAACAATCTCATTTGCTATTACCGCCTAAAACGAAAATGGAAAGAGCTAGAACTTGAAATTTGGTGCCAATTCATATCAATTTCATATAAGAAATTGAAAAATACAACTTAGGTTGAAGTGTAATATATCAAGAAGTGTAATATATAATTCTATTTCCGCTCTGGGGACTTCAAAACGTGTTTTGGCATTGAAAACTCGACATCGAAAATTTCAGCCCATTACAATACTTTCTTCTTTTTTTGTAGATAAGGAAAGTCCTGTGATGTTCACACCAGATTTTTGTTTTACCCAACAGCAAATTGTCTCGATTTTTTTTTCAATTTTTGGATATCGTCCCAAGTTCTAATAATTTCGTTTATTGGTACTCACAGTTTGTGCTTTATAGTCATACAACGAGTCTGATGTTTTATATCCATCACCTGACCAATATATCCATCCAGGGGCAGTGTCATTTTGTAAAATAAGTGCATTTATTGATGACGTATACAAATATTGAAATAAAATGCAACTAGTTAATGCTACAATTGCATAACAAACACACATTATTACAAGCCATCCGATGAAGCTCACTAAATGGGACTGCACAATATGACGGCAACCAGTGTGGTGAAAACTAGATAAGTCTGGATTCGATATTTGTGAAAAATCTTGGAAAAGATCGTGAACACATTTACCCATAAAGTCCGCACGGCAACAGGAGTGTGGTACTATTGGAACAATTACTTGACCATCCGCATGCACGTATCTGTAAAATTAGAAAGACTAATAGGGATGGGCTAGTCATCCATGAGTCGAACATCTTTTAAGAGTCGACTTACGAGTAGCTTTTTTTTCTTGACTGATAAAGATAATAAAGGCAGAAATATTTTTCACGGTGTTTGTTGTTTACTGTACGAAAATGTTCTTTTATTCTGGTGACGATTGATTGTGATGTCTTTTTAATGTATTCGCCGAAGTTGGGTACGTTTATTTGGTAGATGCCTCTTTTGTCAATTGGTTTTATTAGGTNTTGGATGCCCCCCCCCTTCCTACGCCCATGGTAGTTATGTCTTTCTGATCACATAAGGCGTTTTTGAAAATTGTCACGAGTCGAGATCGAGAGTCGACTCATCTGTAAAATTAGAAAGACAAATATGAGTCGACTCATATTTGTGAGTCAAGTATGTCGACTCACCTAGGTGAGTCGAAAATCCCATCTCTAAAGACTAATCTCACAAACAGACTGCACATTCTTCGCTAGGGGAGTGGTTGATTTCTGAGTATTTACATATGGAGGAAAAATATGAATAAAGTAATTAAAAACACTGTCAACTTCGCAATGAACGGATTTTCTGATTCAACCGACTTTCGAATTCTCTAGCTTGAAACGTAAAACATCAAATTGAGATAGAGAGGGGGTAAAAACATAAATACCGTCAAGTTCTCCTTTTTTGTAAATCTTAAAGAAATGTAAATGTAGAATTTTTTTATGGTAGGACCCAATGGCCTTTTCACAATTTTTATGGGTATCACGGCATTACTCTTTAGTGGTCGCTACTCAAATAAAAGTAGCAACTCAATCATCCTCACGAGGCTGAGAGTACCCCGAAATCATAAGCACATGTTCTCCCAATTGCAATGTCGGTGTGGTACCTACTAGAGCAGCGGTCCCCAAACTTTTTTGGTACCGCGCCCCCTTTTCTTGAAATGAAAGCCTCCCACGCCCCCCTCCCCTTTACATTATAAATTATGAATTGGTATGGGTGTTGCTGAATGCTATCTCATTTAAAACGCTAATTTGTTGCTGAATGCTATCTCATTCAAAACGCTAATGTGTTGCTGAATGCTATTTCATTCAAATTTTCCAAAATAAAATTACTTTTTAAAAAAATTGTGTACATTTATATTTTAACTAAATGATAATAACTCAACTGCTCTCGTGCCCCCCTTGGCTTGCCTTCACGCCCCCCTCCCCCCCAGTTTGGGAACCTCTGTTTTAGTTGAAAGATGAGGAAAAAAGAATAGATCTTCTTACTGTTGAAAATAAACTGAATCGAAACTGAGAGAATTTACTTGAATCCAGGAGACGCGATACCAATCCGTGTGGTTCCATACTCCGCAGCATTTCAGAACGGATTGAAGATTGTCCAGAGTCGTTTTCCATGTAACATCTATCATATAGGCGCTCATTCCTGAGTATAGAAAATAAATAGCATGGGTGAATAACTATTGAATCAAGGCAAAATAGATTCGTCTGTGTATAAAAAATAAATAGCATGGGTGAATAACTAATGAATCAAGGTAAAATAGATTCGTCTGTGTATAAAAAAATAAATAGCATGGGTGAATAATGAATCAAGGTAAAATAGATTCGTCTGTGTATAAAAAATAAATAGCATGGGTGAATAACTAATGAATCAAGGTAGAATAGATTCGTCTGTGTATAAAAAATAAATAGCATGGGTGAATAACTAATGAATCAAGGTAAAATAGATTCGTCTGTGTATAAAAAATAAATAGCATGGGTGAATAACTAATGAATCAAGGTAAAATATATTCGTCTGTGTATAAAAAATAAATAGCATGGTTGAATAACTAATGAATCAAGGTAAAATAGATTCGTCTTTGTATAAAAAATAAATAGCATGGGTGAATAACTAATGAATCAAGGTAAAATAGATTCGCAAATTTGTTTCATAAAGCGCCCCACAAACTTTAGTAACACATTGAAACCCCACTTTTTTAGAGCAGCTGTGGGAACGCACCTCTTTTTACTACCATCTTAACAAGGGTTTCCTATAGTCCTATAGTCTATCGCAACGTTTCGTTGTAATTAGCAACGGATACTCGTGAGGCTGAGTGTACTATGGTCAATGATACGTAGTGTAACCGGGACCTCAATCCGGTTACGCATACGCACCACGTCCAACTTTGGTAAATCGTATGAAACCCACCTTTTTGTATTGACTTAAAAATACTTTCCAAAATTATATTGACATTTGTGGTCAATATGAGAACTAACAACGTCAGTATTGTTAAGAAAATAGATTTCAGAATTATGTACAATTTTCGATTTCTTGTGATGGTTACTCTGAAAAAGATTTTTTTTTTTATTATTAAATTTTATCATTTTATTTAACTACATAAAAATACTGAAGTGAATAGAGCATATGAGAGATTGACCTCTAATATTACGAACATCCTGTATATAGACAGCGACACTTCACCTTTTATTTTTATTTCTCTTTCTATAAGGTACGAGAACATTGTAAGTTTGTTTACGAAGAATTTCTAGAATGCGAAGAATAAATACTGCGTATTTACTTCCCCATTGAGCACATGTAGAAAAATGTAGTAAGATCTTTTATTCGAGAAGGTTCGAGATACTTGTTAGGAATGTATAAATAGAGGCTGCGAGTCAGTTTTAGTTACTTATAATAAAAGAGAAGTCATTTTTTATTGTTGTGTTTAGCGAGTGATTAATTTGTAAATTTTTCGTGTGTGAATTACGCAGTTTTTATTTCTCCTTCTATAATATACGAGAACAATGTAAGTTTGTTTACGAAGAATGTGTAATGCGTATTTACTTCCCCTTTCGAGAACAAAGCAGAAGATTAGATATAGGGAGTTCCTTGTGTACTAGAAGCTCCTAGAAATCGTTTTGAATTTATATAAGGGACTTCGTGTGGAGATTTGAGTCAGTTTTTGTTCAGTGATAAGTTAGTATTGAAAGTTTTTATAATTGTGTTTAGCGGGTGATTAATTTGTGATTTTTTCGTGTGTGAATTACGTAGTTTTCTCGCGTGTTTTGAATACGGTATTTGAGAAGTTAAACAGTATACGAATTTTTGTTAAACTTTTTATTGTGTTTTCTTCAGTAAAGTGTTTAAGGTTTCTTTTCTATTTTTTTTTTTTTTTTTTTTTTTTTTAGTTAACGCGTTTTTAATTAACGACTACTTAATCCTCGAACTCTAAGTCTACAGCTTCTTAGAGAAAATACCAATACAGCTTCTGTTTTTGACTTTCGGAAGATGAGATTAGGTTCACAAGAAGAATTGTGTGACGTCAAGTGACGGCGCTATAAGAAAAACGCTGCCTTTGACTTGATGTTGACTCTGATTATATTTAGTACTAGGATGGGTGCCCGCTTGAGTATACACAATGGTTGTGTGTACTCAACATTTGGGTAACACTCAGCCTCATGAGGACAATTGAGGCAGGCACTCCATAATTCAAATATTAAGTAATTTTAAATCTTACACGAGTGGTTTTGAGATACATTTAAAACTGATTTTATGTCCAATGAAGGAAAGACAGATCATGCAAAGTCCTGCAGCCGTCATATATTGAGCGAGGTCAAAAATAAATTTTTGTTCATGTTCATGAAGAATAATGGCAAAGTTTAATGTCACTGCAACGGCCCAGGCCATAAGAAATAAACCCAAACAGAATTGAGTAAAGTAAAGAATATTGAGAAAACCATAAAGTCTTTTGCGGCCTTTTTGATCTATGCTTAGGATAAACATTGACTTTTTCAAAGGTCAAAAATAATAGTTTAAAGTTATTTATATACACAATGAATGATTTAAATAAATGTACACAATTATGCATCTGTTAAATCAAATGTCATTAGTCTATTACTGGCTATAGATAGAACTGCCAAATTTCAATATGTACATATCTAAGGGCCAGTACCTAGTGGGTAGCCGGTAGATGGCCTCATCAGCGGCACCTTTTAAATTACATTCCGTGTATGTAAGAATATATTGTCCACATACGAGGTGTGACAATTAAGTAATGAAACTGATTTTATTGCCGCGCTTGTGGTAAACCTACGACCTTTAAGTTCCCTTCCCCGGCATCCTTCCCCTCTCCATTGATATATTTACGATCGCTCTAGCTTGTTTAGTTCGCCCGTTTTGACGTGTTGAGTGAACGTGTGTTGGTAGTGCTTGTCACGAAAATGCAAAAGCAGCATCAAATGGCCGTCGCAGAAGACTGTTTGAAGCAAGTGGAAAACAATCCCACGCTGTTTGATCGTGTAATTACAAGCGATGAGAGGTGGTTTTTCCAATACGACTCGGAAACCAACCGCCAAAGCTCATTATGGTTGTCTCCGCACGAACCCCGCCCGAAAAAAGGTCGCATTATCAAGTCGAAGTTGAAAACGATGATGTAGGTACTTAATTTCCGTTAAATGTACTTAGTTTTTGATTTCTAAACATTTTTGTTACTTTTACCAACGATGCGATGCAGGTAGTTTGTATAGAATGACCGAATTATGTACCATTACCCGAACATAAATTTTGCTATATTGTTTCGAAATAAAATAATCCAAAAAAGATTATTATGTTTCGCTGTGTGATATCTTAATATAGGATGTCCCAAATGTCCGAGACCACTTGAATATCTTCTGAACGGCTTTATGTGGAGTTTTGAACTTTTGCATGGTATTATATACCAAATTAAACCACCTGATGGTGTGACCAATTTTTCAGAAGCGGGTCCCATGTGGCCGACACAGAGTCCAACTTTTGTTTTTTAAATACGAACCCCCATCTTGTGGTACATTTTCAGAAAGTCAATAGAATTAGAAGTACTTTGCAAAAAAATTTACACGTCTAGCGTGTTTGGTTTCAAAATGGCGGCCATTTGAAATTTCCAAAATATGACTTCCAACTTCCAAGAGTGTCTAAAACTAGGCGAAGTATCTAAAACTATGTGAATTATGTCTAAAAAACAGGTTCCTCGACATTGGTGTCCTATGCAATCATTCAATACCCCATTGCAAATAATTCGCCTAGTTTTAGTCACTCTTGGAAGTCAAATTTCAGATGGCCGCCATTTTATAACCAAACACTCTAGACGTGTAATTTTATTTTTGTTGCAAAGTACTTCTAATTCTATTGTCTGTCTGAAAATGTATCACAAGACGGGGGTTCGTATTTAAAAAACAAAAGTTGGACCCCCTGGGGGCCATATGGGACCCGCCCCTGGAAATTTGGTCACACCATCATGTGGTTTAATTTAGGATATAATACCATGCAAAACTCTACATAACCCTGTATATGGGACACCCTGTATATAAATCAGGAATTTGTTGTCTGTTACAATACCACAACCCAAACGGTAACAGATAGCGAAAAATTGATGGAAATGGACCCCCCCCCCCCCCAAAAAA
>CM022875.1:39744504-39757043 GCA_012654025.1 Pachypsylla venusta
AGTTTGATGGATAGTTGAATGATGGATAGTCAACGATCAGATACTTTAGGGTTTAACAAGGATTTATATACTATCTCTTTGAGGAAGTATCTGGAGCAGCACGGCTGGGTCCAACGCAAGAAAAACACAGTGAGTTGTCGTCGGAACGGTGTTGATGGTCTTTGGCCGTGCCCGAGGGCACGGGTAGCCCCGGTACGAAGAACGAACCATCTTGGGGGGCCTTTAACACTCTTCGGTGATGATGATCTGCGTTAATATTCTTTCCCACTATTTTCACCATTTAGCCAATTCAATAAGTTACCTGATGATCTTAAATCTCTCCCACTGCACTCATTTAAACAACCTCTGAGGGACAAACTTTTCGTCGTGGCCCCATATTCCTTTCAGGAGTTTCTGAATGGACCGATCCTGCGATTCCCTAATTTCTCCCTCTCTCTTTCTCTCTCCCTCTCTCTTTCTCTCTCTCTTTTTCCGTGTAATATATAAAGGAGTGGCGGAGGCAGTGAGCGTATTTAATAATAATAATTGTAATAATAGTGATATATATTTTTGTGTTCTGTTTTGTTTGACGTTGTATTACATACAGGCATGTACAGTGCCGGATTTATCAATAAGCAAAGTAAGCAATTGCTTAGGGCATCACTTGATAAGAAAGTATGTTTTCTCAGAAAAAAAAAATCTGTTCAAAAAAAAAAAATCAAGTGTTTTTTTCAAAAATTCATGTTTACATTATTCAAGGTCGGAAGAAGTTAACGTGTTAGTGATTCCCTTATCTTTATGTGTGGTGGTTTGTGGCGCCTTCATGAAGTTTTTATTATTATTATTTGGCAGCACAATATATGAGATTGTGCGTGTCCTGTAAATCTCTACATTTTGCGAATTCATACTTTAAGGATTCGTTAACTTCATTGACAATTAGTTCGCTTCTTTTGTTGTAAGGTATTTTGGGAATATTTCGTTTTTGCTTGGAATGCAAGTTTTCATATATTGCTTTATAGATGTTAGATTTATTTATTAATATTATCACGTATGTTAATTAAAATATTCTAATATTTTTTCTATAAACTCAAAGTATTTAATTACTTATATATTAAATTTACTTTACTGACATCAAAAAAGGGTTCTGAAATACTTAGGGCATCACATACTTTAAATCCGGCATTGAGCATGTATATTCTGTACAATAAAATAAATTAAATTGAATAGCCTCAGAGTAGTAATGACCAAGTCATTCATCCAGATTCTAGACCTGGATTGAGAAATTTTACTTAGAAATTGTTAGTGCACTCATGTTCTTATCATTTCTTGGTAATTGTGTGAAAAAGAGTCATTGACCTGAAAAAGAAAAGAAAAAAAAAATAGAACTGTTTTTAATTAAGTAGCGCAATATGATTTTGTTAGTAAAATAAAAGAGTTCTAACAAAATACCAAAGATGACCAATCACCATCAATAAAATTCGCTATAAAATATTATATCTTCTAGAATTTTTTAAACTTTGGTGTTCATTATTCATCGACATGATTCAGGTTTTTTAATTTTAATTTGGGAATTGGACTTTAATTTTCTTTTTTCGGAATTTTCCATATAGCCATAATTTGTAAAATACCTATTAATTAATTACACTATGATCTTTATCTATATAAGACAATGTTCTGAGTGACTGATCAACGTACAGCCGAAACTACGTATTAATGCTGAAATTCGGCAGGGACCTTAGTTGCACCCCATGTAAGTGTGCACTAAGAAAGGATTTTGCAAAATTTTAATTTTAAGGGGTAGAAATCGCGAAAAGTGAACAATCCCCATGAGAAATACATTGGAACGGGAGAGATAGCATATATATAAGATAGCAAACTGTAGATAAACCAGTGTCCCGTATGTCTTGGTATCTAGCAATAAAGTTCTATATGAAAACGGGCTTGACTGATTTTTTGCAATATTTTTAACAAAACATTGGAAATGGTTGAGAATATTTATAACAGAGCATTAGAATATATTCGAGATGCTCTTTTTCATCTCGGTCTGAGTACTAGTTACTTTGTTCTGATTCAGGGTCACTGACTGGTCTTCTTTTATCTCATAAAAAATGTCACTTTGTGTGATTTTATCGCCAGTTTTGAAAATCCCCAATTTTTCAAGATTCTAGAAACTACTTCCTCAATATTATTTGATGTTAACATTCTGTTGTGACATAAGATTTCTCACCTCTTCCTCGTCTTCTTCATCACTATCCAAAATCATATCATTCTCGTCATCAGCATGGGGTAGATTTTCTGCTCCACTCTCTAAAAGAAGACAACTAATTGTTTTATCATAACAAATTTGATAAGGTGTGAAGCCAGCAAACGTAGTAGCTTCTATATCGATACATGAAACTTGGTCAGATAAAAGGAACTGCACCATTGCGATGTCACGTTTTTCAACTGCTATGTGAAGGGCTGTCATGCCGGACTTCCATTCCTGCAACAGAGAAAGAGAATAATGATAGTAATTACAACCTACGATTATCTTAATATTGCCCCGTGTGTTTTTAAATATCTTAATATTGCCCACGTCGAAAACTGTGTTTTTAAGGGGTAACAATTGGGTGTATCATACACTTTACGTAATATTGTTACGATTATATCTTAATATTGCCCACGTCGAAAACTGTGTTTTTAAGGGGTAATAATTGGGTGTATCATACACTTTAGGTAATATTGTTACGATTATGTTAATATTACCCACGTCGAAAACTCTGTTTTTAAGGGGTAATAATTGGGTGTATCATACACTTTACGTAATATTATTACGATTATCTTAATATTGCCCACGTGTTTTTTTAAGGGGTAATAATTGGGTGTATCATACACTTTAGGTAATATTGCTCAAAATAATGTACACAATTATTGCAGTATATTTTCCTCACCAATTCACATTTTTATATAAATTGAGCAAAATTACTACAAACAATTACATGAAATTCATAGTCTCAACTTAACCTTCCAAATTAGCCCCGAAAATAGAACACGTATGCGCAGTTAAAAGTAGACTGGAGAAAATACACAATTGGAGTATTTAAAAAAAATTGCCCCCTACGTTGGGGAGCAATTGTTCAAAATCAGGCATGTTTTTTTATTTAACTTAGTCCAAAAATTAGAAAAAATGAACTTCTGAGGAAAAAATAGGGGAAATTCACTTAAAATATTTAAACATTTTCGAGGTCAAATCCAATTGTAGAGGAACACAAAATTTCTCTCTTCTCCAAGATTTAACTTATAAAATTATCGTTTTTTCCTCTCTTGGAACAAACGAAGAGAAATGAGAAAATAATTGGAAAATTGAGAGGACTAAGTTTAATCTTAATATGTAAATCAGAAATTTGTATGCATGTACCTATGTATGAAGGGTTGTCTGTTACAATACCACAGCCCAAACGGTAGAAAGAAAAAATGATGGGAATGGACCCCCCCAAAAATCCCCCCCAAAATCACGATCTGCGACCCCCGGAAAATTATCAGACCTAAAATATGTCAACTTTTCGATTTACGGCCAAATTTATAAATTCTTCACCAAAATCGGACAGTCACGGTCCGATATCTTAAAATTTGTCGCGACAACATATCAACTCAAAGCGAGAAAGTTTTAGGTGGCCCTTTAGTTCTTATTTTAGGACATTTTCTGCATTTCTGCAAAGGTATGGCCAGCCATTCCAGAGTTACGAGTTCGAAACCGGGAACGAGTAAAATAAAATTTAGAAAATACTAAAAAGTCAGAATGGCCGTGGCCCTAAGGCGCCTGGCAAAACGTTGAAATCTTGGTTTTAAAGGTTGCAATATACAGGGTGGAAACAAACCAATACCCCTCCCCCCAATTTCCGTTGTTCTTGAAAAACAAAGATAGCAATATAAGAATCGTAGCAAAGAACGGGCGAAACAGCTAGTAAAAATATATATAAAAAAAATTCTCGTTGGCCGTACCAATTTGTGTTAGACAATATACTCCGTACTTCTGGTAAAAGAAAGAATTAAACATTGAAAAAAATCAAAGCAGGTGATGATAGCTCGAGGTTATGAATGGGAATAGCACATTTAACATTTACATAACGAAATGATTTTTTTTAATTATGATCTTGTGATTATTATTTTTAGGAGACATAATGGAACAACCGTTGGCATTGCCAAAACAACTCTCTTAAAACGTCTGACGACATTTAGTTATGGGAAATGAAAAAGTAAATACAAAATATGCATTAAGCAATGAAAGAAGTAATACTTGTTTTCCATTTACTCTTATGAATATTGGCAAGGTTTTTATTTTCCATGAGTTACTAAGAGGAAGTTGTAAGATCCAACAAACAATTCATAGTGAAACAGGTCTCGCTAAGGAGTGTTACAGCGCAGCTATCGAAATGGTTGCATTATTTTCTCTAAGAAGAAGGTGTAAGATCTACATACAGAGCGCCTCCAACAAACAATTCATAGTGAAACCAGTCTCGCTGAGAAGTGTTACAGAGGAGCTATCGAAATGGTTGCATTATTTTCTCTAAGAAGAAGGTGTAAGATCTGCATACAGAGCGCCTCCAACAAACAATTCATAGTGAAACCAGTCTTGCTAAAAACTGTTCCAGCGCGGCTATGGAAATGGTTGTATTATTTTCTCTAAGAGGAAGGTGTAAGGTCTACAGACAGAGCGCCTCCAACAAACAATTCATAGTAAAACCAGTCTCGCTGAGAGGTGTCCCAGCGCAGCTATGGAAATGGTTGCATTATTTTCTCTAAGAGGAAGGTGTAAGGTCTACATACAGAGCGCCTCCAACAAACTATTCACAGTGAAACCAGTCTTGCTGAGAAGTGTTCCAGCGCAGCTATGGAAATAGTTGCATTATTTTCTCTAAGAGGAAGGTGTAAGATCTACATACAGAGCGCCTCCAACAAACAATTCATAGTGAAACCAGTCTCGCTGAGAAGTATTACAGCGGAGCTATCGAAATGTTTGCATTATTTTCTCTAAGAGGAAGGTGTAAGATCTACAGAGCGCCTCCAACAAACAATTCATAGTGAAACCAGTCTCGCTAAAAACTGTTTCAGCGCGGCTATGGAAATGGTTGCATTATTTTCTCTAAGAAGAAGGTGTAAAGTCTACATACAGAGCGCATCCAACAAACAATTCATAGTGCAACCAGTCTCGCTGAAAGGTGTTCCAGCGCAGCTATGGAAATGGTTGCATTATTTTCTCTAAGAGGAAGGTGTAAGGTCTACATACATGGCGCCTCTAACAAACAATTCACACTGAAACCAGTATCGTTGAGAACTGTTCCAGCGCGGCTATGGAAATGGTTGCATTATTTTCTCTAAGAGGAAGGTGTAAGGTCTACATACATGGCGCCTCTAACAAACAATTCACACTGAAACCAGTATCGTTGAGAACTGTTCCAGCGCGGCTATGGAAATGGTTGCATTATTTTCTCTTGGGTACCATCTATATTTAGTTAATTGGTGACTCACTCCGGTTTATCTCATTCCTAAAATCTGTGGGTTGAGTGGTTATTTTCTGCTCGTGAGATAGGACAAAACCACTGGTTTGCAAAATGGGGAATTGAACACGGTGAAGTGAAATATATTTTACTATCGACTCGAGTTCTGAAACCTAGAATAACGGCAAGGAGTGTCCACGTGTGTTATATAGCTGATGAAGCCCAAGTAATTGTACCCAAATACATTCAAAGTTGTACCCAAAGACATGCACTCTAAAATATTGATTTCATAAGATTTCCCCCCTCCGTATTCTTTAAGCATCCTGACCAGGTCCGGATTAACAATAGTAGAACTTGTAGCACGTGCTACAGGCCATGCTATTTAGAGGGCCCCGCGCTTTGAAGGACTTTTTTTTTCTCTTCTTTTTTCAATATCACCACTACCATTTATAAAGGTAGTGGATTATAAATGGTATAGTCAGGGCCGGCTCTACCATATAGGCGCCTGGCAACCGCCTGAGGCGGCAAATGTTAGGGGGCGGCAAAATCAAAATGGAATTTTATTTTCAGCGGGATATGTATACATATATAGATGTGCATTTTTGTGTATATGATTGATAATTCATAACAAAAATTATTATCTTCGTGTATATTATATGATTGATAATTCATAACAAGAATTATTATTTTTGTGTATATGATTGATAATTCATAACAAGAATTATCAATCATAAAAACCAATAGTAAAACCAGGGGTATGGCACTCCGGCTAAATCTGTTGTCGTTGCTTAAAGGCTAAAACGCACGCATATACACTTGAAAAATTCTAATTAAAATTGTGTGGTTTTAACAAAAATGTTTAGTGTCCATTATTTCTGTTGTAAATATATATGACTCTAAACTGTTCAATATTAATTAACCAGATGAAAATTCATGGCCAGATTTTGATTGAAATTTGTGCAAAAATCATGAATTTCACTACTAGGAGGGATAACTATTCAGTACTAGCAGAATACGCCCGCTTCGCTTGGCGCCTTATAGGCATGACCGTTTATAGTTTCAACCCCTTTTTTCGCGATAAAAAGTAGTCTATGTCCTTTCCTAAAGTTTAGTCTATCTCCATACCAAATTTCATAAAAATCGGCTCAGTAGTTCAAGCGTGAAATCGTAACATACATACATACATACAGACAGAGTTACTTTCGCATTTATAATATTAGTATGGATTATCATTAAAAATATGAATATGAGTACTTTTACTATTTATATTAATTAACGAACAAATTAAATATTATATTCAGGTGGCGGCAAAATTAATTTTGCCTAGGGCGGCAAATTCTCTTGAGCCGGCCCTGGGTATAGTGCAGACCAAGCACAGCCAGCATGACAACTCACTCTCACTTTAAGAACCATTGTGATGTTAAAATATGGTATTGATAAAATAAAGAAAATAGCTAACAATATCTTCTGACTTGTGGAAAACCCATTCAACTTGGTCTACGTCACGACATCGGCAGAGCGTATAACTTCTTGCTTCACCTAAGCATGGTTTTGTTTTAAACTTTGCATATCTATGTTTTCAATGATAACCTTTACAGAACAATTTTGATATGAGTGGTGGCTCGTTACATTTTATACTACAGTAGAGCATTGAATAATGTGATCAAAAGAACTCTATAAAGCAGAGGTTCCCAAACTGGGGGGCCTGAAGGCAAGCCAAGGGAGGCGCGAGACCAGTTTAATTATTATCATTTAGTTAAAATATATATAAATGTACACAATTTTTTTTACAAAGGTAATTTCATTTTAGAAAATTTGAATGAGATAGCATTCAGCAACACATTAGCGTTTTGAATAAGATAGCATTCAGCAACACATTAGCGTTTTGAATGATATAGCATTCAGTATTAGAGTTGGAATGAGATAGTTTTCAGCAACACTTTAGCGTTGGAATGAGATAGTCTTCAGCAACACTTTAGCGTTTTGAATAAGATAGCATTCAGCAATACATTAGCGTTTTGAATGATATAACATTCAGCATTAGCGTTGGAATGAGATAGCCTTCAGCAACACATTAGCGTTTTGAATGAAATGCATTCAGCAACCCATTCATAATTTATAATGTAATTCATAATTTATAATAAAAACAATAGCAGTTTACAAGAACTTATTTAGAAATGCAGTTTGATACCTACCTGTCTAACACTATTGATTGATTGCTCTACACAGTTATCAAGAACTTTTTAGAAATGCAGTTTGATACCTATCTGTCTAACACTATTGATTGATTGCCCTACACAGTTATCAAGAACTTATTTAGAAATGCAGTTTGATACCTATCTGTCTAACACTATTGATTGATTGCTCTACAGACTCTACACAGTTTACAAGAACTTATTTAGAAATGCAGTTTGATACCTATCTGTCTAACACTATTGATTGATTGCTCTACACAGTTTATAAGAACTTATTTAGAAATGCAGTTTGATACCTATCTGTCTAACACTATTGATTGATTGCTCTACACAGTTTACAAGAACTTATTTAGAAATACAGTTTGATACCTATCTGTCTAACACTATTGATTGACTGCTCTACACAGTTTACAAGAACTCATTTAGAAATGCAGTTTGATACCTATCTGTCTAACACTATTGATTGATTGCTCTACACAGTTTACAAGAACTTATTTAGAAATGCAGGTTGATACCTATCTGTCTAACACTATTGATTGATTGCTCTACACAGTTTACAAGAAGTTATTTAGAAATGCAGTTTGATACCTATCTGTCTAACACTATTGATTGATTGCTCTACACAGTTTACAAGAACTTATTTAGAATTGCAATTTGATACCTATCTGTCTAACACTATTGATTGATTGCTCTACAAATTGCATGAATAAAGAAGAAGACTAACGTATCTTACCTTCGCATTAACATTTCCTCCATTAGCTATAAGTAGTCTCATGATTTCAACATTTCCTTCACTGGCAGCCAAATGTATACAACTCAACCCTGGAATGATACAAATTATTAATTTCGTTGAATTATTATTATTTAGTGTGTGTTCAGGGTGTTAAAAACCGCTGACACATTACAAATTTGCGAACAAAAATACCCCCCACCCTTATATTCAAATAAAATTATAAATATATAAAAAAAATTCAAAACTGAAAATTAGATTAACAAAATTTGAATACACTGCAAAATTAAAAGGACCTGTAAAGAAAACTGAAATTGTTATTAGTAGATACCTGAAAGAGAGAGAGAGAAGAAAAAAAAATTAGTCGTTGAACTCCTGTAGGCTATAGGGAGCAATTTCTAAGAGACGATTTTTTAAGTACAACTTAAAATTTTTGTAGTTCATGTTTATATTAGCATTATTTATTTTGTTATATATTTTAATACCTTTATCCAAAATTGATTCCCCAAAAATCGTTAATCTGGAGTGTATTAAATCTTTTGCATTCCTCGTGTTGTATGAATGTGCCATTTTAGGTAAAAGATGTTTGCTTTTATGAATGGGGATACTATGTCCCGTAAAACCATAGTATTATACAAATTATTGTTTATAATTAAAATTTGTCGTTGGGGAAGCTTTCGTTTGAGTAGCGTACACAACTATCCAAAGGACTTCCACAGGAGGCTTAATTCCTAAACATGTTTCGAACAAATAGGAAATTTCAATTTCATAGCCAACGTCTATGGCACGTTGAATACACCAGTTCCCGATAGAGGAAGCAACGTCCAGCGAGGTTGTAACATGTGGGTATCCGCGTGGGTTCGCGCCCTCGTGATGCTGCCCAACACAGGCTGGGTGAGGTCAATGTGGGTAGTTGGTTCGCAAGTTTCCAGCGAATGGAGGGTGAAACCCTCGTTTTGAATGAGCATGTTAAAGAGACGATAAGCCAAAAAAAAAAAAAAAAAAAAAAAAATGTCCTTGGGGAAGATTCTGTTTGAGTAGCGTACACAACTATCCATAGGAGGCTGAATTCCAAAATACGAGTATGCCTCGAACAAATAGGAAAATTCAATTCAAGCATACTCAACCATTGCCATTGCAGTGTACGCCAACTATGATTTTCGTGCTCAGACAGTAAAAGAAGTTAATGGCTTAATCAATAAATCATTTATTATATGATTACTAATTGAGAATATTGACCTGGTAATCATGTCTGGCTAAGTGATTACAGAGGAGATTTACAACCTAATGGATGGCGGGTTAATGGTATGGGTAGACATACATAAAGTGAAGTGATTACAGAGGAGATTTAGAACCTAATGGATGGCGGGTTAATGGTATGGGTAGACATACATAAAGTGAAGTGATTACAGAGGAGATTTACAACCTAATGGAATGCTGGTTAATGGTATGGGTAGATATAGACATACATAAAGTGAAGTGATTACAGAGGAGATTTACAACCTAATGGATGGCGGGTTAATGGTATGGGTAGACATACATAAAGTGAAGTGATTACAGAGGAGATCTGCAATCTAATGGATGGCGAGTTAATGGTATGGGTAGACATACATAAAGTGAAGTGATTACAGAGGAGATTTACTACCTAATGGATCATTTTTCAATACAATTTTTTTAACCCAAAATGATCTCAAAACAGAAAATTCAACTGTTGTAAGAAAATTTAACACATCAATTTTAGACTGAAATACTCGCGAGAACGGTGCTTCGGAGCAAAATATTAATAAAGATAATTTTTTCAAGTGCTTTTGAGAACAGGCAACGATACACGGGCTTTGTTCTAAGAAACTCGAGTCTTCTCCATAGAAACGTCACCACTGTGGCACACGATTTATCAAAATAGATCCGGACAGTCAAATTATTATTATGCCCTAGAAGGAAATGTTAGTGAATAGGAGCTAACAAACCTTCACTGACTGTCTCCAATAAATATGATTTGAAAGAGTGAAAGGTGGGTGAATCTAGGATAGGATATGGTAGTGCGTTCCAGAGATCGATGGAAGAGATAAGAAAGGATTTACCATAGGAAACAGTGTAGTGAGGAGGTTTTTGTAGATTGTAAATAAGACATACCATTCCAGAGATATAATGCGATCAGTCAGCCAAGGGTATTGTTCTTTACACAGTCTCTGTACGAATCTCATGTGGAGACACCCTATACACTTTAGATACTTTAATGTGGGGAATTCCTTATGTGAGGATAGTCTCAGGGATTCCCCCGTTCAATATAATAACCTAACTTTGTACTATGGCCCTGTGACGATAGATAGGTATGCGTAACACAATAGTGACTGCGGATTATTATTTCCGTAACATTGTAACCGAGTTCATTTCATACAATAGCTTTGTTGTTGAACATAATGAAATTAGATTTCTCATTTGTTGCCATGTAGATACATACGAGTATATTCATCATAATATTTCTATCACATGGTTCATAACTTTTTAGGTCTCTATCCTATATAACACTAGCTGTTTTCCCGTGCTTCGCTACGGTTACGAAATTTGGATTTTTGGTGGAATCGACCACTCCAGAGTAAACACGGCTCCTATTTTACTCAAAGATATTACTTTTTGCCCTGCGGAACACCTTCGTATTAAATTTCAACTTTCTCGCTCATCCCGAAGTGATACTTCTTAATTCTGGATTTTTGGTGGAACCGACCCCCAGAGTGAGCACCTCTCCTATTTAGAAAATTCATTATTTTATTCAAGTATATGACTTTTATACTGCGGAACGCCTTTGTATCAAATTTCAGCATTCTCGCTCATCCCGAAGTGGTACTTCTCAATTCCGATTTTTTGGTGGTGAAAACCGTCCATATATCGGATAGAAACCGGAAATTTTCAAATTTTATATTTTTTATGGGAACCTTATATACTATTTTGGGGGGGTCTATCCTCGGTCATTTTTCGTTATCTCTTTTAGTTTGCCCAGAAAAAAATTGCAAAAAGACCCGCCAAATAGCGTCATTTTTGGCGGTAACTTGCTCCCACTTGAAAAATTACTACGCACCTACATACTAAAAGGAACCTATGTGCCAAATTTCAAGTGTCTACGTTTAGCCATCGTGGAGCTACGTTGATTATCAGTCAGTCAGTATGTCAGTATACCAACTGGGCTTTGCGTTTTGTAAGTATAGATAGATTTAGCCAGCGTTTAGGGCACGTTGAATACACCAGTTCCCGTTAGATCACTAAAGTTAAGCAACGTCCGGCAAGGTTGTACAATGTGGGTGTCCACGTGGTTTCGCGCCCCCGTGATGCTGGCTATTTTTCCGGCCCAACCCAGGCTGGGTGGGGTCAATGTGAGTAGCTGGTTTGCAGTTTCCAGCGAATGGAGGGTGAAACCCCCGTCTTGAATGACCAGAAAGAAACAGACGATTAAAGAAATCTCGTGAGGTTAAAACTAGACTTCACTTCGTTCAGTCAGGGGGTTCGGACTGAAAATTTTCTAATTAAATTTGCTCGTTTCCGAGATGGCATGACTGTAAAAAAGAGTGCCCCGAAGTAAGGCGAAAGCGATTCCGGTGTATGACGACGATGCCAAGAGATTGTATTGCTTAAATCATTAGCAACATACTCATTCAGTACTGATGGAACAGATTATGATATTAAAATATGAAAGTTCCCATGTCACGTGTCAGTTCCTTGAACTTTGTTACCACACCATGTGCAATAGTTGCTCCTAACATCATATACTGGGTGATGTGTCTCAAGTTCCCATGTCACGTGTCAGTTCCTTGGACTTTGCTGTTACCACACCATCTACAAGAGTTGCTCCTAACATCATATACTGGGTGATGTGTCTCAAGTTCCCATGTCACGTGTCAGTTCCTTGAACTTTGCTGTTACCACACCATGTACAAGAGTTGTTCCTAACATCATATACTGGGTGATGTGTCTCAAGTTCCCATGTCACGTGTCAGTTCCTTGCACTTTGCTGTTACCACACCATGTACAAGAGATGCTCCTAACATCATATCCCCCCAAAAATACCACTGCGTGCTATAAAAATCCCCCGCCAAGTCATCACCCCAAAAAAGACATGAAATCTATTTTGGGCCCCGCTATCCGCTCTTCCGTTCTTCGAAATAC
>CM022875.1:39758587-39784346 GCA_012654025.1 Pachypsylla venusta
TATAGTACTCTGGTGATGCATTATGAAACCATAATGATTTTTCAATTCTAAAGACCCAAACTTCTGAAGACTATTTAATTTTTCAATGAAAATTGTTCACCATATAAGTTAGTAGGTAGTGTACGGATCGGCAAATATTTGGATGACATATAGTACTCTTGTGATGCATTATGAAACCATAATGATTTTTCAATTCTAAAGACCCAAACTTCTGAAGACTATTTAATTTTTCAATGAAAATTGTTCACCATATAAGTTAGTAGGTAGTGTGAGTAAGGATCAGCAAATATTTGGATGACGTATAGTACTCTGGTGATGCATTATGAAACCATAAAGATTTTTCAATTCTAAAGACCCAAACTTCTGAAGACTATTTAATTTTTCAATGAAAATTGTTCACCATAGAAGTTAGTAGGTAGTGTGAGTAAGGATCGGCAAATATTTTGATGACGTATAGTGATCTGGTAATGCATAATGAAACCATAATGATTTTTCAATTCTAAAGACCCAAACTTCTGAAGACTATTTAATTTTTCAATGAAAATGGTTCACAATATAAGTTAGTAGGTAGTGTGAGTAAGAATCCGCAAATAATAATAAAAAAAAAAAAAAACGCCAAAAATAATTATTTACACGTCCATTTCAGAGGATAAAAAGAATCTTTATCAAGAAAATCTTTTATCAAATCTTTAATTCTAAATGGATATGTGGCTCACAAGCATAAAAAGGCTGAAGTCCTCTGGTCTAGATGGGTCTCTTGTAGTAGTGAACTATCTAGCTATCAAAAAAAAAAAAAAAAAAAAAAAAAAAAAAAAAAAAAAAAATCTTTACGAAGAAACCCGTTCAGCAAATCTTTATCGAAGAAGTGATGACGTAAATGGTGGTGAATTGGTGATCGTTGAAAAATACCCAAATACGTAAAACCCACTCATCACGTTCACTCGCATAAACTTAAGTTAATTTGTATCTATTCGTACAAGAAAAAAAATGGGTGTAGAAATTGGTATCGAATTCAAAGAAGTTCATGTTTTAATAGCTGATTCGTTTTTGGCCTTGTTAGCCAACGATCATACCACGTTGAATATACCAGTTCCCGTCAGATCACTGAAGTTAAGCAAAGTTGGGCGTAGTCAGTACTTGGATGGGTGACCGCCTGGGAACACCGCGTATCGTTGGCTCTTTTTTTCGGCACAACCCAGGCTGGGTGAGTTCAATGTGGGTAGCTGGTTTGCAAGTTTCCAGCGAATAGAGGGTAAAACCCCCGTCTTGAATGACTAATAGATGTTAGAGAGACGTTAAGCCAAATTTTATTGCCACATGATGTGTACAATTAATAGTATTTGAATTATATTTTTTGTCTTCATGGCACATAATATAATTCTGACATTTTTTTTTTTTTTTTTTGTATCAGTTGGTTTCAAATTATCGTGAGAAATTTTTTGTGCCGGAGGGGGGACAATTTTTTTATTGACGACTTTTTTTTTTTTTTGAGGGCATTATTTTATACAAGTTGAGCTGAGCATATTAGGGATAAGATTTTCGACTCACTTAGGTGAGTCGACTTGACTCGACGCCACTCACAAATATGAGTCGACTCTCGATCTTGACTAGCATCGACTGACATTTTTCGAAAACACCTTATTTGATCAGAAAGACATAATAAAACCAATTGAAAAAAAAGGTTATCTATCAAATTAACGTTCCCAACTTCGTCGAATACATTAAAAAGTCATCACAATCAATCGTCACCAGAATAAAAGAACTTTAGGCCCTCAAGATGGTTCTTCGCACCAGGGCTACCCGTGCCCTCGGGCACGGCCAAAGACCATCATCACCGTTCCGACGACAAATCACCGTGTTTTTCCTCCGTTGGAACTGTTCATCTCAGGCGTGCTTTTCCAGATACTTCTTCAAGTAGCTGGTATATAAATATTTGCTAAACCCTGAAGTATCTGATCGTTGTCCCCTATGTATGCTGGCTGCTCATGATGTAAATCATAAGCAGCCAGGAACTATCTATCATCTAACTATACATCAAACCCAACTAATCTAAAGCCGTCAACATTATGGACAGATCTCGTTGGAGAGGCTGCCTTTCTTGGCCTAGAGACACAGTGAAGTCGTTGAGAGCGTTAACAACAACAACATTTTCCTTCAGTAAACAACCGGAAACATATTTCTCCATTTATTATCTTTATCAGTCAGCGAAAAAAAAAATACTGGCAAGTACACTCTTTAAAGAATCGACTCATTTCAAAAAGACGATTCGACTCGTGGATGACTAGCCCATCCCTATTTTAACACAGGTTATACGAGACCACCAAATAATCAAGTAGGTAATTATTTCTTTATCAGTAATCGACCGCGATTATCAATAACCACGAGGTTCCTTGTTGAATTCTCAAAATTGGATGAGCAATTTCACAATACACCGGTGTTTTGTGTTTTCCAAAATTCGGTGAATTCTCAAAATAACTCTAGACTTTTCTTTATCACACATTTTTTTAAATGTAACGTAATGTAAATGTATATTTTTTTGTGTTATTATGTCACAATGTTTGTGGGCATCATATCACTAAGCCTAGGCTACACTTTAAAAAATTTTACCTTACAATGCTACCACTTGACGCTATTACCATAGCTACTCAATTGTCCTCAGGAGGCTGAGTTACCCCCAAACACAACTAGACCATGTAGAAAATTCGAAAAAACCTTTTTCAAATTTTCGACCCGTCCAGGAATCGAACCCAGAACCTCCTTGGTGCAAGCCGAGTGTGATGCGCACTCTGCCACGGAGACGTACACACACACACACATTTTTTTAGTGGAGACAAGACCTCGTTTCCCAAACTCTCTGGTTGGAGAGGAATAGTACAAACCTCTCTGGTTGGGGGAATAGTGGAAGTATAATAATTTCATTTGTTGGTACACGATATGCTTTTATGACATTTTACACCATTCCTTACGTTTGTATTATTTTTCCCCACCCACAGAATTTAGGAAACGTTTTTACAATCTGTCTCACATGAAAAATTTGTAATAAGGACAATTCTACTTAAAGCTAAACCTTGAGTAGAATTCACCTTGACTAAAGCTTGACTAGAATTCAGCAACCTTCTTCTGTGATTATCAGTAGTCACACTGCTGATTGATATCTGAGAATTCTGGAAATCAGTGGTATATTGTAGAAATGCTTAAAAAAAACTTGTGATAAGGAAAAGTCTAGAGATATTTCGAGAATTCATCGAATTTTGGAAAACTCCGGTGTATTGTCGAAATACTCATGCTATTTCGAGAATTTATCAAAGAGCCCTGGTGGTTATTAATAATCTCGGTCGATTACCGATTTTCATAACTCACAGTAACATATGCACGCACTACTAAAACTTGTCTAACTTCAATAACAGTAGTGTCTCAAAAACGTACACCAATTATTATTTTTGCACTTACAACAGAATAAAGCGTATGCAAGTTTCAGACGAATACCCTGAATGAATTAAATGGGAAGTTTAAAACTAACACGCGCTTTGAGATTATTCACACGGACTAGAAAAATGGGAGGAGAAGAAGGCACTCAAGCATGATTATCTTCAGACCACAGAACATACATAATGAGGAAAGAATTATGAGTTGAAATCAACAGATACTTTTGAAATGAATTGAGGTCTTAGCTTTCGCGCCGCGAATTTGAATGTACAGTGCTGGATGCTACAGACTTTTAGGGGAAAACATCAACCTAGCGTTAAATAAAAATTATTTGGTTCGCTAAACCAAACGTTCTTCTCGATTGCAAGCGTCGAAATGAAACAATATCAAAGGTCAAAATAAAAGAGCGACGTAGGGAGAAGAGTCCAAAGGTCTTTTCACGAACCCAGCACTGAAATGTTTAATTAAAAATGTAAACAAATCTTTGGAAGTCTGATGGCGATAAATTTCATTTTTTTGAAAATATAAATAATTTTTCAAGTGGCAATAAAAACATTTTAAAAAAATGAAAACACTATAAAACACCATAATTAGATATAAACCATCAATTACATACGAAAAAATAATAATTAATTAAGTAATAAACGGAAAAAGAAGAAGAAAAAAAAAAATGGGTCCATCGAGGAAAAAAACTAATGTCCGCCATTCCAAAGTCTAACAATTTCTGTACGGGGCTGAGACCTTACATTTCTTCCTGTTAATATATATTCAAATCTTTAGATCCAACATGATTAGTGCCTTCCAATACCTAAATTTGAATACTGAAGTTAGTACTGATTGATTTTAAGAAAATCAATGGGACAGTTAAACCTGTGTTTACATTACAAATTTCAAAAGTACCAACAGATCCTTAGTATTTTTCATTTATTACAAAAATGCTCAAAAAATAATTTACATAAGTAATTTTTAAAAAAATTCTTCATCGCTTCAGAAGATCATATATGACGTGTGACAAGAGATACTTAATGCATTTTGACATATATACATATATGTCAAAATAGCTTAGAGAGCATTTATTCAAAATGTGACAGAACCCCTGTGATTTTCTTCATATTTAACATTCAATTTTATTTTTAATCAAAACTTTACGCCGCAAGTTGCATGCAACTGTAGCATCTAAAGCGCTCCCAAACGTAAGGAAGGAGCCTCTTGAAATAACCCAAGGATCTTACCTTCACAGTCCGTATTGTTAATAGTTTCATTTCTTAAACTGGTCCTCTTTTCGAATTTTAATCCTTTAATTTGACTAATTTCATCACTTGTTATAGGATCTGTTAACGCTCTGACACATTCTACAAAACTATTTGCTACCGCCCAATGTAGAGGTGTGCGAACATTTCTATCACATTTACGATAGTTGGCATTACAAAGAATAAAGTATCGTGTTACATGAGGTTGGTTTGTTAGAACTGAGAGATGTAAAGCAGTCTGAAATCATAGAAATTCGTAGAAGTCATTTAGTTGCCATAATTTGTGTAGTTGTTGAGTGGGGGACGAGTACGCATGGTACCACGAAAAGAGTTTCAATTTAAATTATAACTGGAAATTTCGCAGATATAGAAAAAATAAAATCTTCGCAAAACGGGATACTATGTCAGGTAGCATACTAAGTACTCATAACTGTGTATAATTTTTTTTTTTTTTTTTTGCTTAACGTCTCTTTAACATCTATTGGTCATTCAAGACGGGGGTTTCACCCTACCCGCATTGACCTCACCCAGCCTGAGTTGGGCCGGAAAAATAGCCAGCATCACGAGAGCGCGAACACACGTGGATACCTACATGGCACAACCTCGCTGTTTAACTTCAGTGATCTATCGGGAACTGGTGTATTCAACGTGCCATAGACGCTGGCTGTGTGTATAAAATTTTAAAAAACAAGTTTCATTTGAATAAAAGAATTATTGGGAATTGTTTTTTTAAATTTATTTCCAGTATAGTTTTTAAGGTATCATACCCAAAGGTTACCCTGCTAATACCCCATCACGACTGTCTCTCACAGGACTAGGTATCATACCCAATAGTTACTACCCCATCATGACTGTCTCCCGCAGGACTAGGTATCATACCCAAAGGTTACTCTGTTACTACCCCATCATGACTGTCTCTCACAGGACTAGGTATCATACCCAAAGGTTACCCTGCTACTACCCCATCATGACTGTCACTCACAGGACTTAATCTTAGGAACGTTAAGAGGTTGTAATTCAAAATAATCAATTCATAGGCTAGGGAGGAGTATTACAATTGTATGTGTTGTTGTTTATCCTAAACTAATCTCCCAATTTCTAGATTCAGATATGAAAAATGTTAGAAATAAATTGATTATGAGTTCCAGGTGCGTAGAATCGCCATTTTGAAGATGTTTTACGTGCGTAAATCAAAAATATTAACGGCCTTCCTTGTCTCTCCTTTATACCTTGGTTTGCACTATAAAATTATTTCCTAGCGAGGACGACAATTTGCTTATAAAAAATATTTTGTAACGGTCAATTGGTGGCTGCTAAATGTCTAGCGAGGTGTTGAGCAACAACCGGCATGAAGTCAACGCCGTAAAAAAAACGCTTGTGGAGTGAAATTTGATATCAATGACGTCGTCACCTGATATTTCACTCAACGGCGTTGAGCTTGGTGCATAGTTTGGTGGAAAAAAAACTCCCCCATTGATATCGATAGTTATTCATTTAATCCGTCAATTGTTTTTATTTGCCAGACTCAACGGCGTTGAGTAAAGTGGTGTATCTCTTTCTCTCTCACTCTCATTGTAATTGGTACCTATTTGCTTTCTCTTTCTATATGACGACATCATTTAATTTCATTTCACTACTCAACACGTTCAATAAAAAAACTCCCCCAATATCGATTCTCCATAATTTTGTACAAAAAAACTTGCATATTGCAGAAGTGAAATTTTTGTTTAGAGAGTAATTTTTATGTTAAAACACAGAACATTGATGGTCATTTTGTAATTTAAAATGTTTTAAAAAGTGTTTTTTTTTAAAAAAAAAAACACATTTAAAACAAAAAAAAACAGTTTCTTATGTCAACCCTGGAAAGGCCTAAACTTTTTTTTTAGGGTTTCATTATAGTTTTGTAATATTGTCCTCTACGTTTAGATTCCAAATAGAATTTGATCCACCTGTTCAAAATTAACATAATTTAATATTACTAGTCTTGTAATTTGTAAAGCAAAACTATACAAATTACAAGTATGACACTAGTACTATTGACTTGTAGTTTATTGTGAAATAGGTCAGGCACCCAGACCTCACTTGTGTTGTACGTACCTGGCAAACATCGTTTCTAATATCTAGACAGACAGGACTTGGCGCTAGGAGAACTAAGTTATGTAAAGTGTTCAATGATTTTTCTAGAACGGCTATGTGAAGTTGTCTGAAACAGAAAATGAACATCAGTTGTTAGAAAGAGCACGTGTAAAAAGAAGAAGGACTGAGTGGAAACACGAAATATTCGGTTGACCTTTGCGATAAATATATTTCAATAGTTTACTACAACTGGTTCTGTGAACTGTAGACATCACTCAAAGGCAACCATTTGGCCCAAAACTAATCAGCAAATGCTATGAATAAAATGAATGTCCGTGCCAAAGTGCTTCGCTACGATTCTTATATTACTAGTTTTGTTTTTCAAGGACNGGGGGGGTATTTACAGCCAAAAAACACTTCGTGTGGCGTAAGAACGCCAAGGCAGATCTCTCCTACAAAAGCTGATTTGATGGGATAATGGGATTAAATAGATTTGATATCCCATAAAAAAAATTTAAAAGAAAATAACAAAGATGTTAAATTTCCAGTCCTTGGTGCCCAATATTACAATATTTACGAATCGATTTAGATACAAATATTTATGCATGTCAGAAGTGACATCATCTTATATTCTGGTAAAATTTGCGCCAAGTGCCAAAGGGGTGACATTTTTTCCAACGTCTTTCTTATTTTTTCAGAAAAAGAATTGGCGAATTAAAACATTTTTTGTAGGAGAGATCGTTCTTGGCGTTCATACGGCACACGAAGTGTTTTGTAGAGGTATGTAATACATCAATGCTACTTAATTATACTCGTCTCATCATTATAAAATTTTCCGATTTCTCTCCCTTTCCTTCATACACGTGTACCCTCTAGCTATAGTGATAGTGTTCTACAGAAACATGAAATAACCTTGACCTATTTTTATCAATTGCTCTTAAGATAATACTCTATTGGTTGTTTTATTTTTTTTTATTTTATCAATTGCTCTTAAGATAAATAATACCTACTCTATTGGTTGTTTCAACTTTTTAAAAAAATGGACAGAAAAAAATAACCTTCAAAATTTGAAATTTGTTATGTAGGTACCTAGTTCCCAGTTTGTCGCATACATAAATAAGGGTACCGCAGTAAAAATCACAATTTCTTACGTAGACTTCTAATACAAAAATATTAAAGTAGCCAATATCAGTAAAAGTAAATTATAAACCCATGTGCTAGATTGGCAGTGGGTTGGTTTATTGACTGACCAAAGTGAATGCTTATTTTTAACTCCACGATTTTTCTTTCGTTCCAACATCAGTAAAAGTAAATTATAAACCCATGTGCTAGATTGGCAGTGGGTTGGTAATTTGACTGACCAAAGTGAATGTCTATTTTTAACTCCACGATTTTTCTTTCGTTCCAACATCAGTAAAAGTAAATTATAAACCCTTGTGCTAGATTGGCAGTGGGTTGGTTTATTGACTGACCAAAGTGAATGCTTATTTTTAACTCCACGATTTTTCTTTCGTTCCAACATCAGTAAAAGTAAATTATGAACCCATGTGCTAGATTGGCAGTGGGTTGGTTTATTGACTGACCAAAGTGAATGTCTATTTTTAACTCCACGATTTTTCTTTCGTTTGTGTGTTTGTCTTTATACCACGATAAATATCGAACGCCATGGCATGAGACTCTTGGTATGGATATCCGAGTGTTCAAGGTTACCATTTTAATTGAGAGATTTCTTGCAGTTCACGATATATTACTAGTTATTTTCAATAAAGAACTTTTTTTTTTATTTATTTATTTGAAAATTAAAGAGAAGTTTTAACAATAAAAGCCTACCTTCCCTATCTAAGTCCTAACTAGTCTAACCTACAGCATACAGTAAAAATCTTTGAATCAATAGGTAGGTAGTTTACAAATATAAGTATTTGTAAACTATTGATTAGCGCCCTCTATTACCTAAAGTCTTAGCGTGTCTAGACTTTCGAGCATTGAATTCGTATTTTTTTTCAATATAAAGTAGGTAAAGTTGGAATTTCTCTGAATCAAATGTAAAGAAAATTGAAGAACAAAAAAACCGGTTTGCTTTCTGAATTACCATAGTTACCCTTTAAAAAACAATTATGTTTTTTAAAAGTGAGCTGATATCTCACATTTCTTTCTCAAATTCATAAAATTGAAAGTAATTGAATAAAAAAAAATCAGTTCCAACTTAGCACACGAGTTGTTTTTCTGGTACGGACTGACGGTAAATCCAAGCTTTACCCAATGAGACCTTAGAACACAACTTGACATGTTCTTTATTGAAAATAATAATATACCAAAAGAATAAAAAATAAAACAAAATGTCAAATTTTAATGATCACTCCGTAGCGTAAGTACCCTGACCATATCACACACTGATTACTGATCACTTCAGCAAGACATGGTTTAAAAAACGCAACCCAAACATCACATGAACACATCAATTAGTTTACAAGGGGTTACCCAAAATAATTTAATGACCTTTAGCTGGAACTCTGATGGCATGCGTTCCAAGTCGTACCGGTGTGTAGAACCGACCACCGTGGGGACGTACGGAATCTATATTTCGAATTACGAGAAATGAGAGAGAAAAATACGCTTTGTTTAAAAATATGGGCAGAATGTATTGCTATTCTAGTGTACAAACTTCTTTTGACAACTACGCTATTTCCATACTCGTAATTCAAGCTATAAAAAAAAATGAGAGGAACACCGCCGCAATAATCGATGCATAGCTGTATAAACCTAAAACAACCATAAGTAGAACACATTCTTACCTAGCCAAAAGCTCCTTGCCGAAAGGATCGCCTAGCCAAACAACATATCGATTATCATGTTATAGACGCATTGCCGTATTAACGTAACCTAACCAAGTATCTATACCACACAAGGATTTGTGTTCATTTTAATGACTTACTTTTTGATTGGAGGATATAATCCATAGAAGGTTTGCAAGTTATCCACGGTGTAAATTATTGGGATCATCGGAGCAATACTACTCGAGTTTTTTTCAATCTCTAATGAAAATGTGACAAAAGCTCACCCTAGCTAGTAATTTTAATTCAATGTTCATTAACGTGTTTTAAGTTGAAACTAGATTCACAACAAATACCGTGTTCAGAACGTTGTATGATTACATTAGGGAAATACTGAATATACTTACGTATCACCATCTTCATCCTGTGCATAGTAAACTTTCCAGGATTCAGTTTTTGAATCTGTACTAGGTTCTAATTTTATTTCTGAAAATTGTTCGCTAAGATCTATATCGACACCACTATCAAAATGAGAATGTACAAATGTCTGTTTATCATGAGGTAAATCATTGGAAGGATTATCTTCAGATAGAAGACTAGATGTTGAAATAAAATCTGAATCTATATTTGAACCTGACATAAATCCCGAATCAATTCTACCAGAATCCATCATTTCTTTATCACTTAATTCAGATTTTGTTGAATTCATTCTTGAAAATTTGGGTGGTGAGATCAGGGTTGTATCAATTTGGGGTGAATGTTTGGATAAATCCATTTTTTAATAATAATAATACAAAAGTATGAAAGATTAGCTATCACAGATTTGAAAAGACATGAATAAACACAATGTTTCACAATTAATTTTAATTAAATTTTTGAAAAATAAAATAAACACTAACGTGACACGAACGCTCAGTAAATAATAATAATTTTCAATTTGAACCAATCCTTAAAAAATGTTTATTGAATATGAACCAAAAATAATATTCTGAAGGTTTTGGGGAATTCCATAAATTTTAACACAGAAGAAAAGGATATTGCTTGAGTAGATAAAGATGAAGTAGATATAAAGTATATATATATATATGTCTAACAAGTTGACCTGATTTTCAATTGTACCTTAGGAAGAAATTATTGTAATTTAATGTTTAATGATAAAATTTAAAGCAACAAATATTAAATTTATAGTAAAAAACAATTTCCAGGATAAAAAACACTTCGCTGTCAATAAATTATGTTTTATTTTTAAAACACTGCACTCGGCACTCGATATTGAGAACTAAACGCTTATCACTCCAAAAAACTAAATTTTATAATCTAAAAAAGTAAACAAATGAATTGAAATAAAATTATCAATGAGCTATTCTGCGCATGCGCGGCTGATAGTGGAGAAGGGTGATTACGCACGATGCATGCATGATAGCATGATGTGTTTATCTCAGATTATGTACGTGTAGGTATCATCATAACGAATAGAATTCGTTATGATTGATGATATTCGATCGAGTGAACAATTCTACAAAAAAACCGTTCAGTAATTAAATAAGTTCGCTTAAAAGAATAAAGTCACTAATCACCAATTTAACTTTTAAATTTTACCTAATGAAAATAAATTAAAACACCAAAAACACTACCTATTTATGAAGAAACTAGTTTCCAATCATTCGATTCGTTATCAGTCTGGTCGAGTCTAAGGATGGAAGTTGACTGAGTATTATTCACAGCGTGCTGTGTAGTGTGTAGGGTCACACGATGTACTATCAAAATATCTATTGTCTATTTCTAAAACTTTTTTGAATAAAATATTCACTGGCTCTATCAATTTCAATTTGATTATTTAATTTTCTACACTTATAAAACGCAAAGCCCAGTTGGTATACTGACTGACTGATAATCAACGCAGCTCCACAGTGACTAGAGACTTGAAAATTGGCACACATCCCTTTTAGTATGTAGGTGTGTAATAAGAAAGGAAAAATTTTAAAGTTCAAGTGGGAGCAAGTTACTGCCAAAAATGACGTTATTTAGCGGGTCTTATTGCAATTGTTTCTGGGCAAACTAAAATTTGAAAATTTCCGGTTTCTCCCCGATTTGTGGACGGTTTTCACCACCAAAAAATCGAAATTGAGAAGTACCACTTCGGGATAAGCGAGAAAGCTGAAATTTGATACAAAGGTGTTCCGAAGTACAAAAAGTCATATCTTTGCATAAGCGGTAGGAGCGGTGCTCACTCTGGGGTTCGGTTCCACCAAAAATTTAAAATTGAGAAGATTTAATTTCGCGAAATTAAATCTTTGTAACCGTAGCGAAGCACGGGAAAACAGCTAGTAATGTATAATTTTCATTGTTTTTATATTTATAGATTTCATAAACTTCATTAGTATTAATTTCATTATGATTATTAGAAATTCGGATTATATTTAGATGTTCATTTATATTATTTTTCAGATTTTTAATATTCGTATCTTTTATATTGTTTTTTTTAATGTAAAGCAAAATTTGGAAGCACTGAGATCATTATTTTCTTTATTTATATCATTTATGTGTTAGGTATAATTTGTATCTTGTATCATCATAAGGAAAGGGGATTGAAATACATAGATAATAGATCAATGGCCTATGAATTTAACGCGTACTTTGGATTGGTTATGGCATTTTTTTTTCTCATCATCATTAAGTAGCGTCATCGATTCCGATGGTTGCCAGATGGTGATTGATTGCATCTCTAAATGAGTTTCTGTCCACTGCCAAATGTTTAAATTGCTCGATGTTTTCCAAGCCAATCCACTCCAACACATCCGCTGTCCACACTCTTCTTTGTCTTCCTCTATTTCTTTGTCCTTCTAACTCTCCCAGTATGATGTTAGTTAGGAGAGTTCCCTCGGGTCTTCTAAGTAAATGGCCGGCAAACTTTGTTTTCCTGTTTTTTATGCTATTGAGAAGTTCAAACTGGATTTTGTTGACACGTCTTAATACCTCGATGTTGGTGATTTTGTCTTCCCATGATATTCTCAGAATTCTGCGATAGGTTTTTTTTACTACTCGTAAAAAATAATATTCCGGTTTCCACACCACGTGGGACAAATAAATAATCTAGGTTACATTCAAAAACTTTTTCTCTTTCTATTGTCTCAACAAAACCTGGGTAATCCCGGAATAACTTTCTTTCTTACGAAGTCATGCTAGGATTACCCCTCCCGGATGGATATTTCTCATTAGTGATAGGTATGGGTTTAACCCAGACTATAGTTGGGACTTTCTCCTTGTGTTCTATAGATTGACTACCACAGCCACAGATTGGTAATTCCCAAAATAGGTATGTTTTATATACCTAAAATAATTACCTAATATTAACTGTACGGTCATTTTATTTTTTTTATTTATCTAAAGATTAATATTTCTTAAAAAAACTCTTTTTTATATAGGTATATTCCTGGGAATACGATTTTTTTTATTTTCCTGGGAAAACGGTTATACAAAGAACGAGTCAGCGAAGGGTATTTACACGGGAAACAGAAAAACATTACTACAAAGTGAGAAACGTACGAGTAATAAGTGTCTATAATTCTTGAAAATTACTGACCGGACCTGTCTGCAACAAAGATTATAAAACGACCTTTCAAATGTCGCGCTGTTTGAAATTCAATTTCAAAATTTGATAGCAATTCATTGGGAATGGGAGTGTTGATTGAAAATGAATGAGAGATAAACAATTACCTACTCCTGTTGGTCCCTACCATACCGCCATCGCCTGCCGTATGAAAATAATACTCGTATATAGCTCGGTGCTCTACGACTATCGAATAAATTGTTGGCGGTTTTACAAATCCTAGAAGGAGAAGGACAGGTTCCGGAGACTGTAAATTTGTGAATACATCTGCCCCCCCCAAATCATGTTACTAAAAATGTAAATTCACATTTCTGTACATGAGACATGTTCTGGGGTACACTGACACATGTAAAAATACATGCAAATCCTTATGTTGGGATACTAAAAACAGAATATTATAGTTTTCTGGAAGAAAACAATCAATTGTGTAACAATTTATTACATGCAAACTTTACAGTATAACCGAAAAAAAAGGAAAAAACTTTACAGTATAACCGTATATGGGGTACAGTGAGACAATACCCCAATTATAATTGTCTCACTGTTCCCCATCGGCACATTTTAATTTCAAAACTATTTGAAAAAAATACAGTGAATATTTTACACACATTTAATAACGATTTTAATGACAGTAAAAAAATATTCAAGCATGCATAAAATCCACATTAAAAAATCACAAACTGAAAAAAAGAAAAAAATATTTTTCCTATTAGTAAAAAAAAAACAATCCGTCTTGAATGACCAATAGATGTTAAAGAGACGTTAAGCCAAATTAAAAAAAAAAAAAAAAAAAAAGCCATATCTATCTCAANCAAAAATAGCTTTGTGCGTAGAAATCTCAGAACAACAGCTCTCAACGACATGTGGAACACAATTAAAGTGTAGGCTGTCAAAAGTAAACATTATCAAGAGGTTGATTGGTTCTGATTTCGCTTGTTTAAAAAAGTTATGGCTGCTGTCTCACTATACCCCATGCTCCCTTATATGTTCATTGCATTGCCATAAAAGGCTTTAGTGGGTATTACAACTTTATAAGTTGGTCATTCAGTAAGAATCATCGGCCCAGTGCGTTATTTTAAGATACTTGTAATGTACCTGCCGCTATTAACATTGAGCGTGATGCTGGTGAGCAGGAATGTGGCTTAACGCATATTCCTCAGTCAGTCACTTTGTGAGCGGAAGCTAATGTTCCATATTTGGTAGAACCAAATATAGCCAGCGTCTATGGAACGTTGAATACACCAGTTCCCGTCAGATCACTAAAGTTAAGCAACTTTCAGCGAGGTTGTACCATGTGGCTGTCCACGTGGATTCCCGCCCTCGTGATGCTGGCTTTTTTTCTGGCACAGCTCAGGCTGGGTGAGGTCAATGTGGGTAGTTGGTTTGCAAGTTTCCAGCGAATCGAGGGAAAAATGTAAATGTATATTTCCTTGTGTTATTATGTCACAATGTTTGTGGGCATCATAGGATTACAAGGTATTTTCAACATTCACTCCAATATCACTAAGCCTAAACTTTAACAATTTCCTTATACTGCTAGCAATTGGCGCTATTACCATAGCTACTCAACTGTCCTCAGGAGGCTGGGTTACCCCCAAACACAACCAGACCAAGTAGAAAATTCGAAAAAACCTTTTGTCCAAATTTTCGACCCGTCCGGTAATCGAACCCGGAACCTCCATGGTGCAAGCCGAGTGTGATGCGCACTCTGCCACGGAGACGTCGAATGGAGGGTAAAACCCACGTCTTGAATGACCAATAGATGTTAAAGAGACGTTAAGCCAAATTAAAAACAAAAAAAAAACCTAATATATGTTTTGTTAAGGAGCGGGTTCAATGTTAATAGCGACAGGTGTATTACAAGTACCTTAAAAATAACCTCGGCTGCCAAAGATCCTTACTAAATGAAGAACCTATAAAGCTGTGATACCAAAAAAGTCTGTTATGACAATGCATCGACATCGATTATGATTATACCAACCTGTTTCTGGACGCTAATGAGTGAATGATATCGCAAAGGTTGTTATTAACTTCTTTCTTGAGCCCCTGGTGCTGAGTATTGGACCAGGATTCTGCCCTCGGGAATACCATCGACATACTCATTCTTTGTTAGATGATCTTTTTAATGAAATATTTTGAGTTCTGAAAAAAAGAAGAAAAAAAAAATTATTCATAAAGCAGTTTGCACTCGGGAGACCCTAGTTCGATACTCTTTTTTTTATAATTGGAAGAACTCAAGAGAAGTATGTTAAATTAAGTAGAGGTATGTTTATAATTTAAATGAAATACTCAGAAGGAAAAGCCAGGGCCGGATTAACAATAGTAGCACTTGTAGCACGTGCTACGGGCCCCACGCTAGATATTTTGACATTTCCGGGTTGACAATTGAAAAAACATATATCATTTTGACGGGGCCCCCAACTCTTCAAAGTATGTAGTAAAATCTAATTTAGGAAAGTACAAGTAGGTACCTACTACCTAGGAACTTAATAAAGAAACGAGTATTGCAACATAAGCAAATTGTTTGTTTATTTTAGCGGTAACCAGGTTTTATCGATGTTGGTATACTCAAAATTTAATTTCACTTTTCTCTACCAGTTGTGGGTACTAGACCAAAAGATAATCAATTTTTGTACTGGCTCCTAAAAGTAAACAACTTAGACGGCGCTGGCGGAGGGGGCCCCGCTCTGTGAAAGTGCTACGGGCCCCGCGGAATTTTAATCCGGCCCTGGGAAAAACTTATTTTTTTTTTCATTTCAAAAAATTACAACAAATGTCATAATAAAACACCGAGCAACCACACGTGGAAGGCCATTCTGTAACCTGTTATTCATTAGATCATCGGGGTTTTTACATTGAAAATCTTTGGGGATCCCAGATAGTATTAACAGAGTCAGCTTAATTTAAACTTAAACTTAGTCAGAAGCAACCTTACCACATTGAATTAAACCAGTTTTAGTCAGATTACTGAATTTAAAGTTAAGCACTCTCTGTCTAGCTCTTATTGATCCAGCGAAATGGAAGGGATACCACACCTGAGTTAAATATCGTAGAAGTAATAATGGGTGCTTCCCAGATATCAAATAATTATATCTCAAAAATCAAAGGACTTTAGAAACTAAGGCCAGGTTCACATGACGGTATCATATGAACAAATCGATACAAGTTTGTAGAACTAATACCTAGTACCGCGCGGTGCCGCGCGGTTCATGTAAACAATATGCACAATTTAGATAGATCTTGTGCCCCGCGGTTCGTCGTACCGCGCGGTCATGTGAACCTAGCCTTAAGTAGAGGTACCTTAGACTGGAGGCATAGTTGCTAGACGCTTGCTCGAGAGCGGACGCATTAAACAAAAGAGATAAGTCAGATAAGCACCGGAGAGAAGATAGAAAATTTTGGGTGAATGATACTTTATTTTTCTCCTCGGCCTCGGCGCACCTCCTCTGACACAACCCGCAAAACCTCTATTTGTTTCATTTTTCGTGACGCATTCATTTCTCAACACGGATTCTAACCTTTAAAAAATTCACTGCATTTTTATGATCTTTAGAGATTTTGAAAACAGGGTCTGATAGTTGAATAAAATAATAATAATAATAATTTTGAGTGTCGGATGACGTTGGTTGGTACTTACCGATTCAATGGGGAAATTTTTTTTTTTTTTTTTTTTTTTTTAGAAAAACTCAGACTATCTCACAAAAAAAACATTTTATACGTATAGCTTCAAAAAAGTTTTTTTTTCTAAATTAGAAGAATAGCAAAAAAAAAAAAAAAATTAAATAATTTATTTCAATTAATAAATCATTTTGTTATTTTTTAAAGAAATAAAAACGAAAATAACAACAACAACTTATGTAAAGTACACCGTTAACGAATTTGATCTTAGGAATATATAAAATGAACTCAGATTACCTATATGACTGGCAGGTAATTTACTTTAATTAGCAAAAAAAAAAAAAAATAGCTAGGTATACACGTTATCTACTCGTATATTTTATTATTTTATTCAACTTTCAACCAGTTCAATCCTATTTTGCATACTGAAATCTTTCGGAATGGAGATGAAATAGGAAAGCTATGTTCCGTGTTAATGACTTAAAAAGAAATTCCCCAAGCTTTATATACACGCAAACATTACGAGTAAAATAATGGATAAGTTGAAATTTTAATGTGTCACCTTTAACCAAGAAGGGTATTCCAGTGATAATATTGTAAAAAGATTTGTTATCATAAAATCAATTGTTCTACTTATTGATGCTTGACAATAACAATAGAGAGAGAAAGAGAGAGGGAGGGGAGAGAGAGAGAGAGCGGAAGGAAGGTTTCCCCAAGATCGTTTGTAACCCTGATAACCAAATAAACTGACATTCCAAAACACAGGGTGATTCCGAACAATCGCAATGATAATATTATTTCACAAGGTGTCCACAAATTTGTTTGATTTCTCTTCCATTTTTTTTTTATTTTTTTTAATGAAATTATTGTTTTTGTAGGGCAAAACTGCTCGAGATTTAAAAAAAAAAAAAAAAAAAAAAAAAAAAAAAAAAAAAANAAAAAAAAAAAAAAAAAAAAAATCCCCTAACAATAATACGTGGTTGAAATATCAGCACGAAAGTAATTACGTGTGAGGTGGACGTAAGAGTCATAAAAATCCTCAACTGAAAAAAGCCAATTTCTTAGATGGGTTGTGAAAATATTTTCAAAATATATTTTTAAGTCTGTCTGAGACTAAAAGGGTTACAAAATCCTCGAGCTGAAAAAAAAAATGCTTTCAGGGATTGGCTGAAAGCGATTTGGACCATAGAAAGAACGCCCCTCACAGTACGATCATTGGGTGTATTGCGTCTATTGAAAAAAAACAGGATGGAAATTATATACTTGTTTCACAAATACTTTTGCGCTTAAATTAACTTCTGATAAAACACACAAATATTCTCATGCCTCAATCCCGTGCTCTCTTTTATATGTCTCTTACATGCAATATGCAATAATAGTACATTACTGTACGTATAATAGTACATTACTGTATCGGTTTTTGAAATGCGAGCTTTCAGGCTGAGGCTTTTGTCCCGTTTGATGCCCTTAAAAATATATTTTAAAGTCCGTCTGAGACTAAAAGAGTAGTAACTTCAGAAGTCACAAAAACCCAGAGCTGAAAAAAAATGGTTTCACGGATTGGCTGAAAGCGATTTGGAGCATAGAAAGGACGCCCCTCACAGTACGATCATTGGGTGTATTGCGTCTATAGAAAAAAAACAGGATGGGAATTATATACTTGTTTCACAAATACTTTTGCGCTTAAATTAACTTCTGATAAAACACACAAATATTCTCATGCCTCAATCACGTGCTCTCTTTTATATGTCTCTTACATGCAATATGCAATAATAGTACATTACTGTACGTATAATAGTACATTACTGTATCGGTTTTTGAAATGCGAGCTTTCAGGCTGAGGTTTTTGTCCCGTTTGATGCCCTTAAAAATATATTTTAAAGTCCGCCTGAGACTAAAAGAGTAGTAACTTCAGAAGTCACAAAAACCCAGAGCTGAAAAAAAATGGTTTCACGGATTGGGTTATAGCAATCTGGAGCATAGAATGGACGGCCCTCACAGTACGATCATTGGGGTCTATGGCAAAAACATACCTACATATAATAACTGATACTATCAAAACTGTAAATCTTAATATATAAATCAGAAATTTGTGTGTACCTATGAGGGGTTGTCTGTTACAATACCACAGCCCAAACGGTAGCAGATAGCAAAAAATTGATGGGAATGGACCCCACCAAAATCATGATCTACGAACCCAGGAAAATTATCAGAACTAAAATATGTCAAACCGTTTTCGAGTTACGGCCAAATTTCTAATTTCTTCTCCAAAATCGGACAGTCACGGTCCGATATCTTAAATTTTGTCGCGACAACATATCAACTCAAAGCGAGAAAGTTTTAGGTGGCTATGTAGTCCTTATTTTAGCACATTTTCTGCAAAGGTGTGGCCAGCCATTCCAGAGTTACGAGTTCGAAACCGGGAACGGGTAAAATAAAATTTAGAAAATACTAAAAAGTAAGCATGGCCGTGCCTCTAAGGCGCCTGGTGAAACGTTTAAATCTTGATTTTTAAAGTTTGCGATATACAGGGTGGACACAAGCCAATACCCCCCCCCCCAAATTTCATTGTCCTTGAACAACAAAGATAGCAACATAAGAATCGTAGCGAAGCACGGGCGAAACAGCTAGTCTTAGATATAAGGAAGAAGGTAAAACTGTTTTTGAAATTAAATTTTATACCAAAAATATTTAAAATTATTTTTTCAGTGTTTGTCATTAAAAAAAATCCTCTTGATTTAATCGCTCGATATTCATGACAATACAGATACCTATTACCTAACTGTGTCGGTTAGACGTTAAACACTAAGCCCCGCTTGTTCTAGTTAGATGTTTAAGTTACAAGCACATTACATGTGCTCGACTGAAGTGTTTTGATAATTGTAAGTATACATATGAACGCTTTAATTTGATGGCGTAGAGATATTTGACGAAATTTCAGCTTCGTGACGAAGCTGAAATTTCAAATTTCGTACATTATTTTCGTGCAATAGTACATTACTGTACGTATTCGAATCGGTTTTTGAGCCAAAAGCTTCAGGGCTTCTGTCTCATTTTCCCAGAACGGCGAAACTCCAAGGCCCGGCCCTGTCTATTGTTGCTGTTTTCTCTATCTCTTTTTAGCGTTTTTCAAGAATATTGTCTAAAAAAGAAAACGATACCATAGGAATTAACATGGGATTTTATTTTTATGGTCTAAAAATTTTCCCAGTAGGTAGGTACTGTTTGAACATCAAATGATTTCCACGTATTTTTCATCATCAAATTGAATAAAACCATTTTCAAGACAATAAGGTGAAGGTTAAGGTATTGGTACTGTTTTGGGGCTTAAAGATTAACACAGAGAACATCTTTATATTTTTTATTCTTAGGCAGATTTTAACAAAATTTTCAGCCTTCGCCAACCTACGCCCCTATATGTTCCCTGTGATTTCAGGTTCGATTCCTGTGATTTGAAAAGATTTCAAGAAATAAAGTAGCTTTAGTATGATATTTACCAATTAATGAAATGAAAATGTCAATTTTAGATAAAAATCTCGCTAACGATCATAGCACGTTGAATACACCAGTTCCCGTCAGATCACTGACGTTAAGCAAGGTCGGGCGTGGTCAGTACTTGGATGGGTGACCGCTTGGGAACACCACGTATCCTTGGCTCATTTTTTTCCGGCAAAACCCAGGCTGGGTGAGGTCAATGTGGATAGCTGGTTTGCAAGTTTCTAGAAAATGGAGGGTACAAACCCCGCCTAGAATGACCAATAGATGTTAAAGAGACGTTAAGCCAAAAAAAAAAAAAAAAAACTTCTCAGACCAGGAATCGAAGCTGAAACCTCCGGGTAGGTACACAGTGGCACACACTACTTCCAATTGATGAATCCTGAAAGTTTTGTGAAAATCAGGCTAAGGTAAGAATAAAAAAAAAATATAAAAAAATAAAATGTCTACTGTGTTAATTTTATGAACACCAAAACCGATTTCAATAGCATAACCGTTCGTCGAATTTCATTCAGTTCTTGAAAAAATACGTGGAAAGCACGAGTCGTTCAAATTTTACTACCTACTGGAAAATTTCTACGCCATTGGAAAAAAAATCCCATGTTAATACTTATGGTTTTCTAAGAATGCAACTACACCCAACTAGCATCTTTCCAATATTCACGTTCTGTTCATCAATCTTTTCTAAGATTGCAACTACACCCAACTATCATCTTTCCAATATTCACCTTCTGTTCATCAATCTTTTCTAAGATTGCAACTACACCCAACTAGCATCTTTCCAATATTCACCTTCTGTTCATCAATCTTTTCTAAGAATGCAACTACACCCAACTAGCATTTTTCCAATATTCACCTTCTGTTCATCAATATTTTCTAAGATTGCAACTACACCCAACTAGCATCTTTCTAATATTCACGTTCTGTTCATCAATCTTTTCTAAGATTGCAACTACACCCAACTAGCATCTTTCCAATATTCACGTTCTGTTCATCAATCTTTTCTAAGATTGCAACTACACCCAACTAGCATCTTTCCAATATTCACCTTCTGTTCATCAATCTTTTCTAAGATTGCAACTACACCTAACTAAAGATTGATTTACTTCACAAATTTCAACATTTGGCTTGATACCTCCATCCAGAGGTTTTGGTTGCGAGTGACTAAATATCGTAACAGATCAATGAGGCCTAATTTTTTTTTTAATTTGGCTTAACGTCTCTTTAACATCTATTGGTCATTCAAGACGGGGTTTCACCCTCAATTCGCTGGAAACTTGCAAACCAGCTACCCACATTGACCTCACCCAGCCTGGGTTGGGCCGAAAAAATTGCCAGCATTACGAGGGCGCGAACCCACGTGAACACCCACATTGCAAAACTTCGCTGGACGTTACTTAATTACTTAACTTCAGTCATCTATCGGGAACTGGTGTATTCAACGTGCCATAGACGCAGGCTAATTATTACACTTTTCAGTGCACTTTTTACAAAGAATTTTTTTAGCGTGCTATCCGGTTTTAATCGGTTTTTGATATTCTTGGGCTCGGTAGGGATTATTGATAAACAATAACATGTTGATAAATAATAACATGCGAAATATATTTAACATTGGGGCGGTATACAGAATGACTACAGTCACGTATGATAGGAATGACGGCATTGAAAAACTGGATGACGAAATATTTCGATTAAAAAATGATAAACAATTTTTAGGAAATGTACGGGAAACCCAAGGCAGGACTAACACCTGAAAATGATGATCATATAAGGTGATGTTGTTGTTGATGATGTTGTTTTTGTTATTGTTGGTGATGAATGATGATGAGTTACACCTTATAACATTACATAAGTTATGCATAAAAAAAAAAAAAATAATGAAATTTCGGGAGGGGTCTGGACCCCCCTTGAGCACGGCCTTGCTTAAAAGAAAACGGTAAAACTTCTAGGAACTTAAAATATGGTATGTACGAGTATGTTCATGAGACACCAATCTGAGTTGGCTTTTTCCTCATTTCGTTAGGAAAGGACCGAACGAAGGTCTAGTTGTTTAGTATTAACATCACGATTTTCCTTGAATCGTCTGTTCGTTCAGCAGTAACTCTCGAACTCAGTCCGATATTGATGACACTTGATTTGGATATTCAGTATGTTCATGGTATTAACTGTTCGTTCAGCAATAACTCTCGAACATCTAGTCAAATTTTGATGAGACTTGATTTGGATATTCAGTATGTTCATGGTATTACTTGTTCGTTCAGCAATAACTCTCGAACGCCTAGTCCAATTTTGATGAGACTTGATTTGGATATTCAGTATGTTCATCGTATTAACTAATACGTTTTGGACCCAAATTTGAGTGACATCTAGAACTATGCCTGCCAGCGTCTATTGCACGTTTATACACCAGTTCCCGTTAGATCACTGAAGTTAAGCAACGTCCAGTGAGGTTGTACCATGTGGGTGTCCACGTGGGTTCGCGCCCTCGTGATGCTGGCTATTTTTCCGGCCCAACCCAGGCTGGGTGAGGTCAATGTAGGTAGCTTGTTTGCAAGTTTCTAGCGAATGGAGGGTGAAACCCCCGTCTTGAATGAGACGTTAAGCCAAATTAAAAAAAAAAAAAAAAAAAAAAAAAAAAAAAAAAAAAAAAAAAAAAAAAACTATACTAACAGGTATTATAAATAATCATGTGAACAAAGAAATTATCTTTTCACTGCTGTAAGGTTCTTCAATGACAATGCAGTATAGAATATAATGAGGTAGGTACTCAGGGTTTCGCTCAAGTGATAGTGTGAACAATGAGCATTCGTAATCAACATTGAAGGGACTTCCCCGGAGATTTTAGTCATTAAAAAAATACGTATATATTATTTGGGAATAATTCATACAGGATCTTAGAAAATCAGACATTAAAGATGAAACCACATTTTCATATGTACAGGGTGCGGCAATTAGTATTTCCACTTTTCAAAAAATTCTGTGAGGGGGGGTGATAATGGGAGGAGCGAGGGGTTTGTGATATTCAACACGATATGACATCTAGTTTTTTAGTTGTCGCAATGGTTTGGTCGAGCGTGCATCGTGTGTTCGTTGTCAAGTTGTTTTTTTAAAAAGTGAACCATTATAGCCACTCAGAGGGCGTTCCGCAAAAGGTATGGTTTGCACTCCACGGATCCAGTTCCTGATCGAAAAACAATTTTGAGTTGAGTTCACAACTTTAGGACCACATCATCAGCTTTAGGCTGTATGGGGCTACCCATGCAGCCAATCGTTCTCGTAAGATTTCGCGGGACATGTTCCCCGGTCGTCGGATTTGAGTGCCTGTGACTTCCTCCTGTGGGGTTACCTCAAGGGTGAGGTCTTCAAACATCGCCCTGGGACCTTGAAGAGTTAAAGAAAGAAGAAATCATCCAAATTCTGGAAGAAATCATCCAAATTGATGCTGATATGCTGACGAGAGTCATGGAAAACACCATTCGCCAAGGCCGTCATTTGGACGACATTATTTAAAAAACATAGATGGAAAAAAACTAGAATACACAAGCTTACAGAATACAAAATAATTTTTCAAATATCTCATTTCGTTTTTATTAACCAGCTCTTTCAAATGTGGGAGAACTAATTGCCGCACCCTGTATTTCAATGGCGTTGTGCAATTAGTTTCAGATTTTTCTCCCTTTGTGAAAGCGATGCGTAATGGTATATAGATATACAGGGTGTCCATAAAGTCTCACCCCACCCCCCCGTATCTCGAGAATGGCTGAAAATATAAGAAATCGCCAAAACACGTATCCCTTAGATTTTAGGGGGATTAATTTTAGAGTAAAAAAATTTCGGCCTCGCCTAAGCGTTTAGGCTAGACACCGGCTGGCTTCAAAATCTTAAAGGAGAACGTATATGAAGTGACAACTTGTTTTAAAGGTCTCGTTAATAGGAGTTCACTACAGGAAACCGTATCTCTCTAGGATCTACCGTTCACGAATTACAGGGAACATGTGAAAATGGACCCTTTGCGAAAAGTGAGGCGTGAGTTCGAAGCCCGCTTATACCATTGGATGGGGGTCAACAGACAGCACTTTGAGCAGCTCATAAAGTGATTTCACTCTGTAATTCGTGAACGGTAAGTCCTAGAGAGCTCAGGTTTTCTGCAATGTAAATCGCCACAAAAGTTGTAATCAAAATTCTCGTGAAAACACACCAGTTGTTTTTTTTACTAAATCGTTCTATGCAAACTATGACCTAATTAAAGCTTGAAAGGCCTCCTAGAACTTTTTCACTTTGAGTTAGTATGTTTAAATCTTTGATTAACATGTTAATTATAAGTGTTAAAAAATATTAACTTTTAAATAAATTAAAACAAAACACTTACCAAAAATACTATTTATAATTATTTATAAAGAAACTAGTTTCGAATCATTCGATTCATCATCATTCTAGTCGAAGTCAACTTCAATTCGACGATACATTTCAATACTTTAAGATTATCGTCAATGTAAGTTTTTCTTCACGTGGTGTACCCTAAGTAATGCTAAATAACTAACACATCAGGCGACCAGACAATTATTATCAGTTTCGAATGGCCAATTAGAAGTAAAAGAGACGTCAGACGTTAAGCCAAACAAAATACAATCATTATTAGGTGATCTTTTATTTTGTTAACTTAAAACCATCAGAAGTAAGCCAAGATGAAAAACTATACAATAACAAAAAGAAATAATCAATCCGGCTGAGCACAGCAAACCAAAAAAAAAACCAATAAAAAAGTTGCTCTCATTATCCGAAAGGATACTTTAGTTCTTTAGTATCAAGAACTCATGGTGAGTTGTTGCAAACCAATCCCATGGCTGTTAATCTATGATGATGACTCCTCCTGTGATGTGTAACTAAATAAATTAATTATTTAGCTCTAGATAAAATAAATCAATTTATTATTTCTAAGCCTTGAATTCCATTCGAATTGTTGGTCATTTTCAAGATCAACATATTCTTGTTGCTAATTCCATCGTACTTTTCAATAATGAACCTTTGGGATCGTCACGAAAAAATAAACAATAATAACCACCTCTTTTTTTTTATCAGTTTGGGGTCTATCTTAAAAAGGAGTTTATTTACTAACTCCGAAACGGAGAATATATGTATCTTTTCCCATACCAAAGTAACCCCAACATTATTCGCTACCTCTAGGCTCTAGGCCTTCAAGTTTAATCTTCCCAATTTAATCTGAATGTGAGGCTGTGAAGGGCTCGCTTTGTCGATCTCCGTTAGGTACACCGTCTTAACCCGGCCCTGCGTTCATTCAATATGGATTTGTTTATCTATCTGTTTTTCCGCGAAGAAAAATAAAACTTGAAAATACCGAATACCTCATAACCGAATATGACTTCCCTATTCGTGATTGATTCCATTACGGACGTTGTGATGGTTTTATATTACTACATACTAACTGATGCCCGCAACCCGTGGCGTCCTTCAGCTCGAATACCTCATAACCGAATATGACTTCCCTATTCGTG
>CM022875.1:39789241-39806906 GCA_012654025.1 Pachypsylla venusta
TGAATTAATTAATCTCCCACCCCTAAAACGTTTAAAAAGCCTTTTTAAATTATATTAAACAACATTTTAAGTTTGTAACTTGCTCCAAAAAAAATTAATAGTATCTGTCTGGTACCGGAAGAAAAAGGTTTTTTTCAAAATAAATTAAAATTAAAGTGAATTAATTATTTTTCCACCCCTAAAACGTTTAAAAAGCCTTTTTATATTATATTAAACCACATTTTAAATTTGTAACTTGCTCCAAAAAAAAATAATAGTATCTGTCTGGTACCAATTATCAATTATTATATTTGAAATTCATAAGTTACTTGGGGGTAACAGTGAAATCCTCTCGGATCGAGTCACTTTAGCTGATGTTTCAAAAGAACACTTCACAATATTTTTTTTTATTTTTTATTACTGATATAATAAATTGCTATTTTTGACATGAAAATTGGGGCCAATGTGAATTATTTGCCTCTAAGCTTAGACACTTAAAAAAATTAGCAGCAGTTTCAGAAACTATGATTGACGCGAATCCACATCCACAAATGTTTCTACTTGATAGTGAAAGTAAGGTCTTTAATAAATTATTTAGAAAGAAGATGATGTCTATGTTAAAAAAATATTTGTCGGCGAACTTACAAAAGTAACCGAACCTATCAGCTTCAAACCGATGTTGATTCTACAGTGTTCTCTGAATACCGTGGAGTCAATATAGGTCTGACAACGATAGTCTGAGTATTTCAACGCTCGTCACCAAATCATTGTTAATTCTTTTAGTAGGGTCTTTTTTTTTTGTATTAACGCGTCTCTTTAACATCTATTAGTCATTCAAGACGGAGGTTTTACCCTCCATTCGTTGGAAACATGCAAACCAGCTACCCACATTGACCTCACCCAGCCTGGGTTAGGCCGGAAAAATAGCCCCAACATCACGAGGCCGCGAACCCACGGTGCCACCCACATGGTACAACCTCGCTGGGCGTTGCTTAATTTCAGTGATCGAACGGGAACTGGTGTATTCAACGTGCCATAGACATAGACGCTGGCTAAATTTATTTTCTCCAAAACAATAGGATCCTTGATTCCCCAACTATATCTCAACGCTAGCATTGTCTGATGTTTTCCCAAACATTCATTAATCAGACACACAAGTAGTGTTGAAAAGAATTTGCTTAACACGAAAATAATAAAATGCAATTCAAACAATCCCTTCTCCCCTTTACAAAATATGAAAATCTATTTTGGTCCAAGAATTTATTTTAATTTTAGAATTTGGCCACCAGATGTGTTTTGAACATGGTGAATGTTTGGAATGCCATACCATGTTTGGTGAGGAACATCGTCATAGCCAAATCTGTGTGTTTTTATTCTTTCTTTCTAGAACATAGTTTCTGAGTGTTTGGGATTTCCCCAATGTTATTTTTTTGTTTTGAATTAGAAACCACATTCTTTGTGAAATAAAATTATATTGCTAGACAAATAGGGGGACAACAAGTGGCGACGCAACGCGGCGCGGCACCCGGTGAGAAGGTGTTGACCATCAGATCATTCACACACGAGCAGAGCCGTAGACAGGAAATCCGGGCCGGAGGGGAAAATTTAAGGGCCCCTTTATGATTCTTTCATCTAAAATCACCGTATGGGCAGTAATAAAAGTTAAAGTAGGCAATTCACTTAGTTGATGTGAAAAGGCGTGTATACGCATCTTCTTGGCAACAAATTATTCGATTATCAGATGTTAATGTTTACGAAATATATCAATATTTATGATTGCTGTACAAGCTGAAAGGACGCACTATATTCTAAAATCAGTGTCCTACAATAACCATTGCCCCATATTAGCCCACTATCGCTGATCTTCTGATTTTGTGTGTTTGAAAATTTTTCAAAACTTTAAAGTTGATTTATTTATTATTCAGAAAAAAACATTTTATTATGATAATTTTCTCACCAGGCCTCTTAGGGTCTGGGGGGGAATTCCCCCCTCTCGTCTGGCCTGCACACGAGAGCACCGTTTTTTTTTTACTATATCATTGTGTCATATTGATGGGACACACTGTGAGCCACAGGAAATTCCTGAATAACATCTTCGAAGAAATATCTGGAAAAACACGCTAAAAATGGCACCAGGCAATTATTTTTAAAGACCTTTACACGACTCTGAGTTGCCAGATCTATGAAGATGTGAAACGGAAAGCAATTTAAAGAAGGATAATATGGTTTACAAAGGCTGGAAATTGAATGGCTGGTCTTTAGAAATTGATAAATGATCATTGACGGCTTCCACGAGAGGGAAAGCGTTCATGAATGCTTGCTGTGGACAAAAAGAGCACAAGATTAGACTTACCTAACACAATGGCATCGGATGAGTCAATTGCTGCAACCCGTATGCATGATTATTAACAAATTTTAATGATTAACGATTTCTAAACCATTTTTATGTTTGCGGAATGGCGTGGCTGACTAAAAGGAAGTACCCTGCAGTAATATGTGAAAGCATTTCCGGGGCAAAATCTTTATTTTCTGCCAATAATGTGTTACGGTAGCTCAGGGATTTGTAGTAATGATGTGAAAGCATTTCCGGGGCAAATTCTTTATTTTCTACCAATAATATGTCACGGTAGCTCAAGAATTTGTAGTAATGATGTGAAAGCATTTCCGGCGCAAAATCTTTATTTTCTGCCAATAATGTGTAGCTCAGGAATTTGCAGTAATGATGTGAAAGCATTTCCGGGGCAAAATATTTATTTTCTGCCAATAATGTGTCACAATGTAGCTCAGGAATTTGCAGTAATGATGTGAAAGCATTTCCGGGGCAAAATATTTATTTTCTGCCAATAATGTGTTACGGTAGCTCAGGAATTTGTAGTTATGATATGAAAGCATTTCCAGGGCAAAATCTTTATTCTCTGCCAATAATGTGTCACGGTAGCTCAGGAATTTGCAGTAATGGTGTGAAAGCATTTCCGGGGCAAAATCTTTATTTTCTGCCAATAATGTGTTACGGTAGCTCAGGAATTTGTAGTTATGATGTGAAAGCATTTCCAGGGCAAAATCTTTATTTTCTGCCAATAATGTGTCACGGTAGCTCAGGAATTTTTAGTAATGATGTGAAAGCATTTCCGGGGCAAAATCTTTTTTTTTTAAAAATAACCCCCCGCCCCCAATTTGTTATTTTATGTTTCAAGGTACGTAAAATTCAAAAGCCGAATAAAAAGTCCAGTCGTCCGCCGACCCCATACACCACGAAGAGCGCTGGCCGATTTATGAAATTTGCTATGTATGTTATGTCCCATTGGGATCTAATTGTACCCCAAAACTTTTCGTTTGTATGGAACCCTATATAACTATCAGAGCCTCTAAAATGCGGCCCACATACAATTTCATCAAAATCAGTAAACGCTGAGAAATTGTCGTTCATAGCGTACGGACGGATTTCTTTTTATGAGATTTTTGAATTCTACGTACCTTGATAGGTAATACAGGGTGTCCATAAAGTCTCCCCCCGTATCACGAGAATGGCTGAAAATATAAGAAAACGCAAAAACACGTATCCCTTAGATTTTAGGGGGATTAATTTTTAGACTAAAAATTTTTTGGCCTCGGCCAGCCGTTTAGGCTGGGCACCGACTGGCTTCAAAATCTTAAATGAGAAGGTATATCAAGTGACACCTTGTTTTAAAGTTCTCGTTAATACGAGTTCATTACAGAAAACCAGAGCTCTCTAGGATCTGCCGTTCACGAATTACAGGGTGGAACGTGTGACAATGCACCTTTGCAGCCGCACCGAAATTGTAGGTAAAAATGCCTAGGAATAAGTTTTTATGATCCCAAATATGTAATTTAGTAGAAACGATGGTTTCTACTAAATTCCAGCTTTTTTGAAAATTTTGGTCTAAGAAAGCTCGAACTCTGCGGTCGAAGTGTGCGGGACAACCATCTTGTTGGAATTACTAAATTACTTATTTGGGATCATGAAAACTTATTTCTAGGCATTTTTACCTACCCTTTCGGTGCGGCCACAAAGGTTCATTGTCGCATGTTCCACCCTGTAATTCGTGAACAGTAGATCCTAGAGAGCTCTGGTTTTCTGTAATGAACTCGTATTAACGAGACCTTTAAAACAAGGTGTCGCTTGATATACCTTCTCATTTAAGATTTTAAAGCTAGTCGGTGCACAGCCTAAACGACTGAGGCCAAAAAATTTTTAGTCTAAAATTAATCCCCCAAAAATTTAAGGGATACGTTTTCTCATATTTTCAGTCATTCTCGAGATGCGGGGGGTGGGGGGAGAATTTATGGACACCCTGTATATCAAATTTTCAGGAGGATATTTTTTTTTGTGACGATTCCAAAGGTTCATTATTAAAAATAGTAAACCAAAAAATAGTGATCTGACTTTTACAAGACCAAGACCCTATTGAGGTTGTTGAACACTTAACGAAATACATGAAAAAAGACTATGTCTTTGTAAAAAACATATATTTACATAATAAATCTTTTGAAAATAAAAATAACAAAGAAATTAAGATCCAAAAACATTATTTCCAAAAGAAAAAAAAAAAAATCGCCTGTGTTTGAATTTACTTTTTTAAAATTAGATCGTCAATCTTATTGTAACAACGTTTTCAGTTTGTTTTAGTGTAGTTTAAAATCCAGGCAGATTGTTTTTACAATTTAGAGCTTGTTCCTACTTGAAGCGAGTATCATCCGTTTTTTAACGAAAGACCTAGTGGCAATACCTTTTAAATGAAAGTGTTCTCATAACGCGAGAGTGCCACTAGAATCATCTAAAAACGGATGCGACCATGCCTCGATGATGTGAACAGTAATCCATGTGTGCTCGTTGTATGGTTAAAGTTTATAAAGGACTATGTCTTGATGATAAGAATAGTAATCCATGTGTAATATGGTTAGGTTACGATTATAAGGGGCTCTATGTCTTGATGATAAGAATAGTAATCCATGTGTAATATGGTTAGGTTACGTTAATAAGGGGCTCTATGTCTTGATGATAAGAATAGTAATCCATGTGTAATATGGTTAGGTTACGTTAATGAGGGGCTATGTCTTGATGATAAGAATAGTAATCCATGTGTATTATGGTTAGGTTACGTTAATGCGACCATGCTTCGATGATGTGAATAGTAATTCGTGTGTGCCCGTTGTATGGTTAAGTTACCTTAATAAGGGGCTATGTCTTGATGATAAGAATAGTAATCCATGTGTAGTATGGTTAGGTTATCTTTATGCAACCTTACCTCGCTGATATGAATCCCAATAATTTATCAAACCAATTCAGAAGTTTCTTAAGTAGGAAATCTGTATGAGACGCAAAAGAAATTTTGAATAAAAGTAAAAAAAATATTTTTCAATAAAATGTTAAATAGCCTACTACCTACCCAGCGAGTTTTTACTTGGTGGGTGACAAACTTGATTCAAGCCTTCGCGATGCTGACTATTTACGAACTCAGACAGAGTGAGGTCAAAGTTTGCAATGAAGAGAGGTTAAAACCCCCGTCTCAAATGATCTAATACATATAACGCTTAGAGTGGTTCTTAGAAGTAAAATCAATTAGTGACATTTATGTTTACTTCAAACTGAATACTGTCCTGTGTCGCGATATGAATGTTATCAATAATGTGCGTTCTCATTTAAATGTCATTCTGTAAATATTTGTTGTTTGGGGTTTTCCAATAATAAGCCTTTGATTTTGTATGTTACCAATAAAAAATTTGCAAATAACCATGTAAAACACAGGGCGATCATAAAGTCCGCCACCATCTTACCTTTTGAACTCCTTGATGTGTAATTACGGCTAGTTTCTAAAAATGCCATCTCAAGGATCGAAGTATCCTTGACAGTGAAACAAATGTCACTTTTTGAAATTTAAAGGGAACCCTTTAGCTCACGCTCCTGTGGGCTATGTACTCCGATGTAGCTAAATGAAACTTCGTACAATTAAGCGTATAACATACAGGGTATCCCAAAAGTCCGAGACCACCTGAATATCTTTTGAACGGCTTTTTGAGGAGTTTTGAAATTTTGCATGGTATTATATCCCACAAATTAAACCACCTGATGGTGTGACCAGTTTTTTATGGGCGGGTCCCATGTTCACACATCTAGCGTGTTTGGTTTCAAAATGGCGGCCATTTGAAATTTCCAAGACATGACTTCAAAGAGTGTCTAAAAATTCAAAGAGTGTATAATAGCATGCAAAATTTCAAAACTCCACATAAAGCCGTTCAAAAGATATTCAGGTAGTCTCTGACACCCTGTATGACGCTTAGAGTGGGCGAGTTTCTATTAACCTCCACTCATTGGGATCAGTCGCTCGTAGTAGTGTGAACTTCCAAAGGACGACGAACTTTCGTGTCCGACACGGGGTGTTTCAAGAAAGTGAAATCAGATTCACATTTTTAAGAAAATGTGGCTTTGTAATTTTTTGTCATGAAGTCTTTAAAACCGAAGTCTTTAAGTCTTCATATTATCATTTAAAAAAAAAAAAATAAGCCGATATTTGAACGTGTTCAAAAGTTATAATCACCCTGTATGCACGTCCCCCCTCTCATTAATTTAATTTTCAACATTTTATGCATAAAAGCATGTTCAAACACGAGGCGGACAACAAAATTTAACGTTTAGTTATCAAGGAAAGCAAGTCTTCCTTTCAGCTTAAACTATTTACAAGGAGAAGTGTATCTAATTAACACCAAGATAAGGCATATTTTGCATACTGAGTTATTGTCAGTTGTTGTTTATTGTATCCAACAAATTATTACTAAAAATCATTTTCTTTTCCTTTTGAAACGCGGATACGTTAAATGCGCCTTTCAGAACTTAAAACAAATTAATAAATAAGGGTATATGTAAATTCAATACTAACAATTAGACATACGAGTCAAGAATTTAATAGACCAATTTAAAATATCTCATCAAACATAAAATGGAAGATTTTTTTTTTCTAAAACTTAAAAATCTGATTGTGCCAGCAATTGAACCCCAGCCAGTGTCACAATTAATTGACATCATCATAGAACATACTGAAATAAAAAAGAAGGTTCTCAAAGGTTTTTATTTCGCAGAATAATCATCACAATTCAAAAGGAGGCCCTTTTATTTTAGTTTACAAATCAGTCAATTGAAAAAATTTACATAAAATTTCCCTTCAATATTATACCACAATTGACCCCTTTCCGCTATTTATTCTTTATAGCATGTTTTTAAATGCGTCACTTTCTCAGGCTCTAGCAAATTAGGTCAAGCGAGGCTACTTAAACTTGCGGGGTCAATTTTTCTATGGGACAATCAATATTGACCTAAGTGTAAAAAAATAGCTTCACTATGTCGTAAGTGGTAATAACTTACGACAAAAGTTATTTAATTTTCTCTTTAATATTTAAATAAAAAATGGTTAGGTAACCAGTGTCCAGAAAGCCTAAGTAGCCCCGTTTGACGGTATTTACCAACTGCAATCTACTTTCGTCAGATTGAAGCTGGTCTATTTAAAGCTTCCTGACGTGACAACGGGTAACACTGTTATAATATTCTTGATGTTAACAAAATACACGTTTAACATTTGGGTTCATTGTTTATCAAGGATTTAACATGAAAACTTTTAATACTTTTTGAACTCCCTCTGCTCGCTACTGAATAAGATCATACAAACCAATAAAGCTTAATGCCCGATATACAAGCTTAGAAATTATTGAAATACATTTCAGATGTAACAACAGAATGGTCAAAATACAAGATGAATGATAAGTAGTACAAACAAATATATCTAATCCTGTTAGGGATACAAAAATAAATATTCTGATCAAAATAACTTAATTGTATTTTCGAATTCTCCCATATGCAATGAATAGTAGAAAATATTTTTATAGAAAATTTAACTTTTAAATGACCACGAAGGTCTCGAGATATTTGACCGTTTTCAAAAGTAATCCCTGATTGTATGTCAGAAATAAAGTTTCAAGTTGTCACCATTAATTTAGATTTTTTTCTTCACATCCTACTCTTTATCTCGTTTCTTACATAAAGAAACGAAATCAAAATTATTCGATGTTACAATACTTTATTTTGTTCTACTCCGTATATGGGAAGATAAAGTCAAAATATTTAATTTACACTACATAAATGGGCATCATTTTTAATGATTTGCGTAACATAACGTAACGTCGTAAAGTTAGTTTATGACAATAATAGGAAAAACCCGTGACTCAATTTTATGTAACTAAATGATGCAATTACACAAAGAAAGTTTATTAGTATGATTGTGTAGCAGAGAGGACTGATATCAATGTGCTGTCTCAATCAATTAAATTCAAAAGTTTTCATTTGCACCAAGATAAAAATAAACAAACAAAAAAATCAGAGGGGATTTTACGTACAATTTATTATTTTACAGTATTTATGGTTAAAACTATCCTACCACACATGCAGTTTCTTTCTTATATTAGATTCTCAATGGTATTTATTTGAAACCGGGGACGAGGAGAGGTGACAGATACTGAATATTTACACCCCAACATCATATGGATGTGAAAAAGAAGGCGACTACCGCGTATTACAAATTTTTCATCGGCCGACTTAATGGTCATACACAGATATGAGGGTGCATACAATGTACAATGAAAATTTGTAGTGTATGGTAGCTTAAGGGCTACCATACAATACAAATATGGTCATTTGTTCATATTTTGTATTATGTGTTGTAACTGTTGGAAAAATGGCTGTTACGGAGATATCTCAACACCAATATACTTTCCTGCCCCTGATCTCCTTGGATTATGTTATCCCTCATAATATTAGATGTGTAGATTCAGTAGATCCCAAGATATTTTAGGTGGGACATCCTGGCTTTTAAATTAAAAAAAAAATCATCATCTGCTCTCTGCAAAGACCAAATAATACCCAAAGAATTGTCTTTCTATTCCACTTACAATATTTCGGTAACCCCAAATTTTTTCTACCATTTTCCCAAACCAGAATCTAAAAATGGGGAGAAAAATTGACTACGGCAACACCATTTTCTTTTAAAAGGTTCTTTTTTACTCTGAGTATGGATTCCTAAAAATATGCAACACCTTTGTTAATAGTGTGATTTTTGACTTCATTAACCTTCCACTGCTGCAACACCATTTTCTTTTAAGGTTCCTTTTTACTTTAGGTATGGATTCTTAAAAATATGCAACACCTATGTTAATAGTGTGATTTTTGACTTCATTAACCTTCCTCCCCTGACACCTTCTTAAACTCAAACAAATTGTTCGTTACTGACTTGAATGGCTCAGAGATTTTTAAAAAGAATTAAATTTAAAAATGAGATATAAAAAAATACAAAACTAAATAATTTTGGTCCGATTTTTTTCTAGTTTTACTTTATCTTTTATGGCAAAGTATTGTGTAGCTGGAAACAGATAATAATAATAGTCTTTGTTTATACCGTCCGAATAAGACCAAAGAGTCCCATTAAGCCGGCAATGTCTGAGTGCTATTTTTATGTGTTAAATTTATCAAATTTAGAGGATAAAATTCCGTGGGTTGACTGAGTTTGAAACCACACACTACTGTTTACCAGTCAGAGCGTCTTACGCACCAATTCTTTTTATTATTATTATTATTTTTTTTTTTTATGAAAAAAACTAGAATACACAAGCTTTCAGCCTTGAGGTAACCCCACAGGAAGAAGTCACAGGGACTCAAATCAGGCGAGCGAGGGGCCCACGAAATGTCATGCTCTAAGGAGATTACGTGACCGGAGAACATGGGCCGCAGCCCCATACAGCCTAAAGCTGATGATGTGGTCCTAAAGTTGTGAACCCACCTCAAATTTGTTTTTCGATCAGGAACTGGATCTGTGAAATGCAATCCACCTTGTGCGGAACGCCCTCTGAGTGACTATAATGGATTCACTTTTTAAAAAAAAACAGCTTGACAACGAACGTACAATGCTCGCACGCCCAAACCATTGCGACACCTAAAAACTAGATGTCATTTATTGTTGAATATCATAAACCCCTCGCTCCTCCCACTATTACTTCCCTTCCCACGATTTTTGAAAAGTGGGAGAACTAATTGCCGCACCCTGTATAAAGATTTATTAAGTAAATACACATTTTAAGACCTATGTTCATCGAACATTTTCTTCTTATTTTAGTCTTAAAAGTATGCCTTTGAAGTATTCTCCTACCCTGTATAAATATTAATTAGGATCTTTATATTCTATTAAGACAATTTTAACCCAACAATAAAGCTGGTAACACTTGAATGGGTGTAAAAAGTATCATGTCAAGATGACATTTCGAAAAACTATATGCGAAGTGAGATCAATACAGCTTCCCAAAAGTAAAACCGTATCACAATAAACAGTTACTGTTTATTTTATATAGATAAGATATAAATAGAATATAGATTACTATTTTGTGAAAAGGAAACTCTGGGCTCCGGTTCTAAACATACAGAAATTTGGCTTCCTCTTGGTCAAAGTCAACGGATCATATAAACTCCTACCAATATATTAATACACAATGTGCATGGCCAGGGACAACGATTTTGAAAATTTTACGGGAGTAGGTAGATTACATTATGTAGGAGTATAGGAATATAATTTTGTCTCTTGGCCGGGAGTAAAAATAAATATGTATTAGACAAAATACATACACCTTGTATATCTAGGTATGCTAATAGCAAGTAAACTTCAATTAAAAAAACAAAAGCTAGATAGTACTAGACTTCAATAACACAAACTGATTGTTAACGGAAAAAATCTGGTGTGAACATCACACGACTTTCCTCATCTATAAAAAATGAAGAAAGTATTGTAATGGGCTGAAAGTTTCGATGTCAAGTTTTCAATGCCAAAGCACGTTTTAAAGACCTAGAGTAGAAATACAATTATATATTACACTTCAATCTAAGTTGTATTTTTCAATTTCTTGTATGAAATTGATATGAATTGGCACAGAATTTCAAGTTCCAGCTCTTTCCATTCTCGTTTTACGCGGAACCGCCAAATTCCGGCTTTCAACCGCTAATTAGCGGCCAACAATATATTACACTTCAACCTAAGTTGTATTTTTCAATTTCTTGTATGAAATTGATATGAATTGGCACAGAATTTCAAGTTCCAGCTCTTTCCATTCTCGTTTTAGGCGGAACCGCCAAATTCCGACTTTCAACCGCTAATTAGCGACCAACAATATATTACACTTCAACCTAAGTTGTATTTTTCAATTTCTTATATAAAATTGATATGAATAGGCACCAAGATTAAAGTTCTAGCTACTACCGTTTTCGTTTTAAGCAGGATATGGGAAAACTGTTAAAAAGCGTCATAAAACCGGCAACGGTATATTCGATTTTCACCAAAAGCTTATTTTGCCGTTCATGGCATAAAACTGACAAACATACCAAAATTTTTTTGCACTTGCCGTTCTTGAAATATCTTGTTAACAGACAGAAAGACACACATAAGGACCAATGGCTGAAACTCGAGATTTGGGCTCTGTGGACCCCAAAACGTGTTTTGGCATTGAAAACTCGACATTGAAAATTTCTGCCCATTACAATACATTCCTTTTTATAGGATAAGGAAAGTAATAATCTAAAAAAAACCTAAACGATAACAAACAATTTCTTAAACTGAAAAAAATCTTTGGCTTCAACTTCGATATACTTCTTCACTAGCTCAACTTTTGGCGAACAATATGTACCAAATGTAAAAACAACCTATTTCGGTGATCATCATCAACAGGCGGCGTATACAGCCAATTTCCAATTCCAAAATATAAACTATACACTCACGCGAGTTGGTATACATTTGGTGAAAGTTTCTTGTAGTTGTTGTGTGAATCGTCAAAACTCGAAATAAATAAACAACGCGACCAAGCGTAAGAAAGTAGGAGAGAAAAAAACGGCGGGCTAAGAGAATGTTTGTGTTGAACACATTAATCTCTTTATATTTTTTCTTTCTTTTGAATTGTTTTGCAGATGTATCCAACAGAGTGGAGTGTCATCTGTGAACCAGACTCATTATGTACACATTCTCAAGTTCTTACAGAGTGAGACAAGTTACTGAAAATAAAAAATCCAGGAGAACCAAGTTACAAGTCAAATTGATTTAAAGTCGAAGTTTATTAGAACCACTATTCATCTAAATATATAAAACTAGCTATTTCGACCGTGCTTCGCTACGATTCTTATATTGCTTTTTTTGTTTTTCAAGGACAATGGAAATTGGGGGGGGGGGGGGGGTATTGGTTTGTGTCCACCTTGTATATCGCAACCTTTAAAGGCGCCTTAGAGGCACGGCCTTTCTTACTTTTTAGTATTTTCTAAATTTTATTTTAACCGTTCCAAGTTTTGAAGTCGTAACTCTGGAATGGCTGGCCATACTTTTGGAGAAGATGTCCTAAAATAAGGACTAAAGGGCCACCTAAAACTTAATCGCTTTGAGTTGATAAGTTGTCGCGACAAATTTTAAGATATCGGGCCGTGACTGTACGATTTTTATGAATAAATTATAAATTTGGCAACTCGAAAAAGGCTTGACATATTTTAGTTCTGATAATTTTCCTGGGGTCATAGATCATGATCTTTGTTTTNATTCCCATCAATTTTTCGCTCCTACCGTTTGAGCAGTGGTATTGTAACAGACAACCCCTCAGACATAGGTACATACATACAAATTTCTGATTTATATATTAAGACTAGCTATTTCGCCCTTGCTTCGCTACCGCTTATAGTTTGGTGCCTTAGAGGCATGACCGTTCCCGTGCTAATTGTATTCTATGATTTTCCTTTCAAAAATCGGAAAAACGGCCATAACTCGAAAACGGTTGGACTGTTTTATGCAAACTATATTCCAAATTAAGGTTTAGAAGGCCACCTAATAATTTCTCGCTTTAAGTTGATATGTTGTCGCGACAAAATTTAAGATATCGGAACATGACCGGCTAAATTCGGTCAAAAATCGAAAAATTGGCCATAACTCGAAAACGGTTGGACATTTTTGAATTCTGATATTTTTCCTGAGGTTTTAGCTTATGGTCTCGGGGGGTCCATTCTCATTGATATCTCTTACCGTTTTGGCTAAACATATACATAAACATATAGTGACACATACTAAACATATAGTGATACATACACACATATATTTATCGTTACATTGAGTTTTATTATTATAGATTTTAAGATAGATACAGATTTAAGGGCCACATTTACCGTCATCACTAGCAATGATCATGCATATTTTGCCTATCCTGTCATCCTCACCCTGTACAATGCTATTATCCTTAAGAATGTAGGTTACGTCATTATCGCTTTATGTGATATACATAAACAATACATGTTGGTTGGTACAGTTTAATTATTATTCCGCTCATACGATGATAAATTTCATGTACTTCATAACAATAATACATGAAATTTTGCAAACCTAAATGAAATATTTATGTTGTTTTTGTCAAAGTTCTCATGAAACCTTAATATTAAAAAGCATTGCATCTCATCATGGAATTTGGTAGGTGGATGGACAGTGGCGAATTTTAATAAAATACAATCCATAAATTTATGGATTTATTTAAAAAATAAAATACAATCCTTGAATATCGGTAAGCTTTGTGGGGAAATAGAATGAGAGAGTGTACTTAGGAATTCAAATAAAATACAATCCATAAATTTATGGATTTATTTAAAAAATAAAATACAATCTATGAATATTGGTAAGCTTTGTGGGGAAATGGAATAAGAGAGTGTACTTAGAGTTGAAATCGCCTAAACAAAATGTATTGGCTTATTGGAAAACATTCAACCCTAATATCACTAGAGAACAAAGCACTCATCTACAAGATCATTCTCAAACCTGTATGGACATATGGAATACAACTCTGGGGTTCAGCCAGCAACAGCAACATCGAAATCATCCAAAGATTCCAAAATAAAACACTGAGGTTGTTGATGAACGCACCTTGGTATGCTCGTAACAGTGAGGTACACGAGTATCTCAAATNGACGTTGCTTAACTTTTGTGATCTAACGGGAACTGGTGTATTGAACGTGCCATAATAGACGCTGGCTAACATTTTATTTATCAACTCAAAGCGAGAAAATTATGATTCGAAAGAATTAATCAATCTCTATAATTGATCCAAGGCGAAGCACGGGGTAATAACCTGCTAGTGTACTAAAGATCATACCTACACTTTCTTTCAAAATTGACGTATGATTAGATAAGAAAACAACATATATGATTTTGGCAACTATTACGCCATAAATGATTGTGTTTAATTTCACTTTTAGTTTGGGCTCAATGATTGTGCGTACATCTTCAAGGCTTTTATTGTTAGAAAAAGACAAGAACAATTGACGTTGTAGGTCATAAGTTATGACTCATAACAACTTAATAGGAAGATAAATCATGAGTAGGTTGTTTTCGTATATTGGTTGAACCTTTGGATATGTATTTTTCCTTTAACAAACAATGAGAGACAACACCTATTTTATCTTTTGTGTCATGACGTATTAAATGTCGATTGAAAACAAAAACACACATTGCATGCGTAATTCCTTGTATATCTTTTACGACTCTGTAGCAATAGTTTTCCATTGCGATTTGCTTTGGCTAGTTTAACTAGCCTAATTTTATAGGTAGCGGCACCTGTTTGTTAACTTATCCGCTGAAAACTCCTAGCTATGNTTGTTACGGCCTATAACTTAGAGACATGGCCGTTCCTGAGCTAACAGTATTCTATGATTTCTCTTTCAAAAATCGTAAACTACTAGTATTCTATGATTCCCCTTAAAAAATCGGAATAACGGCCATAACTCGAAAACGGTGGCACCGTTTTTTGCAAATATGTTCCAAATTAAGGTTTAAAAGGCCACCTAAAACTTTCTCGCTTTGAGTTGATATGTTGTCGCGACCAATTTTAAGATATCGGACCATGACCGGCTAAATTCGGTCAAAAAACGAAAAATCGGCCGCACACATACACATTTATCGTGACTTGGTACTGCAGACCTCCATGTCAAAAGGAAACAACATAGAGATAATGGCACTCACCTAATCCTGCATCTCTTCTGGAATTTCGTGTGGATTCAAAATTCCCGGTACAGACATTTGTGTTAGTCTTTTCTTTTCTTGTGCTTTCCTTAAAGTCGCTTCAATTTCTTCTAAAAACAAATCAGAATCATCTTCGCCAGTAAACTCTCGAATTTGAACAAGAAAGTCTCTTAAGTGTTCTTTAAATGCAGCATGGTCATTATTCAGATTCAACATACCCTGTACGGTGATTTTGATCTGAAAAACAAACAAGCGAAAACATAATAAAATACACATATCACTGAATGAAAGAAACCTTGTAATATTGTAATTTCCAAGCAGTTCTGAATAATTCGTTGTCTGCTGCTCGAATTTTATGTCGTATTCTCGTTTTTGTTTTACGATGTTATTCGAGGAATTTCAATTTTTTTATTATTTTTCGATCCCTTTTACTTACTTTATTATTTTCCGTATTTCATTATTTTTCTTTTTAGGTGCATATTTCATATTTCGCTTTATATTCATAATATTCTTATCTTTGTACAAAGGGCTCGACCCGTTCATGTATTTAAATAATTAAACATGGTGATGACAGACATTGCATTTGTATTTCTATCTGATTGCTACCCCTAAAAGGACAATCTCTTCAGAAAGACTAATCGAAACACACTCACGGAACATCATGGTGTTTAATATATAAATAGTTCATCATTTAAGAATGGTTTGATTTGCAACCGACAGGTTTTAGTATTTACTATTTGATATGCTACCCTCAAAAGGACAATCTCTTCAGAAAGACTAATCGAAACACACTCACGGAACATCATGAGGTTTAATATAAATAGTTCATCATTTAAGATTGGTTTGATTTGCAACCGGCAGCAATTAGTATTTACTATTTGATATGCTACCCCTAAAAGGACAATCTCTTCAGAAAGACTAATCGAAACACACTCACGGAACATCATGGTGTTTAATATATAAATAGTTCATCATTAAAGAATGGTTTGATTTGCAACCGACAGCAATTAGTATTTACTATCTGATATGCTACCCCTAAAAGGACAATCTCTTCAGAAAGACTAATCAAAACACACTCACGGAACATCATGAGGTTTAATATAAATAGTTCATCATTTAAGATTGGTTTGATCAGGAATTAGTATTTACTATCTGATTTGCTACCCCTAAAAGGACAATCTCTTCAGAAAGACTAATCGAAACACACTCACGGAACATCATGAGGTTTAATATAAATAGTTCATCATTTAAGATTGGTTTGATTTGCAACCGGCAGAAATTAGTATTTACTGATATGCTACCCCCAAAAGGACAATCTCTTCAGAAAGACTAATCGAAACACACTCACGGAACATCATGAGGTTTAATATAAATAGTTCATCATTTAAGATGTTCAAATAAGAAATATTATTGAGGATGTTTGTAGTCATTTTGAAATATAAGAATTTCTAATTAATTTCTAGTTCACTAGAAGATGTCGTAACAGACGAAAGCGCTCGTGACTCATCAAATTTAATTGTAGTCGATACAAAATTAATTAGAAATTCTTATATTTAAGATATTGTTGTTGTAGCGGTGTTCCTCTTAAAACCAACTGTTCTCCCCATTTCTAGATTCATGTTTGGAAGAATGGTGGAAATAGGTTGATATGAGGTTACCAAAAAGGTATTGATGGCCCTTGGCTGGAACCGTGATGGTATGCGTTCCAGGTCATCCCGGTGCGTAGAACCGGCCATTGTGAGGACGTTTAGGATTGTTTTAATCAATTGAATTTTATTGCAACCGACAAGAACCAGTAATTACTGACCCTCGGTAACCATATTTACAGCCTTCCAGTGAACAATTTCTTCAGAAAGACTAATTGAAAAAACACATTCACGGCACATCATGAGGTTTAAAAGAAATAACTCATCATTTATGATTGTTTTAATTTGCAAACGACAAGAACCAATAACTACTATAGCTGTTGACATATTCACATCAAGAAATTTAACGTATAAGTTAACCAGCTAAGGGTCATCAATAGCTTTTTGGTAGCCTCATATCAACCTATTGCTAACTTTTTTTTTAACATGAGTCTAAAAATTGGTAGAACAGTGGATTTTAAGAGGATCGCCGAAACAACAGAATTTACCCCAAGTTTTCGACTTCTTCAAACTAACTGTCATAATAGAATGTAAAAACAAGGTCTGGATGCTTTAAGCCATACTTATAATAATACAAAAACTCCTCCAGTTTAATTCATTAATTTGAATTACTAGAAGAGACATTTTGGGGATTACGTACCTGGTTATCTGTCAGATGTGAAAATGCTCTTTTGAGTAAATCAGCGACAAACTCCTGAACATACTTGACGTTGTCTGTGACACCTGGCGCAAGAGGAGTCGATATTTCACCTGTTTCGACTAGTTTAAACATATACGCTAAAATCTGAGCGTGCATCGAAAGGCTCGCACTATGAGAAGTGTCTGTGACAACCGAAAAGACATGTGTGAGAATTTCTGTAAAGTATGTGGAGTAGAAACTTTGCGCAGAAGCGTTGACAAAGTTTACGAGAAGTTGATAGAGGATCTGCGAACATTAAATAGCCAAGATTAGTATGCTATAAG
>CM022875.1:39806998-39828534 GCA_012654025.1 Pachypsylla venusta
TTTTTTTTTTTTTTTTTTTTTTTTTTTTTTTTTTTTTTTTTTTTTTTTTTTTGCCGATATTTTCCCAAAAAATATCTGACATCTGCGAGTGTAAACTGACAATAAAAAATGTAGCTCGCTTATCATAGGAGGAGATATTGTTTATTTGGTTAAAAATTCGCACTTTTAAGACCATTTTTTTCAATGAAACTTCAGAAAGAATTTTTAAAAACAAAAAAGTTGATTGAATGATTTTAGAGAGACTTAGAAATGAACTCTGGCAAAAACTAGATCAACCCTTAAACACTTAAGACTAGGGGTTCGTCTTACAGTCTGAAACAATAACACGAAGACGTTCTTTTTTTTCGAGGGAAATGAAAATAGTGGCATCTTTTAATTCGCCATCCAATAAAATATATCAAACTCCAGAACTTTTTTCAAGATGTAAACAGTTGGACGGTCATTTTTAAAATAAAAATGACCTAAAAAAATGTTGAATAAATTAAAAAGTTAGAATACCTGAAGTCCTGTATCTGCAACATTTCTCATCGTGTGTTTAAACGCCCAGAAAATGGAATCAAGAACTAATTTAAATTGAGGTTGGGGTATAATTAGGAATGCGGGGAAACAATGAAGGTTAACAGCCTGGAAGAAATTAAATAAATATGTTACTTCCAAAAAATCTAGAGTTCACATGTTTTTTGAGTCTGAATCCTTTCTCCCCTTATAAGTTGTCAAATTAACTCATTTCGAGTGTTAGTAAACATTTGGAATCGATTTCGAATTTGAAATATTACATGCATTTTTTTATAAATCAAAAATTTAAAGAAAAGGAAAAAAAAACCTTTCTGTGATATGCCGCGCGTCGTAAGTGACATATTGCGAAATAAATTTGTTGTTGTTGTTTTCAACGACATTCTTGTTTTTCTAAAGACGATCATTGTAATACCAAAAGGATCACTCAAGAATTTTAAATTATGATCTGCATTTCGGGCAATGGTTCTATATTTTCTGATCCCACCCTTACTAGTACTAAAGTTATTATGATTCAACTAGCATCCCCCGATCGCGGCTTCGCCCGCGCATATTTTAAATGATGTATCATGCTATCTCTTTCGCTCCAATGTATTTCTTATAGGGATTGTTTACTTTTTGCGATTTCTACCCCTTAAAATTAAAATTTTGCAAAATCCTTTCTTAGTGCACACTTACATGGTGCAACGAAGGTCCCTGGCAAATTTCAAGTCTGTAGCATTAATAGTTTCGGCTCTACGTTGATCAGTCACTCAGGACATTGACTTTTATATATAAAGATGTCAAATCTAAGTAACAACATTTAGAGTGTAACCCAGTTGAAATTAGCCGAAACAAACAAGGGGAGGTTTCCGTTGGAATGAAATCTGATTACTTGAACCTCGGTCTTAATGTGAAATTGTGAAATCATATTCAATGTCTTACAAGAAAAACAGAAAAATAATAAACTCAAGTGCGAAGTTGGCAGTGTTTGAAAAGTTCAATTCTTTAAAAAAAATTGTACAAAAGTAGCTACTTTCAGCATTTTACAAATNAAAAAAAAAAAAAAAAAAAAAAAAAAAAAAAAATTGTACAAAATTACCTACAGAAAAATAATAAACTCAAACGCGAAGTTGGCAGTGTTTGAAAAGTTCAATTCTTTAAAAAAAAATTGTACAAAAATAGGTACTTTCAGCATTTTACAAATGATTTGTTAAGAAGTATAAGAAACTGGTTGAAACGTTCAAGTCGCATCAACCCAACTAAACGAACTCACCTCTAGCATAAGGAAGAAATTTATTCGATGTTCCGGATACTCTTCGAAGTCTTTGTTAATCATATCTAGAGTACATTCGAACACAGCATTGAATATGTTGGGTATTTCTGGGGTAACATCTTTGCCTAGTTTTTGTACAATAGAAGTCATAGTTGTTAAAACTTCAGGCTCTCGAGCGGCAGGAACTTTTGTTCTGTGAAAAAATATAATATGCATTAGGTAAGTATACAATAGCTTTGAGTAAAGTTTGTAATAATAAATATAATATGCATTGGGTAAGTATACAATAGCTTTGAGTAAAGTTTGTAATAATGTGATGTCTACTACAAAGTGGAAACAATAATTGAGTAATAAATAGCAGTGGGTAATGGTAGTATGTAGTTAACTGAAAGAATTGAAGTCGAGTTTTAACACCAAGATATTTATTTAAACGTCTGTTTGCATCATAATTACTCTCGCTCGATAATTTGGATTTTGATGAATTTCGGCATGGACCTTTATCTATAATAAAACTCAGTGTAACGATAAATGTGTGTGTGCGTGTGTATGTATCACTAATTGTTTAGCCAAAACGGTAAAAAAAAAATATCAAAAAATGGATGAGAATGAAACTCAGTGTAACGATAAATGTGTGTGTGCGTGTGTATGTATCACTAATTGTTTAGCCAAAACGGTAAAAAAATATCGAAAAATGGATGAGAATGGACCCCCCAAACCATAGGCTGAAACCCCAGGTAAAATATCAGCATTCAAAAATGTCTAACCGTTTTCGAGTTACGGCCGATTTTCGACCGAATTTAGCCGGCCATGGTCCGATATCTTAATAAATTTTGTAGCGACAACATATCAACTCAAAGCGAGAAAGTTTTAGGTGACCTTTTAAACCTTAATTTGGAATATAGTTCGCAAAAAACTATCCAACCGTTTTCGAGTTATAGCCGTTTTCCGATTTCTGTAAGGGGAATCATAGAATACTATTAGATTCCGATTTTTAAAAGGGAAATCATAGATTACTATTAGCACGGGAACGGCCATGCCTCTAAGGCGCCAAGCTATAGGCCGTAGCGAAGTACGGGCGAAACAGCTAGTCGCGTTCATAAAATTGCCTGGTTTGTTTAGGGGCCCTGTTGGTACATCCCATCCTTACTAGTACTGGGTCTACTAGTACAACACAAATGAAAATGGTCCAATTTTAACGCAAAACCCTACAAATGCTAAAATAAAATTAAGAATTAACCCAAGTGAACAATCCTTTCAGAAAAACTAATCGAAAACACACTCACAGCACAACATGAGATTTAATATAAATCATTATTTAAGATTATGTTTTCCCTTTAGTAATAAGCAAGTCTTAATTTTACGCCCAACTCATTTAACCTAAATACAATCATAACTCTACAATGTACACTAAAATTGTGTTATAGAAACGTTTATTTATAACTAAATAATTTTAATTATACCTGTTATATTAAAATTATTAGACGAATCGTAAGATATAAATATATCCGAATCGATATTGTCAAATATCTATATACCTGTTATAGTTAACCAGAACAGCTTCAAGAAGTGGCGGAATAAAACTTTCTAAAACAAGGGCGGGATCCGTGGATTTTGTGATCCAACATGAGATAAGTTTGAGCGTTTCCTTTCTTACTACTCGCATTGCTTTTATTACAGGTTGTTTGGTGACATTCTCGCCATGCCTTTCAATAGCAGTTTCAATGAAATTACTCATCACTTTGTACACATTTAACATATCAAGATAAATCCGACCTAACTGGAAAAATAAAAGTCAAACAATTGTAGAGTAGCTCTTAGTTTTGATAAAGATGCACACATACAGGGTGACCACAAACTAATGGAAAATCCTGTAAATGCACATTTCAAAGAAGAAAATGTTTCCGAGAGCACAGAGAAACATTGACAAATTAATCTGACCCTCCTGGGAATCAAACCCGAATCTCTTCAAAGGTTGCGTTTATCAACTTTAGCTAAGTCAAAACAGACTGAGTATACTTAGTCTCTGCCTGCGTGAATACACCACTTTCCGTAAGATCACTGAAGTTATGGATCGTCCAGCAAGGCTTTACTCGGTGGATGATCACGTAGGTTCGAGCCCCCCTGATGCTAGCTATTCCCAGCCCAATCCAAGCTGGGTTAGATCAACGTGTTTAGCCGGTTTGTAAGTTTCCAGCGAAATCTTCGTCTCGAATGACCTTATCTTAAGTTGAACAAACAACTCAATTCATCAACAAAAATGTCAACTTAACCTAACTCAAAGCAGTCTCAGTGTACTTTGTCTTAACATAGACAGTCAACTCTGACTGAAGAATCATCATTACCTAAAAGGCAACTAAAATAGAATCCATTGGGGTGGACGTTATACCGAGAGAAAAAAATCAGCTTACCTGAGAAACATACGGATGACCCAAACTGGTACACGCTTTGACATTCGTTTTTAATATACTCGTCAACTGTTTGACGGAACTCATCTCACTCAAAACATCTACATTGGTGGACGCCATGTTTATGAGTTCGTCCCAGACTTGATTTGGAAGTGACATGTATTTTTCTATTAATGCTTCTTGTTGGGCTTGATCTGCGCAGGCGCTGATCATTAATCCTACTGCTTCGTAAAATGTTTGAACCTAACAAACAAAACAAAAAATATCAGTGATTGGCTGTTACAAATGAACTAAACTTATTGTTTGATGTAATAGCTGCCCAGTATATAAGTTAAGACATATTTTGCAAAACTCTGAATGAGACATTCCAAAGTTACAAATCACGATCAAGTAAAATATTAACCACATAGGGGGGCCATTTTTTTCTAAGATGCCTGGCGAAGCAGATTATTTTATTCGTAAATTATTCATTTCTACAGGTTGGTCCAAAAGTACATTTGACCGACATAATATTCCACAACAAAGGTCAAAAATCTCGATGAAATATACTCTCATTTGAAGTTTACTTTTACTAGCTTCTATTTTTTCAGGAAAAGTACTTTTAGATCAATCTGTATTTGTTTCTAATTCTTATTCCCAGGTGATCACGCAGAAAGGATAAGAGCTCCAAAATGTGTTACATGTATCAACTAAGTTTATTTCTGTCACTTCTCAAAACAGATCACGCAGAATGGATAACCATTTTAGGAGTTCCAAAATTTGTTACTATGTATCAACTGAGTTTCATTCTGCGTCACTTCTCAAAACAGATCACGCAGAATGGATAACCATTTTAGGAGTTCCAAAATTTGTTACTCTGTATCAACTGAGTTTCATTCTGCGTCACTTCTCAAAACAGATCACGCAGAATGGATAACTATTTTAGGAGTTCCAAAATTTGTTACTCTGTATCAACTGAGTTTCATTCTGAGTCACTTCGCAAAACAGTTAACTATTTTAGGGGTTCCAAGATCTGTTACTGTGCCTCAATCTAGTCTGATTCTGGGTGACCACACAGAGTGGATCATACAGACGGGATGTCTTAGAATGGATAACCATTTTAGGAATTCCAAAATTTGTTACTATGTATCAACTGAGTTTGATTCTGCGTCACTTCTAAACACAGTTAACTATTTTAGGGGTTCCAAAAACCATTTTAGGAGTTCCAAAATTTGTTACTCCGTATCAACGAAGTTTATTTCTATCACTTCTCAAAACAGATCACTCAGAATGGATAACCATTTTAGGAGTTTCAAAATTTGTTATTCTGTATCAACTGAGTTTGATTCTGCGTCACTTCGCAAAACAGTTAACTATTTTAGGGGTTCCAAGATCTGTTACTGTGCCTCAATCTAGTCTGATTCTGGGTGACCACACAGAGTAGATCATACAGACGGGATGTCTTAGAATGGATAATCATTTTAGGAGTTCCAAAATTTGTTACTCTGTATCAACTGAGTTTCATTCTGCGTCACTTCGCAAAACAGTTAACTATTTTAGGGGTTCCAAGATCTGTTACTGTGCCTCAATCTAGTCTGATTCTGGGTGACCACACAGAGTGGATCATACAGACGGGATGAGTCTTACCTGCTGAGTCTGGAGATCACAGATGATAGTATTAATAGAGCCAAGAATTTCATCAATACATGGAACGAATTCACCCGCTTGAACCGTAACGAAGTGTCTTTTACATTTCATAGCAATTTTTATGAACGTATCACAGGCCATGTCTTGCACTCCCTCGTGGGTTTCTGAAAGTAACGAGGGGGATAATACTTCAAATTCGTTCACTACTGTTATACGACAAGGAATTGTAATAAAATCTCGATAGTCGTCAAACCGAAGAGGCCTTGTACGTTCAAGAAAGCACGCTGTGCACAATCAAATTGAATTAATCAAGATTGAACAAGGAAACACAATGACGAAAAAGAAATCCAAAACTCAAGGCAGATTAACAAAAAAAAAAAAAAAAAAAAAGGCTGGAGGAGTTTTGAAAAGAAAACTATAGAGAAAGGAAATCACTGTATGAATGACAGGGTTCATAACGAAATAAAGACTTGGAAGGGGCCGGGATTATCAATATCTAGTCCGCCGTCCTCAGAGTAGCATAATACGCTGTTTCCATGACACTTTCCGTGATGAACACGTAAAATAAAGTAAATTGAATAACATTTCCACGCCCTTTTTAGACGATTTCCAGTCAAATAAAAAAAGGCTCTTTTTGAGATTTTACATTAAAAGTAAATGTACTGTGTTAACATTACGAGTGGTCCATAGGAATGCAAATTTCGAAATACTGTCATATTTTGGTTCATTATTTTCAATAATGAACCTTTGGAATCGGCACGAAAAAAAAATTACCCACCCCCTCAAAATTAATTATACGTTTCAAGGTACATAGAATCCAAAAATCGAATTAAAAAAAAAAAAAAAAAAATCCGTTTGTCCGCCGTGATGGGCACTTTTGCTACTTAGCAATGACTGATTTTAATGAAATTTGGTATATAGGTCCCATCTAATTGTGCCCCAAAACTTTCGGGTGCAACCGAATACACGCTTGGCGATTTTTGCCGCTTTTTAGTGGTTTTCTGTATTGCTGTCTAAAAGGAGAATGGTAAGAGCTAGAGATTTGAAATTTTGTATGTATGTCATATTTGGGGTCTCAGTTAGCTCCAAAACTTCTTTTTGGGTCCTATCAAATATGCCGCTGGCGGTTTTTACCGCTTTAAAGCGATTTTCATTAATCCCGTCTAAAAAGAGAATGGTAAGAGCCAGAGACTTCAAATTTAGGGTCTAATTACGCTCCAGATTTGGAATCGTCACGGGACCCCCCTCAATTTTTTTGCCCTCCCACCAATTTCCCCTCCCAGGGGGGGGGCAAGAAAGGTTTATTACTTTTTGCCAGAAAAATAATAAACCCATGTGTCACATTGGCAGAGTTTTTACATTTAAATTCTATAAATTCCAAGACATACATTCTTGGAGAACTATGTCAGTGGAAAAAGAGATGGTTTTTTTTTCATCATCAACCGTAAAAAATACCAAAAAGGAGCTCTCCAGTCGACTTTCTATTTGCGATTGTTTTGAGATCACGTGAAATTAAGACAGCAAGGAAGAGAAAGGATGAATTTTAAGTAATTTGAGTGGGGCAACGATTTTAGAATTTTCTAAAAAAAAAATGAGACGACCTTACCGTGCATGAACTCGAACAATTTGTTCACAACTGTTTTCAGGAATTTCCAATGCGCTCTTAAAAATCTCGGATACTGTCCAACCACGTACATAATGTTGGAGGCGATGATAGCTTTATTGTCTTTTCCTTTCTTCTGTTCGCAAAGTCCAAGAAGGTCTTTGATGACGGTTACCAGAAATCTTTTCTCGTCTTCTTCGTGCATAGCACCAGAGATACTTCCGATAGCCCAACACAACTGTTAACAAAACAGTAATAAAACAAACGTTAATTATACCAATAGGGGGATGTTGTGCTGTAGTTTGGTTTTTCATTTAAGGGGGTGAGAAGGTGCTGTATCACTTTTTAGTCTGTAGACATAAAAACATTTGTATTTTACTGTTACTTTAAGGCTGCTCTGAAGCTGGTGCGACAGAGATATCTTACTGTTTTTCAATGCAGGTGGGGGGACTAGCAATATGTGACGGTCATCTAGAGTAGACTGACTGGTACCACTGTTGTTGTTGTAGTAGCGGTAGGGGCCTCCAGCTATTGTTGCTCCTCATCCATCTCCGTGATCGGAAGTTGGAGGAATAATGCCACCTCCTTGGGACGGATCCACAAGTCAGTGGGAGACAAATTTGTGGGCTTGGCAGGACAGCTAAATATGTGCAGGATATCGTGTGGACTCTGGTTGCATTCGGGGCATTTATCTTCCAGGTCGTTGTTGATCCTGAGGTTGTAGTTGCTGAGTCTGTTGCACCATCGTGATCTGAGTTGTGCTAAGGTGGATCTCGTTCTCTCTTGGCAGGGGTTTGTCGTTTAGAACTTGGTTAGGGACAAAGTTTGACATGGCGTGTTCTAAGGCATTGAGATGGATTTGACTTAGATTGGCTCTGTAATCTAGTTCGTTCTGGTTTGATCCTGTTGTGGTGCCTGTTGTGGAGGACTCATCCTAATAAACGAGAAACTTAATTTAAGAGAAAATCAAAAAGGAGAATGAATCAATTTTGGTCGCCTTGTTTAATCTATTAATATCTACTATTATATGCTCTCTTAATTAAAAGGTACAAATAATACAAAAATCAAATTAAAAAAAAATTGCCCGCCCCGACGCCTAAGTGGCACTTCGTATACCGACATTATTAATATTTCGTTGGTTTTCTTTGTCCTCGAAGATTTGAGTCATTGTCAGTCAAGTTATATCCAAGGGGTTACGAATTAGAAATAGAAAAACAATAAACCCATGTGCGAAGTTAGCGTTTTTTCGATTTCATCTGATGCATGAATTAGATTTTTACCGTGTTTAGATTCTTCCATGACCACTCCGTGCCATTGACTTGTTGCTGCAGTTTTTCTGTCATTACTCGTTCAGTATCTGCGTAATCAAGATGGGTCAGATAGACGAGGGTTTCTCTCATGTTCTTGTACAAGTTGATTGAGTCAGTGTCTTTCATGAATTCTCGCACAACTTCACCATTCTCATTTTCAACGACAAGAACTTCTTCCGGTTTTGCCATTCGACTCACCATAATATACCTCATCTGAAAAGCAAAATATAGACATGTAAGATATATCTCCCCTGTGGAAAGGGGAACTTAAAAAGAATACTTCCGAGGCACCCGAGCCCATGCCGGTCGTAAAAGGCGACTAAGGACAGGGTCGGAAACGACATTTCCAGTACCCATGCAGAAAGCAAGGAGAAGCTACTGCATTATCCCTAAGGATTCTTCCGTATCAACAACTCATGGCGAGTTATGCAAACCAGTCCAAAGGCTGTTAACCTATGTTGATGAAGATATATTCGGGGAAGAAATTTCACTCCATCTAGTATGATATATGATCTTCGAATCATTATTAAAACAATACATTCATGTTAAGGTAGTGGGTTCACAAAACTACTAGTGTTATTGAGGAGCGCGGCAGCGCTCCGCCCGCCAATTCAAATACAATGAGGGTTGCACTTTTCAGATCTCTCTACAGGCGCGGAAAAAATATGTGGAGTGACTTTTGTTGAATATTTCATAATCGGATGGGGAGATGATGAGATCAAATCAATAGTTTGTACAAAAAAAAAATCGGGAACATTGAGAAGAAAACATTTCAAAATGGTCATTTTTACATGCCTTATACTCCATCTTTATCTTCTTGAAGTTTGACGGGACTACAGTCAAATCTACCAAATCGATTTTGATCGAAGATGTCTCACTTGGTTGCATCTGGTGGAAGGATGAACCTTTTGATATTTTTATCGACAAAAGGTACCCCCCATCTACCACTATTTCCCCGAAACCGCTTGTTAACAAGCATCTAATTTTTTAGATCGTATGAATTCTCATGTAAAATATGAAATGTGATAAAGAAATGCTTGCTATGTTTCGTTATTGTCCAACAAGCTATAGAAAACAGAAAAGTTTTAATATGGAGGGGCAGGAGGCATGTGGAAGGGGGAAATGAAACCAAAAGAGGGGGAAGCAATAAACTCTAACTGTATACTTTAACTCTAACCTGTGTTATGTTGTTTAAAAATAATATCCTTGAGTAAAATATTGATTTTCCTAAATAGGGGCCTCATTCATTTTAGGGGAAAGTGTCATCTAAATTCCAAAATTGAGAAGTACTACTGGTAGCTACTGACTTGGCGGATACAATTTACCCCGAAATGGTTTTTTGGGGGTATATGGGGTTACATTAGGTGACATCACTGGTTCTGATGGTAACCAGACGTATAAGACTGCAGCTTTAAATAACTTGTTCACCACGGCTTAGGATTATAATTCTCATCATACATGTTTGAAGGCTAATAATGACATGGACCCCCAGACCATGTCAACAATTGCAATATAATTACGTCGCCAACACAATAGTTCGGGAGCTGACTAGCCATATCTTACCTCATAAGGTATAAAATTTTTGACCCGCGGGGAGGATCATTTTGGAATTTTTTTTTTTCGTGTACCTTATGAGGTAAATTTTGGCCCAATTTTGAAATTTGGACACCTTCTTAGTGACCGAAAGCCCCCGGATATGGTTTCTTACGACTCATTTTTGTACTCAGGGGGTCAGTTCACTCATTATGGCGTTGGAATTTTTCGTGTACCTTATGAGGTAAAATTTGGTCCTTTTTTTAAAAAAAGGCTTCTTAGCTGTCGAAAGCCCCCAGAAACCCTTTCTTGCGACACATGATTTCTTGTTCAGGACACTCTGAGGATCATTTCGGAATTTGTTTTTTTAATGTACCTTATGAGGTAATTTTGGCCCAATTTCGATTTTTGGCGGGCTGTAACTTCTAAACGCCCCCGGTCTGGCAACTAAGAAAGCGGGGTTCGACATTACCCCACCGATGCACTTCCAGCCCACATGTCAAAAATTTTATACCTTATGAGGTAAGATATGGCTAGCCAGCTCCCGAACTACAAGAAAATAAGTCACATAATAAAGTTGCCTCGCGTGTTATTTTACACGATCACCTTGCTCTTATCAGGATTCAGTCCGTGAGGATCAAGGAACTTATAAAAATATCAAATATATGACTTGATTTTCCTCGTGGATGTTAGTAGGTCATAAATTAACAGTAAGATATTACGCATTCAAGAGGGAATGTTATAATCTCTAAAAAAGTATAAAAATCATGATAAGGTGGAAACTTTCAAGGGATGTACTTTGGGATCGTTAAGCATTTTTGCATATTTTATTATAGAATATATACCCTCCCATTTGATCCCTAGAATATGTGGTTTCAAGAGACGCAGTATATTTCATACTTACTCTTGTCAATACCGGGGCATAAAATTGTCTCCTGGCAACCAATTCGTCCATGGAGTGAGGTTTATGATTGGAGATATCCGCAAGAGGAATTTGTCCAGCGTTGTTAATGAAAGGGGATTCACGATAAAGTTCAGCGGCTAGAGCATTCCAATATTCCAAACAAATTTTGAATATTTCAACTTCATCCACCTCTGAGATCAGAACAAGGTAATGTAGAGCCTGTGAAGATAACAAAGAAAGATGAGTGAGAGTGAATTAAAACTTGGAATCAACAATCAATCCTTCCTTAAGGACTTGAGAGAGTCTTTTACAACATTTATCTGTTAATGTGACGCCGTATTACCTCGAGAACTTGATAAATTAATTATCATCATTTTAATATTAACAAACATTATCCTAGGGTCCTGTGTTGAGTTTGTGTAAGGACTCGACTCGCTATAATTTGAACAGTTTCCCTTCGCTTGAGGGGAACTCGGTTTCGAATAAAGCCTTCCAATATTGAGGAAGGCTCGGGAATGTCCCTAATACCGAGTAAGGTTTTGTAATATCCTTATACCTTTTTTACCAATATTTTTTACAGCTTTTATTATTTTTAAATCAAATAACACAAAAAGGGGAGAATCTCCCTTCATTACTATACCCTTATTTATATCCAGCAAGGTGTGCAATAGTTCTAACTAGTGGACGCAGCACTTGGAATTCCGAAAGGAAAGACCGCCACAATTAATAATAATATATCCAGCAATATTGAACCCACCCCGGGGAAAATCTAAAGGGTGTTTCAAAAGGTCATGCAAAAATAAAGCACGTATAGTAGAGCTCAAATAAAGGCCACTTTGCTTAATAAACTCCTATACGAAAATTGACCCCAAGGTAGCTAGGGCCACCCAAAGTTGGCACTTAAAATTCGAAAAATAGAATTATTTTGCGATTGACTTCATTTTTTGAATGACGTCTCCGATAGTTATCATGCTTTTTTGGTGCGTATTTGGCACTTTTTCCCCAATCAGGGGCGGAGTTATGGGGGGGGGGGGTTATGAAATTATTTTTTATTAAGCTTTTAAAGCTTTATTGAGCAAAGTGGTCTTTATTTGAGCTCTATTATACGTGGTTTCTTTTTTGCATAACCTTTTGTAACACCCTGTAGTTCTTTAATCCATCAAATACTCACTTTTAGTAAGTCTGCTGGTGTGCCTTTCTTTTCTATCAGACTGCCACGCTCTTTCAGAAACGTGCAAAGAAACATGGCTAGGTTTTGTATGAAGATCTGTTCTGTGTCTTTTCCCATAGCATAAGCTTGCTTAATGTTTGTATCCATGCCTAGCACCTGTAAAAAATAAACCCAAAATATTAAATGCGGTACTCGGCTCAACATTTTGAAAGCTGAACATAAAGCCTAGTACACACCGGCAACATTTCAGGGTGTCTACCAATCGTCAAAGTGAAATTCCCTGACTTTTCCAGGTTTTTCAGTCTACTTTTCCAGATTTTCCAGTGTACTTTTTCAAGATTTTGTCTCCCCATCTGGCTCCAAAAAGCACAATATTGGGGCCCAGGGACCCCAAAAACTATACAGCAAATTTCCTTAATACCCTAAACATGTATACCAAAATTTTAGAGGAAAATAATAATAAGCGCCGCAGGCGAAATTTTTCAGGAAAAGCATGTTCACGCATAAAATTGGCCATTGAGATAAAAAAAAAAGATCAATTTGAAAAATTCCCTGACTTTTGACGTTTTTTCCTAAATTTTACCTGACATTTCCAGTCTCCTAAAATTCCCTGACAATTCCAGGTTTTCCAGTCTGGTAGACACCCTGACATTTGTATCAGAAACACTGTTTCTGAACAATCCAAGACTGTTTCTCAAAAATCCAGAAATGTTTCTGAACAATCCAGCAACTTTTATTCCCGCCGAAATGGAAAACACTGAAACATTTTATTGGATTTTTATGTTTTGCTTTCAGTTTTTGTTGACATAGATAAAGATAATTTTATTGTTGATTGACTTAATTGTGTGTATTTAAAAAAATGGTTTTGTCACAACAAACTTTGGAATTGATCGAAGATCTCCATTGTGAACGTTGTCTCTGAGAAGGTGACTCACCAGAGTACAAACTCAGAAATAAAAAAACGACGCGGTTCAAAGATTGGCAGACAAGTGCACAATGTCTTCCCAAGAGGAAAACACACCGCCCCTGCTAGGGATTGAACCCCGCGCCGACTGGTTCACAGTCAGGCGCACGACCACTAAGTAAAACTAAGTTTATTGCACCGATTCCACTCACAACCTCAAACCTCAGAACTCGACATTTTGATGATTTCAAAACAATAATTTTTAAAATGAACTAAATAAAAAAACACATTGGTCACAGTTGGATTCCAATTTGGTGTGGACGGAAAAAAATGTATTTTGAACAACAACACTTGAAACTTTGTATCGAAACAGTATTAAGACTGTTGTGGATTGTTGCGAAACAAATGTTGCCGGTGTGTACTAGGCTTAATAGAATTGAATCCCGTAGTATTTTTTGTAATCTTGAATCACTTGTGTTGATTTATCACCAGAAACTTGTTGAAAAAAATATAATAACTTAAATATAATAACTTAAAGTCAATTTTTTTTTTATAATTTGTATAAATGGTTACGAGAACATCAAGATGGCCGGTTCTACTCACAAGGACAGTATAGTACGCTTACCCTCATAGTTCCAGACAAAGGCCATTAAAAAATTTAGGCAACATCATATTTTCATAAGTTTGTATTAAACTTGTATAGAACATCGCTAGAATAATATCATAAAAAAAATGCCGGCACGAGTATTTTTTTTTATACAGCATAGCCAATGTAATGTTCAAGAACATAAAAGTGGAAAGGAATTTATTTGTGTTAAAACTAATGCTTTGTCACAATGCACTTCCCCATGTTATTACTAAATTTATTGTCTTCGCTTGGATTCGAACCAAAAGCCTCCTGGTTACGAATCCGTCATTCTTACCAACTGAGCTACTGAGGCTGCTAAGAACATACAAGTGTTTATTATCACGCCAATTAAATACTGAAACACTGCCCGACCCAGGCTGGGTGAGGTCAATGTGGGTAGCTGGTTTGCAAGCTTCCAGCGAATGAAGGGCAAAACCCCCCGTCTTGAATGACCAAAGAGACGTTGTTAAACCAAATTAAAAAAAAAAAAATACTGAATCAAAAAATACTTGCTTCACCGGCGCAAGAGTTTTCCATTGCTTAAACTAGTCATGTCTAATAATTGGATGCTGCAATTCTATTAGTGTCGTTGCATAGCTTATTTACCTGTTCGAGTTTTGCCATGGTCGACGTAAACATTCCTATGTAGACATTTTCATATGTAGGCAATGAGGAGCATACTGCCGCTATCTCTGTCAAACAGCTCAACGTAATATTTCGGAACAGCGGCACGTTCAAAAACTTTTCAATCAATGTTGTTATTAGATTGGTTTCAAATATGTAACCTAAAGGTATCCAATTGAGAAACCGAAGAAGTGTTTCCAGTGTGGCTCCTACCAAGGGTGCATTGGGTGAGGTTTCCTGGAAACGTAAATAAATTCATGTAATTCAAAATGTTAGTGATCGTGTATTTTGTCACCGTCACTGTGGTCGACTGAGCATTGCTTGCTCAATAAAGATTTTCTTACGAAATGATGTTTGGTTATAATTTAAATGAAAAAAAAAAAAAAAAATTTATTATTTTCAATAATGAACCGTTAGATCCTTCCAACTTTTACATTTTTAGATACGTGGAATCTAAAACTGAATAAGACAAACTCCATTCGTCCGTCGAACGTGCTACTTATGCTTCCTAAATTTACGACGTTAATATTTGGTATGTATGACCGCCCCATTTTGGATCTAGTAGGTCCCCGCATCTCTTGACATAGATTTCCACACAATACCCCCATGGTCATTTTGTAAATGAAGAAGGCTTGATAAATAACATGTGTCGTCCTAATTATAGTGGAATATTTTATTATCTTACCAGAACAGATTGGCAAAGTTGAAAAATCTGTGCGAACTGTAAACACATCGAGTCTTTCAAATATTTTGCTTTGGCTTGTGTTAGTTGACCTCCTGAAAAGTCAAACACTTCTTCTGAAAGTAGTTTTAAGATGACCATATTATTTTGACAAAGACTTTCATTTGTTCTTGAGGCACCCACTATGTCAGGGATAAATGATTGCCAATTTTTAGGCCATTCTCTTTTAAGTACCTAAAAAATAAAATGCAATTTATTAAATAATAGAACGTTGAAAGTAAATATCCATCCCAAGCCTTAAGAAATCTCTGCCTCTTTTCCAAAATTGGCTGTACATTGAAATCACCGGACACGCCACGGTCTTTGATAAAATAAATATTCAATCTTTGGTCAAATTTTGGTCCTTTTCCAGATTAACAAAAAAAAATCCTTTCGTTAAAATATTTTTGTTTTTCTTTAAAAATAAATAATAACCAGAAATACCTAATTTTAGGGACCTTAAATAACTACATAAAAGATAAATCAGATTGGATTCTCTCCAAAAGGTACTCGGCTCTTGTGTTCCAAGATCGGGCTGTGGTGTGAGTATTCCAAAGCGGAAAGGGGGTATATAATCAAAATTGAATTACGAAGTCTGCTGAAAATGCTCAAATACTATACACCTGTTAGACGGAACTCAATTCAGAATAACATACCTGTACGAGGATCATGTTAAGTTTGTTCAGGTACATTTTCTCTCGATCCATGGACTCCGGGACGGAAGATGTCTTGATAATTAGACCCACGATGTATTTTTTGATACCTGAAAAACAAAGAATTTAGTTTTTACTAACATCCAGGATAACCATTTTGAATGCTCACAGACGTCAAGATGGCTGCTTACACGCACCAGGATAACCTGACACGGAAACCAGATCCAGCCAAGGGCTATTAAAACCTTATCGATAACCATTTATCGAGCTAGTTCTAACATTTTTACAAAATCTGAATATAAAAATTAAGAGAACAGTTTATTTAAAGAGAAACAACTCTACAACAATTTGGCCTCAAAAGACTTACCATCACATTGTTCTCTTGGAAGAGCTTTCCAGCGGGTTTTAATTACTTGTTCGAGAATTTGTAGAGCAAAAAATTTTGTCCGTTCATTTGTCGAAAATTCTAGAATAGTGTCGACACGAGTCCATGCATCTGGATGTTCTTTTAAAGCAGTAAGAACTTCTTGGGAAGCTTTTTGCTGAAACCATAAAAAAACACAGCGAATCAGAACGAAAATCGTTTTATAATTTGAATATTTTTACACTTAAAAGAATTTAAAAAAGACGAAACACAATTACAATACTTGTTTTGAACAAAAAAAAATTGGAAGTTCATTGAACGGTGCAAAAATTACATATGTTTCCCGGGGTTTCCCTGACAATTTTTTTAAAAGTACTTAGAATGACTCAACTTTTCTTGTAAATGGTTGGTGAAAATCTAAGAATTAGAATTTGACATCAAAGTGAAGAAATGTTTAGTGTCAAACTTAAAGATCTATATTCAGTCTTTGAATACATTTTCCGTATCTTTAATATTGAGTGTTTTGGGAATCAAGATCCACTTTCTTATACAAAATATAGTAGGTAATGTTTTTTCTTAAAGTATTAAAACGAAAGGTTGCTCCATAAAATATCTAACAAACAAATCTCATTTTTGCCAAAAAGAAATATGTTGTTTCTGACCGTATACTTACAATTGCCCCTGTTCCTGTGTACATGCAGTTTACAACCGTATCCAATAGATTGATATCCAACTTCTGGCTGAAATCCAGAAGTTTTTTAAATTCTTCAGCATTTACAGGCACTGCCATAATCAAATCTGAAAAGGTTAAAAAAACAAATAGAATTTTAACTAGGTATACAATTTTGAATAATGAGCTCAACATAGAGAGATTGAACACTGTGCGGATAATGTTCGTCTATCTCAATAGATGACAAATTTAAATAAATAATGACTCACATTGAGTATTTTCTCCGGGTCCAGACTCCATAAGATGCTCAGTTTTGTGAGTCCAGGAATTTAAGAGAATATATACGTGGGCCGTTAAGTTTTTCCCCGGTCTTTATACCGTCAATGGCCATGGGCATAATGTTATTATTAGATTCCCAAAATCTACGGATTTAAAATTAAAGGCATTTGAGATTGATTAGTGAAAAAAATAATCTCAAGACAAGAGGTCTATTATTTGAAATAGTTCTTCTTCACATTTGAAATCGACGGTGTTAAAAAATAAAATTTATGGTCATTAATTTTTGCGGTATCTCAACGTGGCATAGGAGACACAATTGATTTTAATTACGTTCTTTTTGCTTCAAATTCTACGGAATTTAAAGCAAAATAAGTGGTACTTAACAATAAAAAATATTCCTTCCCATTAGAAATTTCTCGAGAAATTATTATTTTCCTAAAAAAAGTACCACTTCTGAGGTTCGAAGATTTATTTTGATATCAACAGCAGTTTGGCTATTTCCTATCTTTGTACACAAAGAAGTATTCAAAATTCACACTCGCTCAAAACTTATAGGATCTTCGCTATGACTTCTGGGACATAGTGTAATTTTTCACGTTATCGTAGTTTTAACTTTTTTATCAAATTTTACAGATACGCTACCTACCTTTTTTAAAACGTTTTCATTCACAGATAAAATGTAAGTTAGAGAAGCAGTCAGTTGATTCAAATATTCTCAACAATCATTCAACAATCACACACACACTCAGTGAATACTAGAAATCACCTGTAATCAAACAGAATAAGGAGTGGAATTAGATTGAGCCGCCACAAATATTATGAAATAATATTTTTCAATGATCTTGAGATTGAAATACTATATCAAGTGAAACCAAAAATTAAGGGCCAAGTTAAATTCTACCTAACATAAATATTGGAAAAAGCAAAACTCAATTTTTATCCAGCCTTCTGTGTATTTCTTCTGGTATGTGTGACTCTGACGAGCATATACCGTCTTCTCGTCTTTGTTAAGGTTGCGGACATTTTGTGAATTTCCATTTTCCCCCACAAGTTTTCTTTAAACTTTATTTTTATATCCTTCGGATACGATTTTCGGGGGGAAAATGAAACTTATAAAAAATCCGCCATCTTGAAATGAAAATCAAGCAAAAACTGTATATTCTCATTGGAATATGTTAGAAATGACGTCTTCTAGATCCCCTAAACCTGTGTCAACAATAAGGGTACGTTCATACGACCTCAACTCTATGATGTGTATACAAATCCCTGTAATGTAAATTTGACCAAAAATCCGTTTATTCTATGAATATGGTGTCCGAGAGTTATTGTGGTACAAAAAGGTAAACAGGCCAAGAAAAAAATCGTAGTGTTAAAGCTGCAGACCTTCACTTGGTTAGATCAATTATTATTTATTATTAAACACTAATTCCGTAAAATATATAAAGTTCCTAAAAAAGCCTTTATAATCAAATTATTGCATTTTTGAAAACAAAAAAAATCTATTATACTATAAGTCTGCTTTTATCTCCACGATTTTTTCTTTTATTTGTCTTTCTGTACAATATAACTCTCCAACAGCCTGTCCGATTTTGATGAAACTTGGTTCTAGGTTTACTAGGTTCATAGAATTGACTAAAAAATGTTGGCCCCAATTGTGTCAGCCGGGGCCACCTGGTGGACATTTTAAGAGCGGTCGAAATAGTTTCTGCTTTGTTGTTCATCTTTAAAGAGATCTGAAAGTGTGTTTTCCAATAACTATATAATTAAAAAAAAAAAAAAAAAAAAAAAAAAAAAAAAAAAAAAAAAAANTTAAAAAAAAAAAAAAAAAAAAACTTTTTAATCTGCAAAAACTTTTTACAAAATATATAGATAGCACTGAAAACGAGAATATATTGTATATACGACATTTATTTTTACTTACATAAAAACATAAATCAGCCATACACATTCACACACGCTAACAAGATGAGTTATATCTGTGGGTATTAAAAACAACATGGTGAGTAAATTAATATAGAACCAAATTTCATATACTTAATGCAATGTTTTGTATTTGACTAATATTATTTATTTCTAAGTAATATGAAATATTTCGACAAATCAGATCAAAGAAATGTCGCGGATCAGCTCAGATGTCAAAATACTATCCATCTTCTCTAGTTAAGGAATAAATAGCCATCTTTAGCCGAAAGTATGTTGATGAAAAAAGAAGCATACATTTTGAAATGACAGAAACGTGAAAAAAACATCGAACAGCATTTGTTCAGCCTTTCACCAATACTTTCATCATATGATTAGTCTGTATTTATAATATAGATTTCAGTTCAAATAAAGACTTCCGTTAGTCTAGCTGTTCAAGTTTTTTTTTATTCAAGATATCAATGAATTTGACTTGTCAAAACTTTTTTGAATTAAAAAAAATACTCAACTTCAACTCTACAGTCAACTTGAATGAAGATTGAACATGTTTAATTTGCCATTTAATTTGTATTATTCTGAATGGTATTTTTAAACTCAAGTTTTTTTAATTAATAGTCTATTCACATGGTAGTGTAAACACTTTTTGAAGTCAAGTTTCTTGAATCAAGAAATTTGACTTATGTGAATCCGGCTTTAGCTGACAGAAATTTACGTTTAAATACTATTGCACATACAATGGATCCCAAATCCCATGAGTAATATTTTCCCCAGCTAACATTCATTTGATACTATTACTATGAATTTATTTTTTTATAAAAAACACAGTATCAACAATTTATTTACTTTGACGTTTCTTATAAATACCAGTACCTAGTAGGCCTGACAATCTTCACATAAAAAAAGATTGAAAAACTAATAATTATAAAATACATACGGAAATGCAAATAAATAAATATTATATTACTCACTAAAAAATTTCTAAACTTACTTGAACAATATTTTTTTTAAAAAAGAATATTAAAATTGCATTTAAAATTCGTTATTACTCAGTTTACAAAGGTAGCTCGAGCCTCGAGCCAAAAGAAGAATAACAGAAATCTGGTCTGTAGGTTGAGTATAAAAAATTTATGTTGCGGGGGTCAGTTAATAAGTATAATGATGCACAACAGAAATGAAAAGCTTTACTAACCTTTGGTGTGACTAACAAAAGTATAAATCATAGATATTAGAATCAGAAAGTTCTTGAAAAATAAAGAAATTTCAAGTTATAAACAAACAAAAAATCTTTCTAGTTTCTACGCGCGTTACCGTACTCTATTGCACGAGGAGTATCCTTTAACTACGGCGTAGATTTATTTTACAGAAGAAATACAGATAACAAATAGAATTAAACCATTGCAGAGATATTTTTAAATGAGAAGTACACTAATTTTACTTTAAATTAAAGGATTTGTCAAATAATATCATTTTTAGACTCTTTCTTACCTGAGCTTAGAACATTTCTCAATTTCTTTTCTCAAGATGGCGGATAAAAATATACAGAGCAGAGTTTTTGTTATGGAACATACAGAGATTTGGTTGGTCCTTTTCCACCAATGGGAAGACTAGATTTAATTGACGTCATTTTGGAGATAAGTATTTTCATCAGAATTTCTGAAATAAAATGTTACCAACAACAGTAAAAGCAGCTTTTTCATCCAAATTTTCTAAACTATGTTTGTATATCCATCCAAAATAGCCGGTATCTCAAAATTTGTTTGTCTAAATATGTGGATATTAAAATTAAGGGCCATATTCTAAAACACTACTTTAGTGAGAGTTGGAGTTGTGACTACTACTTTAGTGTCTGATTTGTATTCTAAAAAATGTTCTGACCAAAAAATTACATGTAAATTCATCTGTCACTTTAGCGAAGTGGACACTCTCACTTTTTCAATATTTTCAATGTAAAAATACTCTGTGGCTATTTTTTCGTATTCTAAAACCAAACTTTTTAAAATTTTAGTAGAATTTCTTTATAATTATTATTTTGTTCCCTTACTTTAGAAAACAGGAAGCTTTGTTTATTTAGTTGATTTTCTTTTGAAACATGTTTATTATTCTTGAATTAATCTTGCATCCTTTGCAAGATCTTGCATCCTACGGGTGTGTGTTTTTGAATAATTTTAAGTCAAAACTATCACATTTACGATTGTTTATATGACGACGAATTTCGTTTACTTTCCATTTTGAAAAAATCAAACGAACTGTTTCGGGTACCAGACAGATAGTGTTATTTATTTTCTGAGCAACTTACAAACTTAAAATGTGGTTTATTATAATTTAAAAAGTCTCTTTAAACGTTCTAGGGGTGGAAAATTAATTAATTCACTTTAATTTTAATTTATTTTGAAAAAAAAAAACTTTTTCTTCCGTATTTATTGAACTATTTGAATATATTGAACTGAAGCAGA
>CM022875.1:39829358-39839987 GCA_012654025.1 Pachypsylla venusta
ATAATTCAATTGAGCTGGCCAGCCATACCAGAGTTACGAGTTCAAAACCGGGAACGGGTAAAATAAAATTTAGAAAATACTAAAAAGTAAAAATGGCCGTGTCTCTAAGGCGCCTGGTGAAACGTTTAAATCTTGATTTTTAAAGGTTGCTATATACAGGGTGGACACAAAGCAATACCCCCCCCCCGAATTTCGATTGTCCTTGAAAAACAAAGATAACAACATAAATACCGTAGCGAAGCACGGGCAAAACAGCTAGTATAAAATATAGGTAGTAATGTGAAAAGAACCATTTTAGTTATTTATTAAATTATTTCTGTGGTGGACAGCTTAATGAAACATTTTTGCCATGCTCAGATGTTCCTTAATCTAATGAGATCGAATCCTACTACACGGCAACATTGCTCCATTACGAAGCAAAGGGCGACACTCTTCGTTCAAGAGTGTCCATTGTTTTATCTTGTGTAATTGTTGAAGAAATGAGAAAATCAGAGAAACAGTGAAAGTGGGGCCATTGGGAAAGAAAATACAAGAGAGTAGAATGAAATGGTTTGGGCATGTTGAGAGGAGAGATGAGAGTTACGTGGCCAAAAAGGTAGAGAAAATGGTTATAGAGGGGAAGAGAAAGAGAGGGAGACCAAAGTTGAGATGGAAGGATAAGGTCGAGGAAGATATGAGAGAAAAAGGTTGGAGACGAGAGAAAGCGTTAGATAGGAAGGTATGGCGGGGCAGAATTAGAGAAGAGAACGCCGACCCCCAAAAAAAATTGGGAAAAGGTCAGTGAAAGAAGAAAAATTGTGGATCAGATATTATGTCTATTGACTTCACCATCATAGTTGCATGCACACTTACATTTTTATTTAATTCATCTAAAATCTAATTGGTCGCATTATTATTAATATTTATAAATACTGATATCCTAAAGTTAAAGAAGTACATAGGATAGTTTTTCTGTCGATTACGGGAACGACCATTCCTCTAAGGTGCCAAGTGAAGCGGATGGAAATTGCAAACCTTTATTGATAACTACCCACGCTGTCCCAACTCCCGAAATTCAAACGAAGTACATAAACTTATTGTGGTATAGACGTTTTTTTAATAATTTCTTGAATATCTATATTAATTTTTTTTCAAATCTAAAAGCGAATTATGGAATTATGTATAGTAATTATTTCACCACAGACCACAGTGTCATAATCTGCAATTTATTTATTATCCCGTTTTTTTTTCTTCGAAGAAATAGGTATTTGTAATTTGTATTTAACGGTAACATTATTTTTGTCATGTTGGTGCTAAGAGAATTTTTATAACGAAATAAATCAGCTGACTCATCTAAACAATAACAAAAAAAAAAGTAAACAAAAACATCAATTTAGTATTTACTGATAGCTGTCGATGAACTGATAATAATGAATATGGTTTTTAATTATTTCAGTATTTCACATAGAATGTAGAGTTATAGTGTGTAGGTAGCACCGAAACATGCTTATGGACTTTAATAAATTTCCCCATTCAAATTTTGATTTTTCATTTTTGAGGTTCTAGTGACGTACTAATTTTCTATATTTGTTAGTTTATTTCAAAATAATTTTAATACCTATTTAACGAGTCCTATCATACCGTTTCTCTTGTAACCTACGATAACCCACAAGTGTGGATATGTTGTGAGAGTCTCCATCTACGTCCAATCTTTTAATAAAATAATAGAAAAGTTTCATTACACTAGGGTAAAATTTATCAGTGTACTGTAATAATTAAACAAAAAGATTACTCTGTAGGCAAACTTTGTGCAATACTGTCTCAAATGTGCAACGAACACTCTTGTTTTTTTCTACTGCCATTGCCAAAAATATTTGTGTAATTATAAAAAAAAAATTCTACGTTATTTCATTCTATTGTTAAATAATTAATATGGAGATTAATCTAATTCTGGTAAGAGTTTTTACTAATAGTCTATATTGATTTTTTGTATACTGAGAAATATTCTGGTGTTAATAGAAAAGTGAACATAGGTATTAGCATTTCCTCGCTTGGCATTAATTGGATACTTTTTTATTTATACCTACCTTACATGAAACTTATACTGATGTCGTTTTGTTGTTGCTTTAGGTAACCCGTTTTCGATTGTGAGAGAATAAATATCTGAATTAAAGCACAAAGTAGATGTATTTCGGGAGTGAAAATTCATCATCTAAAGCAGTAGCTGAATCTGATGGTGCTAAAGGTGTCCAGAAGAGAATGATCATAATTTTAATATGCAAATTTTGGACTCTAAATGAGTTTTTTTTTTCTGTTTGTAAACAGATGTCCGCAAATGCTCTTTTAGCCTTAGAACTCTATTTTGATGTTAAATATTCAAATCAATTTGGAAAAATCCATTAACTGTTTTCTTATTTCTGTCTTAGGTGATGGGACATGCTGCACTAAATGGATTACTTGATAGCTTGAAGGGTATTATTCTTATTTTTAAACTAGATAACAAATTTAAAGAGAGATCAGAGTTGAGGAGAAAAAGGAAAGGTACAGACTCCCCCTCACAGATTCAGAAACCAATCAGTCCACCAGAGTAAGTTTAATCATAGCGAAAGTAAAATCTAATACATTTTCTGTAACTTTATTTTTCCGCGGGAATTTCGGATTATAGAAATTGTTCGATTATACGAATATAAATTATATGTATATTATACAATAAAACATAAAGATAACACGAATTATTCCATTGGTAGGAATTTCGGAAATTCACGTTATTATTGTTAACTAGCATTCCCCGATTGCGGCTTCGCCCGCGCATATTTTAAATGATGTATCATGCTATCTCTCTTGCTCCAATGTATTTCTTATGGGAATTGTTTACACCACTTAAAATTAAAATTTTGCAAAATCCTTTATTAGTGCACACTTACATGGTGCAATGGAGGTCCCTGCCAAATTTCAAGTCTGTAGCATTAATAGTTTCGGCTCTATGTTGATCAGTCACTCAGGACATTGCCTTTTATATATAAAGATTACGAATAGTAACAGGTTTATTTTAATTGGATTTTTTAATACAATTATGTTACTTTTCCCCATTCAAGTACTTTGTGAGCAAATGTTTTATGTACATAGTTACTTTTGGTGGTTGTTGTTGTTGTTGTAATTTTAACCATTCAACTAATTATTATTAGGGCGCTTATAACTCGTTGGAATATTCATAAAACTAATTGTATAGTGTGTCCTAGCCCTAACTGAAGTATTTACATTTCAGAGAGAACAAAGTTTGGAAACGCACAATGCAATGTTGTCTCCTCAACGGAGGAATGTTCTGTGGCAGCATCCTCTTCTTTGAGTACATTCTTCTTCCCTTTCTGCTTCTCATTCTCAACTTTATTCTGGGCAGTAGTTCTACTTATACAACTTTTTATTGGACGTGGATTAGACTTTTATTAAGTTGGACATTTAACGCTTTTTGGGTTTTACCTCTGTTTACATTAAGTAAAATAATTAACTGTTTATGGTTTCAAGTAAGTTGTTTAAATCACTACTTTAAAAACATAACATTCCTCTAATTTTTGTCGAATTGGGATACTATGTCAAGTAAGACCATAATAAGGCAGATAAAATACTATATCTTCACTTGACGATAAAAATTAAAATGATGTTAGAGCTGACTAGTTTCGTACTCTCCTGAGCACATCATCAGAACTGGGTTGGTCGAAGACTGAGAGTTTAGAGGAAGAGAGAGAGAGAGAACATATTTCTTTTTGTGTTACTGTAATTCCTCTGGCAATAGGAAAGCACGAGATCATCTGATCGTCAAAGAACTGCAGTAACACTTTTTTTATTTATTATCTGAAAAGTTCAAACTTTTGATTGGATTCAAGCTGAATATTAAATATTGTTCTGCCGCTTTCGATTGTTTTGGTTACCTCTAGGGTTTCGGATTTACTAGTTTAAATGGATTTACTGGTCTAGAGTGGTGAACTTTTGTGTTGCATGCAGAAACAAGTATTTTGTTTGCTAGCATGTATATTGCAAAACCGTTTTTTTCCGTATGTTCATTATTCACAGAGGCATGCTCCTTTTTTCTGGTCGAGATGGAGTGCGAAGTTTTCCCAATATATTCGCTGTGGTTGGTATTTTGTAAATGCCGCTTTTATCAATGGGTCTTATTTTATCTTTTTGGTTGTATAAGACATTTTTGATATTATTTGTATTACAGAATGCTATTTTTCTTTTTTATTGTGCTTTTCAATATTAGCCGCTTTATAAGATGTCAGCTCTAACATCATTTTAATTTTTATCGTCTAGTGAAGATATAGTAGTTTAAACATCCTCTGTTGCCTGAATTTTCGTCGCGGCTAAAATTGGTATATGATATCTACCGTTGATACTATTACTAAAATAGTAAAGTAATCTCACAGTTCACTACAGTTATTGATTTTCTTTAAAAAAATATTTTAGTCGTCTTCTTGACCTAGTATTAGGCTATGTTCACATGACCGCGCGGTATCATATGAACAAATCGATACAAGTTTGTAGAACTAGAACCGCGCGGTAATGTAGACAATATGCACTATTTAGATAGATCTTGTGCCGCTCGGTTCGTCGTACCGCGCGGTCATGTGAACATAGCCTTAATCTTACCCGGCCAACATCTTCATAGATTTTCAGTTCTAGTCGTTTCGAAAGAGTGTGATCGATTTTTTGTGTAATTTTATTCTGGCATGTCTACCTGTTGATAAAAAAAATCAATAGCCGTTATAGTACCTCCTAAAAAGATATCAACAACAAAACGCATTTCCACCTTTTACTTCCAATGGGTTTTACTTCAAACTTTCAGATTTCTATGTTCAGTAGATGTCAGGATGTGTATATACTAGTGGACGCAGCACCTGGAAGTCTTAAAGAAAAGGCCGCCACAATTAATAAAATGTCGAGGTATTTTGGGTGGGACAGACACATGCTTTACTTCTTATTTTTATTTGATATGAGGTCTTATAATGCTGCCATGTCTTCTTGTTGACATATTAAAATCAAATGCTCTGTCTTAGAAATGTTTAGGCAGGGCTCAAAGTTCTTTCTACAAAATAGTCCATTGATATTTTCTTCTTTTGTGTTTTCAATTTCAGGACATTGCAGACTCAGCTTATTTATACACGCAGGGCCGGCCACACTCTTTTCCCAGTTTAAGTAAAGTGTTAGCAGATACACTATTTAGTTTACTCATTCAGTCTTTATTTTTAGTTCAAGTAAGTTTGCTTCAAAGAAACATGAGGGGCTTTGCACCTTAGGGACATGCCCGTTCGGCGTGGGATAAAAAATACGAGTATAGTTATAAAAAAAACACACATGAGGGGCTTTGCACCTTAGGGACATGCCCGTTCGGCGTGGGATAAAAAATACGAGTATAGTTATAAAAAAAAACACTTCGATCCGTGGCCGCGTTAATCTTTTAGTGCCTTATTATTTTTTTAAAAGGCATTGCTTGGTTTTGTTTATAATCTTTTTTTTCAAATAAAAGATGATCTAAAGATTCCAATAGACTAGCGTAGTCTAAGTCTAACCTCCAGTTGGAGTTTGTAGTTTTATTTGGAAGAATTCAAATATCTTTCAAGAAGGCCTCTTTACATTGGAAATTTGGGTAATTCTGCATTTTATGGTAACTTCTCAAAAATGGTCGAAAAAAAAAGTTTTTTTTTTTTTCAATTTTAACCAATTAGAAAGGTTAGGAAACGTTTTTACGGCCCTGCCTCTATTGCGTATGTATAACCGTCCAACATGGACATTGGACCCATAACGGCCAATAAAAAAGCGAGTTTAAAAAAAAAATATAGATTTTTTTTTTGAAAAGTTACGCTAAAATACATATTTACCGNAAAAAAGCGAGTTTAAAAAAAAAAATTAGATTTTTTTTTTGAAAAGTTACGCTAAAATACATATTTACCGAAATTTGTCAATGACAGTAGGCTATAATTCCTAGTTTGGTCAAATTGGTATAATATCTTATGCTGATGACATGAGCCTCGTCCACATTAATTAAATGATTTCATGTTTCAGACAATGTTACTGAGCAAGCTACCTTTGTACATAATCTCCGATAGCATAAGTCTCGTCCACATGTGTCTATTGTATTCATTATATGCATACGAGTATAAGTGGTACAATATGGGATGGGAGTTGCACAGAAGACTGAACTTTATTGAACATAATTTTCCATATTTTCTGGGATTTGGATTTACAATGGCTATACTTACACATATTTGTTCTTCTTATGTTATGAGGTATGTAAAATCTTCAAGTCTGCTAGGGTTTCTCACGAAAGTCCTCGTGTAAATGTATATTTATTGACATAATATTAGTTTTAACAAAATAAAATCTTAAAGTAAAAACTAATATTACATTGGATTTGGTATCCCTTTTTTCCGACAAATCAAACTATAATTTAGACTTTCTCTTTTAATGAAAGAAAACAGAGAAAAAAGTTGTGTTTTTTTTATGTCTTATGTTTTTATGTCCCCCCCCCTTTTTTTTTTTTTACAAAAGTTGGACATTTACACTGAGGGAGGATCCCCCGTATTGTGGACAGGATAATAATTTTTAATGTCTGAATTTGTTGTTATTTTACGGGGTTACTCTCAAAATCAACTGTCGTTCCCGGCTTCGAGTTTTAAAAAATGGTGGACATGACTTGATATTAGGTTAACGAGAGCCCTTGTCTAGAACCTCTTCATTTAAGAACACTTAAGTAAAGAGGTGACGAGAGATCAGTTTTTTTTGTGGAGCGAGTGTTTGAAGAATTGGCCCTTGCTTAATGAACGTGTACAGGTTACGCCCGATTGAGGTGCCTTTTATGTAAGAACTAGCTGTTTCGCCCGTGCTTCACTATTGCCTATAGCTTGGCGCCTTAGAGACATGGCCGTTCTACACTGTTGTATGTATGTATATACATGTATCATGCTTTCTCTCTCGCTCCAATGTATTTCTCATGGGGATTGAATACTTTTCGTGATTTCTATCCCTTGAAATTAAAATTTTGCAAAATCCTTTCTTAGTGCACACTTACATAGTGCAGCGAAGGTCCCTACCAAGTCTGTAGCATTAATAGTTTCGGTTCTACGTTGATCAGTCACTCAAGACATTGCCTTTCATATATAAAGATGTGGAAATGTGAATCACAATCCCTCTCCTTGTATCGCGTAGTTAGTTGTTATTTTACCTTTCTGACACCCTTGTGTCATCTGTTTTTTTTTTTTCCTATATATTTCCAGTGGTTGTGTATTTTCGGTTCTTTTTCCACTTCAAATAATTGCAGCAAATGAAGCTGAACCAGTCATTAATAAGAGGTAACTTGATTTTATATACTCACTATGTTTTCCGTACAAATATTCAGGGGTCCATCTTAATATAGAAATTTGAAATTTGTGTGTACATATATACGATTGTACCTCGTATATAGTAGGGACTGTCTGTTACAATACCAGAGTCCAAACGGTAGCAGATAGAGAAAAATTGATGGGAATGGACCTCCCCTCCCCAAATCATGGTCTACGACCCCATGAAAATTATCAGAACTAAAATATGTCAAGCAGTTTTCGAGTTACGGCCAAATTTATAATTTCTCCTCCAAAATCGGTCCGATATCTTAAATTTTCCCGCGACAACATATTAACTCAAAGCGAGAAAGTTTTAGGTGGCTGTTTAGTCCTTATTTTAGGATTTTTTTTGCGTNCGGTAGCAGATAGCGAAAATTGATAGGAATGGACCGCCCCAAAATGGTCTACGACCTCAGGAAACTTATCAGAACTAAAATATAAGTTACGGCCAAATTTCTAATTTCTTCTCCAAAATCAGTCAGTCACGGTCCGATATCCTAAATTTTGCCGCGACAACATATCAACTCAAAGCGAGAAAACTTTAGGTGGCTGTTTAGTCCTTATTTTATGGACTAATCAGCCCAGAATGTTTGGAACTATTCTACAAAGGTAGAGTAAAACCAAATTTAGAAAACACTAAAAAATCAGAAAGTCTAAGGCGCCTGGCGAAACTTTTAAATCTTGGTTTTTAAAGATTCCAATATAAAGGTTCCAAAATACCCCCCCCCCAATTTCCACTGTCCTTGAAAAACAAAGTAAAATTGTATTGGGTTTCAAATTGAGCTCAGGTCAAAAATTTGGGACATGTTTTTTTTTTTTAAATTTGGGGTTTTTCAACCCCTTAAAGGCAAGTTATGTTATTAGCACAGGGAATACCTTTCTGGGTCTCCTTTGCATTTTTCTTAAAAAACACAAAAGTGTAAAATTGTAAATTGCAGCATTTTTTCATAAGGAAAATAAATCATATTTGAGACTGTGAGAAGTTATTCCAGAGTCCATCATGCAATAATTATGCAATGAAATTAAGATTATTAACTAAATTTGTTTTGTTGTAGAAATTGCCATGGCCCTTGGCTAGAGCTGTAATGATATGGGTTTCAGTTTGTTCTGGTGCGTCGAGCTTGCCATCATGAAGACGATACATCTGGCTAGAATACGATGATGCCACGTAATGATGTTTTATGTTTGTTTATTTCAGTGACTATCATTTGAAACTCTTCTCACCAGTGATTGCAATATGGAATACCGTATTTTATCGTACCATCCGACCAGTCAAGCAAACACGAAGATGATTACGATAATGACGGCAATCTGTATACGACTGAACCTTGTCTCCCTTATGAATCAAATGGATCTGATGTTGACAAAATTGTTTTATTATGTTGAAACTAGTCAGTAATTCCCAATAGTGGTTGTCGAACTTCCTGATGATACATTTACTAAATGTATTGTCGGGAAACTGATTACCTAATGAAGACGGTTGAATCTTTTGACTGTAGTTGGATGCTGACAGAAACTGTATACTATTAATTTATTTCTTTAGAAGTCAAGGATTAAGTTGTATTTTTTTGTGTAGTGTTTTTTCCGGTTTTGTAATCTTAATACAAAAACATTTCAGCCTATTTGAAGTTTAGGTTGATTCACACATGAAAGCTGTTCAGTTGTATCTGGAGACATAGGCGATTGGTTTTATGTACTCGGGGAAATTTTCCAGATCAAAGATCATCAGGGTGATTTTTCAACTATGCGGATGCTGATCTTAATTGGTTTACTCCGCATCCATAAATAAAGCCAGGATCGATAAAAAAAGGGAACTTGCACCCACGGAATTCATTTCATACCGTAAGAAATCTAGCACCTATATACATAGATCGTTGCGGAGTGATCTTTTTGAGTTTTCGGACCCTTTATTTAGAAACAATGTTTATTTAGAAAACAAACAATAAAACGTTGACAAAGCTGAAGACAGAACATTTTAACGTGAATTCTTGACATACGAATTTTACGTGTGTCTCTGGAGAGTATTAATGTTTCCAAGAAAAGTTCATTTATGTTTGGCAGCATTTTGATTTTCAGTAATTAATTTAGCCCATCAAAATAAACTTCAATGTAATTTTTATTTGATTTGTTTTATGCTCAATTTTAAAATAATTTTTATTTTTATATGATGTTATTATACCTTTAGTGGGCATGCTTAAACAGCCTTTTTTTCTTTTTAAAAATATCGTCAAGTGAGCATATCCACTGTATGCTGAGCTCTATTTTATTATTTTATTTATGTTTGTGGTGATTATTTATTATTTTTTAAAATACAATTTTATTTTTAATATCAGTCAGTTGTTATTATTTATAGAAGGTGTCTAAAAAAATGAGCGGAGCTTAATACACGTCTTGAGAACTTTATATTGCAAAAGATCTTTCTTTATTCCATGTAAGATTGCACCCCTCTGGGGCTTCTCCTTAAAGTGATTAAGTTTGTAAAACCACAAGAAATAGTTTAAAGAAACACGAGTTTTTGCGTTTTTCGAAACCATTCTTAGGCTCCGCTCCTTTTTTTGAGACACCCCGTACTGAAATTTATTATGTGTGAACCTTGTNATATGAATATGAGTACTTTTACTATTTATATTAATTAACGAACAAATTAAATATTATATTCAGGGGGCGGCAAAATTCATTATGCCTAGGGCGGCAAATTCTCTTGAGCCGGCCCCGTCTACAGTTCTATTTATAATTTGTACCAAGACTCTTTTGATGATATTGACAATCATTGTGAATCAATTCGATCTGACCTACTGACACAGTTGCATTTTCAAGGTTTACTTACCTACTAGAAGTTTATTAGTGATTGTTTTACAAGTGAAAATGCAATTTGCACAGTTGCTTATTGTAAAATTTATCAGAGTGTTAATAATATTATAAATGGTCNTGTTTTACAAGTGAAAATGCAATTTGTCACAGTTGCTTATTGTAAAATTTATCAGAGTGTTAATAATATTTTAAATGGTCAAGGCCCATTTACACTGCCTGAACATACACGAGCATTCGTGATCACTGCTCGTCAGTTTTCGACGAGCAGGAATATAAACGAGCATTCTGTTCACACTGCTCGAGTATATTTGACGATCGGTTACTCGAGATCAGGCTCGAGCACGAACGAGCATTCGCTTCGAACATGATCGTCTCGCGGCGACTGTTTACACTGCCTGAGCCTCGAACGAATGCTCGTTCGTCACCTCTGTTCGCGACGAATGCTCGGGCAGTGTAAATGGGCCTT
>CM022875.1:39841604-39863660 GCA_012654025.1 Pachypsylla venusta
ACTCAATGTAGCAATCAATATGAATCGAACATAGGAGTCAGTCAGCACTCAATGTAGCAATCAATATGAATCGAACATAGGAGTCAGTCAGCACTCAATGTAGCAATCAATATGAATTGAACATAGGAGTCAGTCAGCACTCAATGTAGCAATCAATATGAATCGAACATAGGAGTCAGTCAGCACCCAATGTAGCAATCAATATGAATCGAACATAGGAGTCAGTCAGCACTTAATGTAGCAATCAATATGAATCAAACCTAGGAGTCAGTCAGCATTTTCGATAACTTTCACTTTACTCTTTACTAGCTGCTTCGTCACGATTCTTATATTGCTATTTTTAAGGACATTTGAATTTGGGGGGAAGGGGAGTATGGCTTTGAGTTTACCCTGTGTATTGCAACCTTTCAAAATCCAAGATTCAAACGCTTAGGGCCACGGCCATTTTGACTTTTAAGTATTTTCTAAATTTTATTTTACCCGTTCCCGGTTTCGAACTCGTAACTTTGGAATGGCTGGCCATACCTTTGCAGAAAATGTCCTAAAATAAGGACTAAAGGGCCACCTAAAACTTTCCCGCTTTGAGTTGATATGTAGTCGCGACAAATTTTAAAATATGGGACCGTGACTGTCCAATTTTGGTGAATAAATTATAAATTTGTACATAACTCAAAAATGGCTTTATATATTTTAGTTCTGATAATTTTTCTGAGGTCGTAGATCATGATTTTGGAGGGGGGGGGGTCAGTCCCATCAATTTTTCACTATCGGCTACCATTTGAGCTGTGGTATTGTAACAGACAACCACTCATACATATTAGGTACATATATTATACAAATTTCTGATTTATATATATTAAGAAAAATACTTCAATAATCAACTTTGGAATCGTCAGAAAAAAAATACCCCCCCCGCTCAAAATTTGATATTTTACGTTTCAAGGTACGTAGAATACAAAAATCGAATAAAAAATTCCGTTTGTCCGCCGCGCCGTACGCCGTGATGGGCACTTTCGCCACTTAGCGTTGATCGATTTGGATGAAATTTGGTACTTAAGTCTCGTCTGGGAACTAATTGTGCCCCGAAACTTTTGGATACAATCAAATACATCTTTGGAGGTTTTTGCGCTTTTTGGCGATTATCCTGTACAAAAAGAGTATGGTGAGAGCTAGAAACTTGAAATGTGGTATACAGCGAGTCCCAGAATGATCGTTGACCGCCCCCCCATAACCCCCCCTTTAAAAGTACAATGAAAATACGAAATAGTGGGGCCTAATGTTTAATTTTGTTACACCCTATATAACAGTGTATGTTTTAACCCTAGAATTGCCCAGCTGCGACGAAAAAAATGTATATCGAAATCTGGTGACCTGTTTAAAAATAAAACAATGTCATCTATTATACGTATGAAAATCGTCGGCTACGTGTGGTTGCCAAAGGTCTACATAGCCAATGGGACGAAAAGGAGATCTATGATGATCTTCTAGCCAAAGGTTTTAAAATCACTGAGGTGAGTAAAAAACTGTCAGCTGGGAAAAAACTCCACTCAATATGTTCACATTGTCGTACGCATCTGACGAAAACATAGACAGTATTTACAAAATAAACAGAATTCTATACAATGTGGTCGAGATTTGTCCTCTTAAGGGCAACAAACTCATACAACAGTGCAAAAATTGCCAGGAATTCGGGCACATCCGAAATCATTGTAATAAAAAATCGCGCTGTGTTAAGTGTGGTAAAGGTCATCTTACGATCTAGTGTAAAACGCCTGCTGTTCGTCCCACTTGCGCTAACTGCAACAAGGATTACCCTGCCAATTACAGGGGTTGCGTTGTTGCTAAAGAAGCGAAAATGATGCATAACAAACAGCGTAAAGCTGCTACACACTCAAAGCAGTCACCTAAAAATAATATCAATGAAGAGATGAGACCTCCCTCCAAGCGTCCTGCACAAACAAATAATGTAATCCGCCCCTCACAGAAAATCTGGGCAAATGTCGTAGCTAAAAGGCATGCTTCCCCTCCTGAACATAACCCTTTGGACAGATGCTGTATTTCATATTGTCTGTCCAAAAGGGTTGATACAATCGAAAAACGGCGAAACCTCGGCCGTAAACCTAAGAACCCATCATGAACTCCTTGTCAATCCTGGTCTGGAATTCCAATGGGATCGCAGCACATAGAAATGAACTAGAGGTTTTCTTTTAATCAGCATAATATTGACATTGTTTTGATATCTGAGACACACACTACTGGTGAGTCATATTGTAAAATAAACAATTACAATTTTCTTCATGTCACACATCCTAGTAACAATGCTAGGGGCGCCAAATAAAATATTAAATATTTTGGAGAGAAAACATTAAATATTTTGGAGACATCAAAATTCAAACTGAGAAAGACCTAATAACCAACATACTGTTCAAACAAAAACATACCCAATAAAACTAGCTAGCATATATTGTCCTCCTAGTTAAACCCTGAGTGAGGATGAATATTTGGGAATATTCGAAACTCAGGTTTATACTAGGAGGAGACTTTAATGCCAAACATACGCATTGGGGTTCTCGACTTATCCCTACAAAAGGTAGAAATCTCTATTATGCCATACAGAAATATAAAGCGGACGCCATCTCAACTGGTAGTCCTACGTACTGGCCTACTGATCCTAAAAAAACACCTGATCTTCTAGATTTCTTTGTATTTAAAAACCTTTCAGTCAACTATATGACCATAGAAGATATTTACGACCTAAGCTCAGACCACTCCGGGATTTTCCTCACCCTGAGTGAATATATAATTCTGAAACCCCTTAATCCTGCTCTTGTTAATAATAGAACAGACTGGGTAAGCTTCAAATTAGAGTTAGCAAATAAAATTTGTCTAAATTCCCCACTACAGACTGCAGAACAAATTGACCATGAGCTTGAAAAACTCGTGGAAGATATTCAATTTTCCGCATGGGACAACACTCCTGAAATAACTAGAAAAATCAAAAGTGTCAATTACCCAAGGGAAATAACTGCCCTCGTAAGAGAGAAAAGAAATGCTAGAAAGCGCTGGTAGCGTTCCCATGCTCCCTCTGATAAAACAATATTTAATCGCCTTGTTGGAGAACTCAGGGCTGAAATTCAGAAAGTGAAACTATCGATCATTACCTTAGTGAGCAGACTCCTTACCAAAATACTGATTACAGTTTATGGAAAGCCACCAAATCATTAAAAAGACCAATTATACAAGCACCGCCTCTACAATGTAGTGAAGGTACTTGGATTAGAGACAATAGTTCCAAAGCCGCTGCATTTGCTACTCACATTGCAAATATTTTCACCTTGAAAACAAGACCTTGATAAAATCTCTTATTTCAATTATGAATATGACATACCGTGCACCACAGTTAGAGATGATCAAAAGTGAAATCAGCCCCAAAAAAACACCCGGATATGATCTCATAACGGTTTTCGTTCTAAAGCAATTACCCAGAATTGCAGTTGTTAAAATTACATAAATTATTAACGCGGCATTTAAAATTACCTCTGTTCCCCAAATTTGGAAAATAGCTGAGGTGATAATGACTCCTAAATCAGGTAAACCAGTAAATGAACTCTCATCCTGCAGACCGATCTCTTGGCTCCCCGTCTTGTCAAAACTGTTTGAGAAAATTCTGCATAAACGTTCACTTGTGATCATATATGGAAAGAAATTGATCCCAAACCATCAGTTTGGCTTTCGATCTCAGCGTAATTGTATAGAACAAGTCCATAGACTTACTTAAAATGTACTGGCTAATTGGTAGGTGCTCTACGCTACCAGTTGAGAATAAGCTTCTACTTTACAATCAGGTGTTAAAACCGATATGGACTTACGGCATCCAACTATGGGGTTGTACTAGTCCCTCTAATAGATTAATGATAGAACGATTCCAAAATAAAGTACTAAGAAGGATAGTTGATGCACGCTGGTATATTAGAAACGATGACCTACACCGTGACCTTGGTGTAGAATCTGTGAATGATTGTATAGCCTCAGACCATGAAAAAAGGCTGAAGGATCATACCAACCCTGAGGCTATCCATCTATTCAGAGTGGATGATTTGTATAAGATGTACATTGCTCATTAGATTTAAGTCTCTAGATTGTAATTAATAGTAGTCCCAAGGGACAATATTTAGAGAGAGAGAGAAAAAAAAAACTAGCCTGGGTTGGACAGGAAAAATAGCCAGCATCACGAGGGCGCGAACCCACATGAACACCCCAACTTCGCATGCACGTTGCTTAACTTCGGTGATCTAACGGAAACTGATGTATTCAACGTGCCATATAGACGCTGACTACTTTACGTTTTATTGCGAGTATTTATTCTCACATGTGAGAGGGCTACCTATCTTGGCAAAGTCTTTCTTCAAAATATTTGAACCGCTATAAAGTTATTACATTTTTGCAGAAAAGGACAACTTTGGCCAATATGTTCTCGGTTTAGAGTAGGGGAGTATGTGAATACAGGCCTGTTGTGTTCTGTGTTTTTCCTGTAATTATATATTACGCATTACGCCTGTACAAAAATTTACTTTCGAAGTCACGCAACTGTTCATCTGAAGCAAGCTCATTTGCTCTGTAGCAATACAACTGATTACGATGAATGCCATTAAATATAGTATTAAAAATTTTTTTTTGTTTTTTATAATTTTAACCCAAAATGGTAAGTTTTTTTTTAAATTAAAGAAAAATTGCTCTATTGTCTGAATGGGCACCCGAGTCGCCATTCTGACAATACTCCGGAACCGAACTGAATGTATAGTGTCCGTTTTTGCTCGGTTTAAATATAGTATTAAAAAAATTCTTATTACTTCTCTAAACTCATTACTTCTCTAAACTATCACATCACACTATTTGTCATGATTCCAAAATTTTGGCACAATTTATTTGATGTATTTGTGTGTTCGGTATATATTTTTGCCCCTATCACAATATTTGATGAGACTATCAGACAAAATTATTTACTTTCCAATTTTGTTGTGTACTATTACAGATAAATATCTGGTTATCATAGTAACCAGCTATTTATCTGTAATAAATATAATTTTCGTATTTTCTCTTTTTTCAATACGATTTCTGATCGAAAGTTAATTTAGTTTTTCTTCACTTGTGTATTTTCTATAATTGAGGACTTGCGCGTTCACAGAAGCCTCAGAAATATTTGTCATGAAATATTAATTGTCAAAAAAGATCAAACAGGACAAATGTCTTTTTCATGCGTTTCAACCCTATCAGACTATTTAACCAAGTTAGGCCACTTTTGTATTTGATATTGAAGCGAAATAGGGAGGGAATAGTTCCAAATGTATCCACTATGGTAGCAGCCCTGACTTGGATCGAGTGTTCTGATGAAATTAATTTCAAAAATCCGCTAGGTCGCGGCACAACTCCTTTATATTTGAATGTTTAATTTTCTGGAATGTGAACTGCGAAATTAATCTGTGTTTCTAGAAGATACGGGAACATTGTAGAAAAGATAGTAAGTTCTTTTATTCGGCAACATTGGAGAAACTTGTTAAAAATCTATAAAAGGAGCTGCGAGTGTAAAAACGCGTCATTTTATAGTACAGTTTAGTGTGTTAAGTTCAAATGATTTATTAGTGAATTTTCACTGTGTGAATTAATTAGTTTTCTCGCTAGTTTTGTGTTTTTTTTTTTTTTTTAATTAAGTGTTTTAAGTTTCTTTTTTTTCTTTTTTTCGAGTTAGTTAACTCGTTTTTCATTAACGACTACTTAAGCCTAGACCACTAAGTCTACATCAACATGAAATCAATCAAATAGTGAATTTAATGAAACATATTTACCTATCACACAGTTTGGTACTGTTTGAAATAGGAACAATAACAAAATTTGTCATCATGACAAATAGCGTGATAACATCATTACTATCACAGCAAACTAGGTACAGTTCTAATTAGGCTTAGTAGATAATTAGCACACAAGTAGGCACATAGCTCATGCAAATCGCATGACAAAGGACTATTATTTCTTTTGTTTCTAATAATTTAATAGCAATCAGCGAACGTTTTGACAGATCAGTAAATGATAATAGGTTAAACGAGCCTTGCATATGAACAGGGCCGGATTAACCTTCCGCGGGACCCGTAGCACTTTCACAGAGCGGGGCCCCCTACACCCCCACCGGCGCCGTCTAATTAGTCTACATTTTGGAGCCAGTACAAAAAATGATTATCCTTTAAACTTCAAAGGGATAGTAAGAGTGTACCTAGTGTACCTACACTAACCTATTTGCTTATGTTGCAATACTTGTTTCTTTATTAAGTTCCTAGGTAGTAGGTACCTACTTGTACTTTCCTAAATTAGATTTTACTACATACTTTGAAGAGTAGAGGGCTTCGACTAAATGATATCTCACAAAAAAATTATCATTGAAAAAAGGCCAAGTTCCTCCCATTCTTCCAAAAAATTCCGCCTACGAAAGTAGTGATATCGATTATTGGGACCAAGTTTATTGTTGCTGCTGTGTATCCCGCACTTAAATTTATTATTGCTCGTTCTTCTGTCTCAATTCTTATAAAGTAATACCGAATTTACACTTGGCCAGTTTGTAAAAAGGTAGCATTCTACGAATCCCCTTGGAAAAACCGTGAGGTCATATAGACAATGAGCACTATTTAGATAGATCTTGTGCCGCGCGGTCATGTGAACATAGCCTTATTGTTTACTTTCAGGATTTGCGTATAAACTTACAGCATACAATTGCATATTCGAAACCGACACGGGTTCCACTCTTTATAGAAAACCAATCGACATGAATGACAAAGACAGCGACTATGGCAGTGAAGTTGGAGCACTCCTGATCAGTGACATTGATGCAATTAATAATTTCCTTACAGTACAATTATCCAATATCATAGGAAATAATAATTACGATACTCTAGATGATTTTTATGTGTAAGTAACCAAAATAACGGTCAATATGGCTCCCTGAAATACCAAATAACCGTCAATAGGGCTCCGTAAAATACCAAATAACGGTCAATAGGGCTCCATATAATTCAAGTACTGTGTATAAGTGAATTCTTACTTATCCTCCTCACGCCCGATGTACACACCCGTGTATTTTTATTTTGTAGTGCCCGGCTGTCGAATCTATTTTGTAGTGCCCGGCGCCTGGCTGTCAAATCTATTTTGTAGTGGCCGGCGCTTGATGTACACACCTGTGCACTTTGGACTTGGCGCTTCTCCTAACACAGAGAAAAATAAAAATCCCGAAGTTTTAATTTACTCATCAGAGAATTTTGTTTTCAATCATTTGGTGTTGTCTCCATTTCGAAATTTTCATTTGGCGCAGAGATTTTTTGATAAGAGTGAAGGAAACATAAAATGGCGCGGGCTTGGGGCACTACAAAATAAAAGTACATGGATGGGTACATCAGGCGTTTGGGCCTGAGGAGGTTATGGTTAAAGGATTAATTGAATTGATGGGGAAAAACAATCACTATCAATCTCGAGTCTGTATACCTAGATGGAAGGGGGAGTCCTAAAACGATTGGGGAAATGAAACAAAGCACAATGGCTACACAAAATCAAGAATCTATTTTTTTTTTTCCCCCTTAAGTAAACTTTAAGGGGGAAAAAAAAGATTCCCCCCTTAAGTAAACTTTAAGGGGGGAATCAAAATTAATCCCGTAAAGAAAGTTTTGAAACAACTGGAGGAATATAAAAGAGGACAATGACAGGAGTCTATTTCTGGGGAGGGCCACATTGATCAGGAGATGGAGCCCCTCTGCGTAACAGGGCCGTAAAGTTCCAGATTTTCTTTATATTCAAAGCTTTATGTCCTTTGGGAACGAGATAGAAAAATGATTTCCGTAAACTTTAAGTGCTTTTGGAACGAGATAAAAAATGATTTCCGTAAATTTTAAGTGATTTTGGAATGAGCTGTAAAAATGATTTCCGTGAGGTAAAAAAATGTTTCCCATAAACTTTATGTACTTTTGAAACGAGGTATTTTTTTTTTATGCCCCCCGGGGGGCGTGGCGAAGGTCACTTTTTTTAAGTTTTCCCCTATATCTCGAATATGGTTACTTGTATGGTACAAAGTACTCTCGGTAAAATTGGAGCCATCTATATTTCCTACAAATTTGCTTCTATTCATTTTTTTCCACCCCTCATAGTTTTCGAGATATCTTCCCACCCCCCCACCGCATTTTTGGGAAAATGAAAATTTACCCCTTTTTTCGTTTGTTTACCCCAATTTTGGTCTGCAGCACACCAATGCTTCGTTTCACAGCAATAACCTGGGAAAGGAAGTTATAGAGGATCAAATTTGCTTTTAAAAAATTAAAATTTAATATTTATATTTCATAAATTTTATTAAACAAAATTAAAAATAATTTATAAAAGGATCTCTTGGTGAAGCGAGGAGAAAGACCTCATCAAAAAGATTAGAATTCTTTTCCGAAAAAAGTTTTGTAATAATATGTGTCTACCAGTTAAAATGTATATCCCCTAATCTCTTCGTCCTAAAGCGTTGTCCTTGTTCTACTAGCTCCGTGCTATATGAGTGGTGGAGTGGCATATCCACCAAAAATCAAACTGACATCACTCCCTCCAGGTCAGTGGGTCTTGACAAATCGTATATATCCATCACAAATAGAGGTAATGGAGGATCCTGGGCCAAATATTTTTATGTGCGAAAAATCCACCGTCTGCAAATATGTACGAGTTTTTCAGTTATACATCCTTCGTAATTGGATCAGAGAACATAGCACTGACTTATTTTAATTTTTTCATAGCACTTTCATTGCAGAATGCTAAGGGAAACGTGGCCAACCCATGTTTTATGAAACATAATGATAAATATCATACTATTCTGTACCCACATTCATAGGCAAGTTCTTATAATTCTTCTGATATTATAAATGCAAAAATGCGTTTGTTGGTTTTAGGACACACAGCACGAGGCAATAAGAAAAAAAATATGTGATATCCGAGATTTTTTTTTGTCTTTAATTTTCAGCAATTTTGCATGGTAATAGTTTGTAAAAGTAAGATGTAAAGTCAGAATATGCATCCATTTGTACAATTTTTGAACAAAATTCGCCCCATTTTAACAGTCTTAAAAAATTGGGTGAATTTTTTTGTGCAAAATTGTGTTAAATAAAGACCTCACTTATCCTGTCTGGTCCTTTAATTGCATATTAAACGATCATAAACCTTATTTGCAACATTTGTACACATAGTAACTGGTTAATAAAAGGTGACAGCTGTGGAAAACTGAAACGAACAGTTTTTTTGGCTAAATCTATATTATTGCCAAAAGCCATAAAAGGGGCTGTATTTTTTGAAGGGCTAATAATAAAATGTAAAAAGGAATATTTTTCAATATTTTCAAGTCAACATATTTCAGCTGGAAAATTTTACGAATTTTCTATAAAAATATTTTTAGTATAAGGTATATTATAAAATATTTCATCCGGCGAGCAGGCTTGCTACCTTTTTGGCTGAGGACCGAGGTGCGTTTTTCCGAAAAGAATTCTAATCTTTTTGATGAGGTCTTTCTCCTCGCTTCACCAAGGGATCATTTTATAAATTATTTTTAATTTTGTTTAATAAAATTTATGAAATATAAATATTAAATTTTAATTTTTTAAAAGCAAATTTGATCCTCTATAACTTCTTTTCCCGGGTTATTGCTGTGAAACGAAGCATTGGTGTGCTACAGACCAAAATTGGGGTAAAGAAACGAAAAATGGGGTAAATTTTCATTTTCTAAAAAATGCGGTGGGGGGTGGGAACATATCTCGAAAACCATGAGGGGTACAAAAAAATAAATAGAAGCAAACTTGCCACAATATTCTGTTCGGTGCGTACTCTCTCTATACATTCTATTTACACGAGCTAAGGATCGAAAGTTTCACTTAATGATGCTGGATTGTTACCCACGACGCCTGCATTCTATTTGCAGAAGCTAAGGACCGAAAGTTTCACTTAATGAAGCTGGATTGCTCCCCACGACGCCTGCATTCTATTTACACGAGCTAAGGACCGAAAGTTTCACTTAATGATGCTGGATTGTTACCCACGACGCCTGCATTCTATTTGCAGGAGCTAAGGACCGAAAGTTTCACTTAATGAAGCTGGATTGTTCCCCACGACGCCTGCCTTCTATTTGCAGGAGCTAAGGACCGAAAGTTTCACTTAATGAAGCTGGATTGTTCCCCACGACGCCTGCATTCTATTTGCAGGAGCTAAGGACTGAAAGTTTCACTTAATGAAGCTGGATTGCTCCCCACGACGCCTGCATTCTATTTGCAGAAGCTAAGGACCGAAAGTTTCACTTAATGAAGCTGGATTGCTCCCCACGACGCCTGCATTCTATTTGCAGGAGCTAAGGACCGAAAGTGTCACTTAATGAAGCTGGATTGCTCCCCACGACGCCTGCATTCTAATTATTCGACATCGTTCTCTACCATCAAAAGCAGCTTCTACTTATAAGCCCCTAATAATCCCACACCGATTTCTCTTCAATTTCAGTTTCTACGATTACTTCCATAACAGAATGGATTTTCCCGTGTTTCATCAACAATTCCTTGATTTTACTCCAACTTTTAACGCAAATTCAGGAGCCTATGGTTTAGTATTACAGTTAATCCATGCACTTGGGCTTCTTAATATTAAACTTACCAATCATTTATACATAGCCACGGTACATCTGGGCATAAATGAGAATATGATTCAATGTTTAATTTACATTATCAGAAGCGATGAACCAACGCCACCAGAATGTTTCTGTCATAGCCATACTGCAGGTAAGAGGCATAGTTTAACACAAAAAGCTTTCTGTCAATGTGGCACATAGGTTTATTATTTTTACTGGCTAAAAAAAATGCAGCCCCCCCCCAAAGTTTTGGAGCATAATTATATCCTTCATTTAACACTCACACCAAATTTCAAGTCTCTATCTCTTCTCATTATCTTTTTAGAAAGGATTAAAGAAAACCAGTAAAAATCGGCAGCGATATACAGCGTGTCCCAAAAGTCTGAGACCACCCGAATATCTTTTGAACGGCTTTATGTGGGGTTTTGAAATTGCATGGTATTATATCCCAAATTAAACCACCCAATGGTGTGACCAATTTTTAAGGGGCGGGTCCAACCTTTGTTTTTTAAATACGAACACTCATCTTGTGATACATTTTCAAAGAGACAATAGAATTGGAAGTACTTTACAAAAAAATTTACACGCCTGGCGTGTTTGCTTTCAAAATGGCAGCCATTTGAAATTTCCAAGATATGACTTCCTTTAGAGTGTCTAAAACTAGGCGAATTATTTGCAATGGGATAAATGGGATATTGAATGATTGCATAGGACACCGATGTCGGGGAACCTGTTTTTTAGACATAATTCGCCTAGTTTTGGACACTTCGCCCACTTTTACAAATAATTCGCATAGTTTTTAGACACTCATAGAAGTCATGTCTTGGAAATTTCAAATAGCCGCCAATTTGAAACGAAACTCGCTAGACGTGTGAACTTTTTCGCAAAGTACTTCTAGTTATATTGCCTTTCTGAAAATGTATCAGAAGATGGGAGTTCGTATTTAAAAAACAAAAAGTGGATCTTCTGGGGACCACATGGGACCCGCTCCTGGAAAATTGGTCACACCATTAGGTGGTTTAATTTGGGATATCAATAATCTTCTTCTTCTTTCACTCACCTTTTCCCAATTTTATTACCTCTTTGTTCTAGGGCTTTCCTCCAACTTTCTAACTTCAATTCAATTGGGATATCAATAATACCATGCAAAATTTCAAAACTCCACCTAAAGCCGTTCAAAAGATATTCAGGTGGTCTCGTACTTTTGGGACACGCAGTATTTGATTGCACCCAAAAGTTTTGATCCTTACTGAGATTGTAAATATGATATATATACCAAATTTCAAGTCTCTAGCTCCTACAAAAAAATCGGGACTCAATTAGGCTCTAGAATTGCATCCAAATCGGTCAACTCTAAGTCGCAAAATTGCCCATTACTACGGTGTGACAGAAAACGATTTTTTTCTTCTGCATTTTGGGATTCTACGTACTTTGAAACTTAAAATATCAATTTTTTGATGGGGGGTATTTTTTTTTCTTGACGATTCCAAAGTCTCATTATTACAGCAAAAACTTTGCCAATACAGGTTCAAGTGGGGTAATTGTAAATGTTTTTGACATATTTGAACAAAATTAATATTTATATATGTTTTTTTTTTCTTCTTCTTTTTGCTTAACGTCTCTTTATTGGTTATTTGAGACGGGTTTATTCTCCATTCGCGGGAAACTTACAAATAAGCTACCTACGTTGACCTCATCCAGCCTCGGTTGAGCCGCAAAAAAGTTATACAATCTAAAAATAAGTGAAAATACAATGAAAAAGGCCAACAAAAAGTCGTACAGTGTTTAACTTCAAAAATACCGTATCCAAAACTCGCGAGAAAACTACGTAATTCACACACTGAAAATTCACAATTAACTCACTGATAATCACTTCAACATAACTCACCTTTATAACTGACCATAAACGAACTGAGTTTCTACGCGCAGCACTCTTATATAGCTTTTGTCCAATTTCTAGAATGTTCTCGTAGTCAGAGAACCCCTATACCTTACTACATTTTTCTAGAAGACGGAAGCAAATTCACAGAAGATTCTTCAGAACATTCCAATATAAGGAGAGGTGTTGCTATCTAGTGGATTCACAGCCACATAGTCAAGGGTCTCCAATCCCACATCACTATCTTTAGAACATTCCAATATAAGGAGAGGTGTTGCTATCTAGTGGATTCACAGCCACATAGTCGGGGGTCTCCAATCCCACATCACTATCTTCAGAACATTCCAATATAAGGAGAGGTGTTGCTATCCAGTGGATTCACAGTCACGTAGTCGGGGGTCTCCAATCCCACATCACTATCTTCAGAACATTCCAATATAAGGAGAGGTGTTGCTATCCAGTGGATTCACAGTCACATAGTCGGGGGTCTCCAATCCCACATCACTATCTTCAGAACATTCCAATATAAGAAGAGGTGTTGCTATCTAGTGGATTCACAGCCACATAGTCGGGGGTCTCCAATCCCACATCACTATCTTCAGAATATTCCAATATAAGGAGAGGTGTTGCTATCTAGTGGATTCACAGCCACATAGTCGGGGGTCTCCAATCCCACATCACTATCTTCAGAACATTCCAATATAAGGAGAGGTGTTGCTATCTAGTGAATTCACAGCCACATAGTCGGGGGTCTCCAATCCCACATCACTATCTTCAGAACATTCCAATATAAGGAGAGGTGTTGCTATCCAGTGGATTCACAGTCACATAATCGGGGGTCTCCAATCCCACATCACTAGGCACTAGGATGTTTAAAATCTGAGCTCGCTGGGTAGACGCATCTCTTAGCCGAATATCACCTTAGAAACCACAGCAGCTGATGCACCATCAACAGCAGCAACCGCAGCAGCTGATGCACTATCAACAACAGAAACAAGAGCAGCAGCTACACTATCAACAAAAACGACAGCAGTAGATGCGCTTTCAAACAGCAACCATAACAGCAGCTGTACTATCAACAATAGTAAACACAGCAGCAGCTGCACTATCAACAACAGCAAACATAACAGCAGCTGCACTATCAACATTAGCAACCATAACAGCAGCTGCACTATCAACAATAGCAACCACAGCAGCAGACGCACTACCAAAAAACAGCAACCACAGCAGCAGCTTAAATATCAACAACAACGACAGCAGTAACTGCGCTATCAAATAACAGCAACCATAACAGCAGCTGCACTATCAACAATAGCAAGCACAGCAGCAGCTGTATTATCAACAATAGCAACCACAGCAGCAGATGAACTATCAACAACGTAAAGCACAGCATCTGTATTATCAGCAACTACAGCACAGCATCTGTATAACAGCAACTACAGCAGTAGACGCACTATCAACAACAGCAAATACAGCAGCAGCTGCACTATCAACAACAGCAGCCAATGCACTATCAACAATAGCAAGCACAGCAGACGCACTATCAACATCAATAAAAACAACCATAGCAGCAGACGCACTATCAACAATAGCAATAACAGCAGCAGACGCACTATCAACATCAACAACAGCAACCATAGCAGCAGGCGCACTATCAACAATAGCAATAACAGCAGCAGACGCACTATCAACATCAACAACAGCAACCACAGCAGCAGCTGCACTATCAACAACAGCAGCCAATGCACTATCAACAATAGCAAGCACAGCAGACGCACTATCAACATCAATAAAAACAACCATAGCAGCAGACGCACTATCAACAATAGCAATAACAGCAGCAGACGCACTATCAACATCAGCAACAGCAACCACAGCAGTTGATGCATTATCAACAACTTCATCGTAAGATAATTGTGGACATTTCCCGCAAAAGAAACAGATTTTTACCAAAAATAGGTCCCTAAAATAAAGCTAATGGTACGTCCACATTATGTTGATCAACATTTGCTCCGTCCACACATACCACTGCTGTGTGGACGTATTTAGTCAATTTTTCATGCGTAGAATCCCAGAGTTGGGGTCGCTCCCTGTACATTTCAATGAAACTGAGAGTTTGTTCAGTAAGGTTCATTTTGATGATAATAAAATCACAATAATATTAATATACTTAAACAAGAAATAAAAAAAAAGGAAAATTGAGTTAGGTTATTATTCGGATGTCTCACTCCTCCGGTTGCATAGAAGGAGGAGGGGGGGAATATTAGTTAGGTTAGGTTAGAAGTGACACTTCCCAATATTTATGCCTATTTTCAAGGGTTTTGATATATTTTTTTTTCCAAGTTTACGGTTGCTTAAGTTGTTCATATTTAGGGATAAATAGGTATGAATATTTAATATAATTATGAACATTTAAGTTTTACGCTAAAAAAAATGATTTTTATTTTTTAAATAAACGCACTTCTATTGTATCATTATTTCACAAAAACTAAGTGTTTAAAGCTTTTTTTGACACGTTCTACACGTCCACACTTACAACTTTATTCATTCGACTCGACATCTTGTCATAAAAAAATCCACTTCATTCGGGTTATATTTGACTCGACACTATGTCGAATGTGTCGATCGACAGCTGTAGACACATTCGACATATTGTGGACGCCCCTTAAGAATTTGTTTATTTTACAGCAATCTTAAAAATTCAACACAACGGACAACCAGCATACATTATAATGGATCCTCTTCTCGGCCTGGCCAAACCTATTGTTGTGTATGAACATAGCATTGAACGTAAGTATCCAAACCAAAAATACGAACCCAAAGGGATTCCAGCATACATTATAATGGATCCTATACTTGGTCTGGCCAAACCTATTGTTGTGTATGAACATAGCATTGAACGTAAGTATCCAAACCAAAAAGAAAATTTCTTTCCAAACATTTTTATCCCATAAAAGAATACATGGAAGCTTTGCTATCCATGTCGAGGTTGAAAATAAACTCTGCCAATGTCACATTTTCCTATCGCGTTGTCACTTATTAGAAAATGGTGGCGTACCGCACGCAGCGAGGCGAACGAATCGATTTTTTTTTTTTTTTGCTTTGATTTTTGGATTCTGCGTACCTTGAAATGTAAATTTTTTGATGATTTTTTTTTTGTTCTGATTTTTGGATTTTGAAACGTAAAATATCAAATTTTGGTGATAAGAGGAGAATATTTGTTATCACAAAAATTTGATATTTTACATTTCAAAATCCAAAAAAAATCATTCGTTCGCAGCGCCTTGCGTGGTAACACTTACTAATAACACAATCCATACTAATATATAAATGCGAAAGTAACTCTGTCTGTATGTATGTATGTTACGCTTTCACGCTTAAACTACTGAACCGATTTTGATGAAATTTGGTATGGAGATAGACTAAACTTTAGGAAAGGACATAGACTACTTTTTATCGCGAAAAAACGGGTTGAAACTATAAATGGTCATGCCTCTAAGGCGCCAAGCGAAGCGGGCGTATTCCGCTAGTAGGACAATAAAATAATCGAATACATTTTGGGAATAAGAAAAAGTCAGGGAGAAAGGTCCTTAGTATGGGCGATGGGGCAGAACAGTAATCAAGGGTAACTGAAACGTCTGAGTGACGCAAAAGGCCAGAAAACTGAAAACTGTTTTTTGAGGAAAAGTGACAACTGATTTTTCCAGCAGGACAACGCACCAGCTCACTCAGCACTCTGAACTCGTGAGTTTTTGGCTAACTACTCGATTAGAGTTCTTCCCTATCTCCCATACTCACCTGACTTTGCTCCTCGTGAATTTTTCTTATTCCCAAAACTGAAAAAAAAACCTCCAAGGAAGAAGGTTTGAGACGATTTTGGAGATTAAGGCAAATGCGACGAAGGCGCTGAAAGCCATCACAAAAGAAGGGTACCAGGACTGTTTCAATAAGTGGAAACACCGTTGGGATAAGTGTGTGCGTTGGGAAGGAGAGTACTTTGAAGGAGAACCAAACGTGTAACTTCCAAATAAAGTAGATATTTTTTTTATGACCTCAGTCCGCGGATTGTTTGAATAGACTACGTATAGATTTGTAAACCATGAATATATATTTTTAACATTTACCTTGATTTGTCAACGCAGATAGAACAATGTATAAATACCTATCCACAAAGCAGCCTAAGACACGTGTTTCGTTCGAACTCATCAGTTAGGCACAGCTAGGAATTGAACCCGGGACCCTTGGATTTGAGAGGCAGAGACTTAACAATCAAGCCACCAATGCTTGGTGAAGAGATACGGATTAAATTCGTTGTATAGATTTGTATAAATAATCATTTAATCAGTATATAAAATCAAGCTAGGATGAAGTTCACCCCCCTCCCCCCCCCCNCACCCCCCCCCCCCCCCTTTCGAACATCATTTTAGAGAACTCTCTCTCATCTCTAGAGACTGAGTACGAATCAGAGTCAGTCTACTTGATAATGTAGTAACAGACGAAAGCGCTCGTGACTCAAAAATATACTTGCAGTTGATACAAAACTTTTTTATATTTTGAAATTTATTTTTTTATATTGTTTGGAATCCTAATTGTGCGGCTAAACTTTTGAGTGCTCTGCCAATATTGTGTTGTTTTTTTATTGAGGTCTAATTTATTACATTTTTTTTTTTTTTTCAGCTGTAATTGCCCCTTCAGCAAATGATTTGGAATATGTTATCTTACAAAACACAAGTGGACGATATATATTGGCAACAGACACCGTCACCAACATTCAGCATGTCTATTTTGTAAAGCAACCATTTTGTGGTTTCGTTATGAAAACCAGCAAACAAACATTGTTAGATCCACACCGGGTGAAGATCCGTCGTAACCCCTATGGGTATCCAATAGCGGCCATACGGACAACAATAAGAAATAACATAAGTAGACCATATGTGTGGAGAATAGAAAGATACCAAGATAATTCATATGACCCCCGAACGATAAGGGAAATACATACACACGCTCTACAGGAAATAATGCCAGCCTTAACGGTAGGTGTAATATCTCCTCTGTTGACTTATCCCGTACTTAGCTACATATGGCTATTGGGGTCGCCTCTTGCATGACAACTCGGTAGGTGTAATATCTCCTTCCTTGACTTATCCCGTACTAGCTACATATGGCTATTGGGGTCGCCTCTTGCATGACAACTCGGTAGGTGTAATATCTCCTCCCTTGACTTATCCCGTACTTAGCTACATATGGCTATTGGGGTCGCCTCTTGCATGACAACTCGGTANGAAAAAAAACATGGCTGGGTCTTTTTACTCATAGATCACGTGTGCCAAATTTCATCAAAATCGGACCAGCGGTTTGGATCCAAGAGCTCTGCACACGATTCCCTACGTACGTGCAACGTCATACATGGAACGTGGAACGTCGGACATATCAGTTTTTTGGACCTCATGGCTCCAAATTTCGTCTGTTAGGACATTATCAAGCTAGCTCCTGAGTACAAATCAGAGTCAGTCTACTTGATAATGTCGTAACAGACGAAAGCGCTCGTGACCGCTTTCATCTGTTAGGATATTGTCAAGCTAGCTCCTGAGTACAAATTAGAATCAGTCTACTTGATAATGACGTAACAGACGAAAGCGCTCGAAACATAAAATAAATATTCATAACCAAGACTTAAAAGAATACTTATTGCAAAATAATTTCAATATTCAAAAAACTATAGTGAAGCGGCAAGAAAAAACATTGTTGAGTTGAATTCAACTAATGATGAAAAACATGAACTTCATAAGAAAAAGTATAACAAAAAACAATATTTTAATGAAAAATGCACACGTTGTTCCTACATTCATGAACCGAAGAAATGTTCTGCTTATGGAAAAATTTGTACAACATGTGATTATAAAAATCATTTTTCATCCATGTGTCTTCAAAAAAGAAAATTGACAAAAAACTCAAATGAGTTAAACATTAATGATGAATATTGCAGTGATGACAATAAAGATGTTGAGAGTTTGTCATTGGATGTTCATGATGTAAGTCAGACCGTGTGGTACAAAGAAATAGAAATTAATAATTGTAAAATTAAATTCAAATTGGACACGGGCTCTCCTCAAACTATGTACACTACCCATACTGCATACTTTTATTTAGTCCTCCTTGTCTAGTGGTTTTCACACTGGCATTGCACTTGGGAGACGCGGGTTCGATCCTCAGTGGGGTTGGAACATTTTCTACTTTGTACTTGTGGTTTCGGGGTGCACTTAGCCTTGTGACGACGATAGCAACTTTAATGTGAGTAGCGACCAGTGGCGTCATTACCGAGTAAAAAGAATTGGTAGAAGATTTTTTTTTTTTTTTCAACATATTTTTTATATATATTTATGTTTATAATTTAATTATAAAATACAATCAAAACAAAGATTGAAGAGATTATTAGTACATGAGTTTCTGAGTAATGCTGTGGTATCCCCAAAAATTGAGAACAGGCTGTTAAACCTCACAAAGAAATTCTACATTTACATGTTTTCTCCCCTGTGGATAGGGGGACTTGAAAAATATTTCCAAGGCACACCAGTCGTAAAAGGCGACTAAGGGCAGGGTCGGAAACGATACTCTTTCGATTACCTATGCAGAAAGCAAAGAGAAACTACTGCATTATACGTAAGGATGCTCAAGTATAAAGAACTCGAGGCGAGTTGTTGCAAAACAGCCCCGTGGCTGTTAACCTATGATGTTATTTATCGAACACTAGCTCCGACGATGTTTTCAGTTATAAGAAGATAAAACAAGAAACAACTGTCAAACCAATGGTTTACTCCATAATGATAATAAACTATGCAATGAAATGTAAATGTAGAATTTCTCTGTGGTAAGACCCAATGCAAGGTGGTAAGGCCTTTTTCTAAATTTATGTGGCCATCTCAGCATTACTAAGAGCCTCCTGCACCAATAATGTCTCCATACTTATAATATTTTTACTATGGCAATGCCGTCACTGGTCGCTAATCACTTTAAAGTAGCTATTCAATTGTCTTCATGAGGATTTGCGCANAAATGTAGAATTTCTCTGTGGTAAGACCCAATGCAAGGTGGTAAGGCCTTTTTCTAAATTTTTGTGGCCATCTCAGCATTACTAAGAGCCTCCTGCACTAATAATCTCTCCATACTTGTAATATTTTTACTATGGTAATGCCTCCATTGATCGCTACTCATTGAAGTAGCTATTCAATTGTCTTCATGAGGATGAGTGCACCCCGAAATCGCAAAAACAAAGTCTACAGTTTTCCGACCCCGACGGGGATTGAACCCGGGTCCCTGAAGTGCAATGCCGGTGAGATATCCACTAGACTAGGAGGACAGCTTTAATGAGAATAAACTAGTTTATATAACTTTATTTCATAGATTTCACACATATATGAGAAACAAGATAAAAAACAATGGTTTGAAAAATTGGGAGAACTTGAATTTTGATACTTTCAAATCGTATTATAAAACATATAGACCCATGTATAGTGATGATAGTACATTTGGACTGCTCGTTAAAGTGTTAACATACTTTCTAGCGGAGTGTCCTCAGTATGAAGATATTGTATATTTGACAAGTGTGTATGCAGGCGCATCTGATCAATTTGCATTTGATCAAACAGAAAAGTTCCAACTAGATGATTCATTTATTCATAATCATGTGGCAGGTATATCGTTATATATTTACTATTAAAATAAATTAATTTAAAAGAAAACTCTATTTAAAATTACTTATGAAGAAACTAGATTCGAATCATTCGATTCATCATCAGAGTCGAAAGATGAAAGTTGACTGAGGATTGCTCAACGCATGCTGTGTAGGGTCACGCGATGTATTATTAAAATATTTATTAAGGCGGCAACACACTTTTTGTCATGATTTCAAACTTTTAGCACAATTTATTTCTGGTATAGGGTAATTGTTCCATATTTTGGACCCCCTTAAGTAAATTCTGGCATTCAAAGCCTTATATCTCCGGACCAGATTATAGTAGAAAAATGTTTTTGGTGTTATTTGAAAGGGAATTCAGTTTTAAACATTATGCTGTATTAACATTTACTAATTTTTACATGGAATAAAAATCAAAAAATATTAAGTGAAAAAAATGCTAGTGTTCCTAATTTTGGACCCTATTGTCTCAAAGTGTTCCTAATTTTGACCTTTTGTTCCTAATTTTGGACCCTTGTTTTTTTATGGAATTTTTAAAGAACATTGTTTTAATCAAAGATGTATAGTTCTAAGAAATAAAAAACCAATATGTTTTCTAAAAATTTAACTCAAAAGGAATTTAAAAATCTGTATTTTGAACAACAAATTAACAGGAAAATGTTACAACAAAAAAAGTAAAAATGTACATGAACCTTTAAGGGAAAAAATGATAAAACCAAAAAAGGAAAAATAAACATGAACCCTTAAGGGAAAAAATCTTACTAGGTGCCTAATAAAGTGATGTGAACTGGCCCCTACCACGACCAAAGTACCCAATTAAATTTAAATTCGCACATTGTTTTCATATTGGTATCTAAGTACGAATATGTAGGTATGTTTAGAAGTCAGAGTCAGATGAGGCTCTTTCCGTGAAAAACACCTTGTACACTTATTCAAACCTTCGGATCCGTCAGAGTTGCCATCTTGGAAAAAATCTGACCCGTCCAAACATTGCGCCCGATGAAAATGTTTTTTTTGTAAAACCAGCAAGTAACACCTTCATTGATTGTTTGTATACCTAAAGGTAGAAACTTGGGTCGCTCAAGGTTGCTTCCTTTTGGTGGGTGTATTAATGAATGGTGGGGGTGAAATTCATTGTCCTTCTTTTCAGCCTCTTTTCCAGTTTCTGGTTTTTCTAGTGACAACAAACTTTGGCGCTCAATATATTGATCGGTTTGACGGATTTCAACAACATCAGAATCATCAATATACTGTTCGATTTCAACCGTTGGCGTTGTCTTTTTTCGATCTGGTTTTCTTCGTTTCAGCTTCATTTTTTTCTTCAAATCTTCCTGTATCTTCTTTTCCTTCTTTTCTTTTCGTTCTTCTTGTCTCTTCGTCTTTTTGTCCTCTTGTTCTTTTTTTTTCTTTCATACTTAAAAATCATCAAAAAGTAAAGTTTTATAAAAACATATCAATATTTTCTTTCAAACCTTAAACCGGCGTTCATTGACACACGTGCGTACATATTTTATAGCACGTACATAACGTCGTAGGTACACAATACACAATAATAGGTATAATTATCTACCTACTTGATTTACCTACATTAAATAATTTCAACAATATTGAAAGCAGGAGACCTACTGTTTTTAACGTACATACATACCACTTTTGTTTTAACCTGGATAGAAACTCACTTAGGTATTATATATAGGTAGCTATATCTCAATATATTAATAAATAAACGCGATTCACTTAGCGGAAAAATTATGGGTCCAATAAAAGGAGCAAAAAAAAATTCTATCATATTCCAAATTTTGGTACATACCCATTTTT
>CM022875.1:39877679-39889097 GCA_012654025.1 Pachypsylla venusta
GCCCTAAAGGGTATCTGATCACTTCCACCCATATATTTTGTTGACGGGGCCATGTGAGGTCACCATCTTAGAAGATTTTTTTCCACATATTTTGAGAACCTTAATGCTGTTTCTTTTTTTTTAAAAAAAAAAAAGAANAAAAAAAAAAAAAAAAATACGTTTGTGTGAACACAGGTTGAGAAAATTTGCATAATATCGCAACCCAATATTCCAATCCAACAGTACTCCATATACCTATAATATTGTTGTAGACTTAGGATTCGAGGATCAAGTTATCGTGAATTTAAAACGCGTTAACTAACTTTTAAAAATAATTAAAATAAAACTCAAAATAATTTATTTAAAAAAAATAGAAATTACAATAAATAAAAAACGTAACACAAAAAAATTCTAATATTGTTCGCAATCTCCGTATAACCGTATTTAGAACGCCCGAAAATACACACGAATTAATCGCTCACTTATCACTTCGAAAACACAACGATATCGCTTCCAAAATTAAGCCTGCACCGTTTATCGCTCAAATAATACTGACTCGACTCCTAGACGTGCCCTTCTATTTATACCTTCATTCAAAACGTTCTAGAAAGATCGCGAAAAGGATTTTTCTATTGAACAAACAAACTACGCGTTCTATAATAAAAAAATAAAATGTAAATACCTATCCTAAGATGTAAAAAAAAACAATGCTTTGTAATGAGAGAACAATAAAATATGTCATTAAATTCCCACCCCTTCACCCCGACCATCCTCCCAGGCAACTTGAACAGTATAGTAAACACTCATTCATTCCCCCCTTCACCCCGACCCCTCTCCCACAAGTCTCACAGGGTGTCTACCAGACTGGAAATCCTGGAATACCTGGAATTGTCAGGGAATTTTAGGAGACTGGAAATGTCAGGGAAAAGTCAGGGAATTTAGGAAAAAACACCGAAAAAACGCCAAAAGTCAGGGAATTTTTCGAATTGAGTTTTTTTTTATCTCAATGACCAATTTTATGCGTGAACATGCTTTTCCCGAAAAATTTCGCCTGCGGCGCTTATTATCATTTTTCTCAAAAAATTTGGTATACATGTTTAGGGTATGAAGGAAATTTGCTGTATAGTTTTTGGGGGCCCTCGGCCCCAATATTGTGTTTTTTGAAGTCTTCCCCATCTGACTTGAAAAAGTATCTTGAAACTTGAAAAAGTACACTGGAAAATCTGGAAAAGTAGACTGAAAAACCTGGAGAAGTCAGGGAATTTCACTTTGACTATTTGGTAGACACCCTGGATTCATTGTAACAAAATAAAAAAAATTGGAAAATTTCACAGAATTAGAAACAAAAATAGAATGTAATATACATCCTGTCTAGCGACAGGATGTATATTACATTTACAGGTTGATTACTTCAATATATTATGTGGTATAGTTAGGTGTAATTTGGGCTTTGCTTCGCTGATATAATGGTATTGAAGGGGTTGTTCGAACTCAAAATCATAGAAGTGACCTAAACACCACCAAGTTTGTTGGGTAGAACGTGTTGGGAGTAGTATTGGGTTAGGTTCCAACAAAATTAAAATGCGTGTTGACACAATACTACTCCCAACACGTTCTACGCAGCTTAACAACCCGTTACTACTCCCCATGTTCTACATACTATAGGTTAACAAACTTGTAGGTAATATGTAATCTATATGTAGTATGATCTGATAGCGTTTAAACGGTAATATGATAACTAATGTAAAAGTCGGATTTATTCTCATTTTTTCTCTCATCTTATCGAAACAAAGTTCGTCGGGTATCAGCTAGTATAAAAAATAAATTTCAAAATAGAAAATAGTTTTGTATCAACTGCAAGTAAATTGTTGAGTCACGAGCGCTTTCGTCAGTTACGACATTATCAAGTAAACTGACTCTGATTTGTACTCAGTCGCTAGAGATGAGAGAGAGTTCTATAATATGACGATAGTAGGGGGGGGGGGAAACTTCATCCTAGCTTGTTTTTATATACTGATTAAATGATTATTTACAAATATAGGTATATATATATTCATATACTGTATACCTATATATACCTATATTTGCAAATAATCATTTAATCAGTATATAAAAATATACTATATATTTCTATTTTGAAATTTATTTTTTATAATTCATAATGACTGCAAGTATCTTATATACAGGTATCGGCAACCTTTTTTGCCCGCGATCGACTTTGCAGTTCTACATTTTCTTCCCGATCACCCATAATCTAAAATACTATGAAAAAACACAGTCTGAAGCATTGGAACTTTACAAAAAAAAAAAAAAAAACAGCAAGAGGGTTAACTTTCTCTCATTCGAGAACTTGACTTTATTTTCGTTTCATAAGGGAACAAAGAAAAATATTACAAGAAATAAGAAAAATATTACAGGAAATAAGAAAAATATTACAGGAAATAAGAAAAATATTACAAGAAATAAGAAAAATATTACAGGAAATAAGAAAAATATTACAAGAAATAAGAAAAATGTTTGGCATTGTTTTGTTTCTGCGATAGTTAGGTGTGTATTCAGAAACAGCTGTCCGAATAGCAGCGTTCAGGTGGACGTCGCGTCGGTCAACCGAGTTATTTTGGTTTATTATTTTCAATAGTGAACCTTTGGAATTGTCACGAAAAAAAAAAAGTACCCCCCTTAAAATTTGATATTATACGTTTCAAGGTACGTAGAATCCAAAAATCGAACAAAAAAAATACGTTTGTCCACTGTCCGCCATGATGGGCACTTTTGCCACTTAACGTTGACCGATTTGGATGAAATTTGTATATAGGTCCCATTTGGGCTCTAATTGGGTCCAGAAACTCTCCAAGGGTGCAATCGAATACACCCTTGGCGATTTTTGCCGCTTTTTAGCGGTTTTCAGTATTGCTGTCTAAAAGAACAATGGTAAGAGATTGTTTTTGACTAAAGGCTATGCCCCGCTAAAGTGGGTTTAGGAGTGGACTGTAATGCGCTGAATGATAGAAACGAACTATGTTCTTAAACGAGAAGAAAAGGAAACACATCAAACTTACACTCTTGCTTGAGTTATAAAGAAATAAGGTCCCTAAAGAAGGAGGTAACACAAGGAAAGGAAGAAAGGAGGTCCTTAGATATTCACAGCACCAATTTACTGATATTATGATTATTGATTAATTTATTTTATATTATAATTATTGATATTAATTGTCTGGTTATTAGAAATTGAAAGTTGGATTTTTTTTTGGTTAAAAAATCGAATTATATTTTTAACTAATTGCAATGAATGGTAAAATCGAACTGCTAGGCCTACAATAATTCAGAACTTCCATTATTTTGTCAGTTTTAAATGAAATACATCCCAGCAGAAAACACTTTTTTTGCTCAATACCAAACAGGGCTAGAGATTTGAAATTTTGTATGTATGTCATATTTTGGGTCTCAGTTAGCTCCGAAACTTTTAGGTTGAATCAAATATACCGCTGGCGTTTTTACCGCGGTTTTCATTAATCCTGTCTAAAAAGAGAATGGTATGAGCCAGAGACTTCAAATTTCGTAGGTATGTCAAATTTAGGGTCTAATTACGTCCCCGCTTTGAAATCGTCACGAGACCTCCCCCCAATTTTTTGGGGGAGGGGGGGTAGGGCAAAAAAGTTTATTATTTTTTGCCAGAAAAATAATAAACCCAGCTGTCACATTGGCAGAGTTTTTTTTTATTTCTTTCTCTTTTTTTTTCTTCTACTGGATCTCTCCGCGATCGACTGAGAATTGCCAGAAGATCGACCAGTCGATCGTGATCGACCGGTTGCCGACACCTGGATATACCATCTCTAAATTTAATTCCAAATAATGTGGGTTGGTGGTGCTGTGGTAAGACGCTTGACTGTTAAAGATGTTAAAGACCCAAACAACCTATGGAATTTTATCTTCAAAATTTCAGATATTTACCACATAATAATAGCACCCAAAAAACTGCCGCTGTCAAGCGACTCTTCAGTCCTATTCGATATACTAATTATTATTATAGCATACCATCAATATAGTTATCCATTGCGCTTTACTTTGGCTAGATTACCTTGCCATTGCTATAGGCTGCGGCACCTGTGTCCATTCTGCATTTATTCAATTATTTTATTGTCCTATTGTGTTATTAGTAAGTGTTACCACGCGAGGCGTGGCGAACGAATGCTTTTTTTGTTTCTGACACGTAAAATAGCAAATTTTGGTGACAAAAGGAGGATATTTTTTATCACAAAAATTGATATCTTACATTTCAAGGTACGTAGAAAATGTTGGTACGCCACCATTTTCTAATAAGTGATAACACCATAGTGATGTGAGATTGGAGTCCCCCGACTATGTGGCTGAGCTGCGAGAACTGTTCGCGCCGAACAGACCTAGGGAGGGGATAGTGAAGCAAATTCCAAAAGCGTGGAGGCTAATTAAGCAGCATGTTCTAATGAAAATTAATTCCAAGTGATTCCACTAGATAGCAACACCTCTCCTTACATTGGAATGTTCTGAAGAATCTTCTGTGAATTTGCTTCCGCCTTCTAGAGAAATCGATTCGTTCGCCTCGCTGCGTGCGGCACGCCACCATTTTCTAATAAGTGATAACACGATAGGACAATGTGACATTGGCAGAGTTTATTTTCAACCTCGGCATGGAAAGCAAAGCTTACATGTATTTTTTTATGGGATAAAAATTTTTGGAAGGAAATTTTCTTTTTAGTTTGGATACTTACGCTCAATGTTATGTTCATACACAACAATAGGTTTTGCCAGACCAAGTATAGGATCCATTACAATGTATGCTGGTTGTCCGTTGTGTTGAATTTTTAAGATCGCTGTAAAATAAAGAAATTTTTAGCTTTATTTTAGGGACCCCATTTTGGTAAAAATCTGTTTCTTTTGCGGGAAAAATCCACAATTATCTTATGACGAAGTTGTTGATAATAGAGCTGCTGTGGTTTCTGTTATTGATAGTGCAGCTGCTGTTATGGTTGCTGTTGTTTCATAGCGCAGCTGCTGCTGTCGTTGTTGTCGTTGATAGTGTAGCTGCTAGTGTGGTTGCTGTTGTTGATAGTGCGTCTGTTGCTGTGGTTGCCATTGTTGATAGTGCAGCTGCTGTTATCGCTGTTGTTGTTTGATAGCGCAGCTGCTGCTGTCTTTGTTGTTGATAGTGCAGCTGCTGCTGTGGTTGCTGTTGTCGATAGTGCATCAGCTGCTGTAGTTGCTGTTGTTGATAGTGCATCATCTGCTGTGGTTGCTATTGTTGATAGTGCATCAGCTGCTGTGGTTGCTATTGTTGATAGTGCATCATCTGNGAAGTATTAATTTCATTGGATTTGCAGCCTTCGGCTGTTGTCGCAGCTCTTTAGTGATATATTAATTTCATTGGATTTGCAGCCTTCGGCTGTTGTCACCGCTCTTTAGTAAAATATTAATTAAATTAGATTTAACAGTCTTCGGCTGTCGTCATAGCTCTTTAGTAAAATATTAATTAAATTGGATTTGACAGCCTTCGGCTGTTCTCACAGCTCTTTAATAAAATATTAATTTAGTTACATTTGGCAGCCGTCGATTGTTGTCACAGCTCCTTAGGAAGTATTAATTTCATTGAATTTGGCAGCCCTCGGCTGTTGTCACAGCTTTTCAATGAAGTATTTTATAATTTCATTGAATTTGCAGCCTTCGGCTGTTTTCACAGGTCTTTAGAGAAATATTAATTTCATTGGATTTGCAACCTTCGGCTGTTGTTGCAGCTATTGGTGCTAAAAATAGATTTGAATAGGATTAAGTAGCCTTCGGCTGTTGTCGCAACTCTTTAGTGAAAAAAATTGAATTAGATTATTTTTCAATTAGATTTGCTTTGTGCCTGCTTTAAATCTTATCAAAATTAAAATCATATTGACAGGATTAGAAAAGTGACCAGGATTTAAGGTTTGCAGCCCTAAAGTCCCCCGAGATGAAGATAGCCCCATGGGACCTAAAATTTGATAATATGTTACAAAGACCGTCCATTTAAAATTTCGTCAAAATTGGAGCTCTATTGCCACTTTTAGAGGAGTTACCCGAATTTGAGGTTTAGTGCCTTATAATATGTGTCAGTTTTAAATTTCATCAAAATTGGAGCTCTATTGCCACTTTTAGAGAGGTGACTCTAATTCCCGGTTTGGTGCCATAAAGGACCCCCAGATGAAGATAGCCCCATGAGTCCCGAAATTTGTCGACGATATGTTGCGAACAGTCTCTGTTTTATATTTCATCAAAATTGGAGCTCTATTGTGACTTTTAGAGAGGTGACCCCGACTTCCGGTTTGGTGCCATAAGGCCCACCAGATGAAGGTAGACCCATAAGTCCCGAAATTTGTCGACGATATGTTGCGAACAGTCTCTGTTTTATATTTCATCAAAATTAGAGCTCTATTGCCTCTTTTAGAGAGGTGACCCTAATTTCCGGTTTGGTGCCATAAAGAGCCGACAGATGAAGATAGCCCCATGAGTTCCAAAATTTACGGATAATATGTCATAAAGAGTGTCTGTTTAAATTTTTTTTTAAAATCGGGCGTGCCGTTTGAGTTCTAGAGGATCACCCCAAAATGACCTCTTTTTACCCATAAATAGACCCCAGAAGGTGCTATCTCCAATGTTAAGGTTTTGTCTGGAATTATGGCCTCAAGGAATATTGTGGTGCCAAATATCATCAAGATCGGACAAATAATAAAGGCTGTAGATGCGCGAACACGATTTTTGCGGACGGATGAACGGACACACATTTTTTCTAGACCCGTTTTTTGGTATCTAGTCGTCATCATTCGTCCAGAAAAGCAGAAAAAAAATCACCTCTACAACATTTTACTTACTTATATATACTTCGTATAATGGAAGATAAAGTAAAAATCGATTCGTACGCCTCGCTGCGTGCGATACGCCACCATTTTCTAATAAATAATAACACGATAGGACAATGGGACATTGGCAGAATTTATTTTCAACCTCGGCATGGAAAGCTAAGCTTCCATCTATTCTTTTATGGGATAATAATGTTTTTGGTTTGGATACTTACGTCAATGCTATGTTCATACACAACAATAGGCTTGGCCAGACCAAGTATAGGATCCATTACAATGTATGCTGGAATCCCTTTGGGTTCGTATTTTTGGTTTGGATACTTACGTTCAATGCTATGTTCATACACAACAATAGGTTTGGCCAGACCAAGTATAGGATCCATTACAATGTATGCTGGTTCTCCGTTATGTTGAATTTTTAAGATCGCTGTAAAATAAACAAATTCTTAGCTTTATTTTAGAGACCCCTTTTTGGTAAAAATCTGTTTCTTTTGCGGGAAAAATCCACAATTATCTTATGATGAATTTTTTTGATAGTGCCTCAGCTGCTGTGTTTGCTGTTGTTGATAGTGCATCTGCTGCTGTGGTTGCTATTGTCGATAATGCATCAGCTGCTGTGGTTGCTGTTGTTGATAGTGCATCAGCTGCTGTGTTTGATATTGTTGATAGTGCATCAGCTGCTGTGGTTGCTGTTGTTGATAGTGCGCCTGTTGCTGTTGTTGATAACGCAGCCGCTGTGCTTGCTGTTGTTGATAGTTCATTTGCTGCTGTGGTTGCTATTGTTGATAGTGAATTAGCTGCTGTTGTTGATAGTGTAGCTGCTGCTGTAGTTGCTGTTGTTGATAGTGCGTCTGCTGCTGTGGTTGCTATTGTTGATAGTGGATCAGCTGCTGTTGTCGATAGTGCAGCTGCTGCTGTGGTTGCTGTTGTTGATAGTGCGTCTGCTGCTGTGGTTGCTATTGCTCATAGTGCATCAGCTGCTGTTGTTGATAGTGCAGCTGCTGTTATGGTTGCTGTTGTTTGATAGCCCAGCTGTTGTTGTTGTTGATAGTGTAGCTGCTGCTGTTGGTAGTGCGCCTACTGCTGTGGTTGCTATTGTTGATAGTGCAGCTTCTGTTATGGTTGCTTTTGTTTTATGGCGCAGCTGCTGCTGTCGTTGTTGTTGATAGTGCATCAGCTGCTGTGGTTTTTGTTGTGGATAGTGCATCAGCTACTGTGGTTGCTATTGTTGATAGTGTATCAGCTGCTGCGGTTGCTATTGTTGATAATGCATCAGCTGCTGTGGTTGCTGTTGTTGATAGTGCGTCAGTTGCTGTGTTTGCCATTGTTGATAGTGCATTAGCCGCTGTGGTTGCTATTGTTGATAGCGCAACAGCTGTTATGGTTGCTAAGGTAATCTTCGGCAAGGAGATGCGTCTTCCCAGCGAGCTCAGATTTGAAACATCGCCTAGTGATGTGAGTTTGGAGACCCCCGACTATGTGGCTGATCTGCAAGAACTGTTCGGCCGAACAGACCTAGGGAGGGGATAGTGAAGCAAATTCCAAAAGTATCCACTAATTAAGCAGCACCTCCTTGATGATTTTCATTAGGAAAATCAATTCCAAGTGAATCCACTAGATAGCAACACCTCTCCTTATATTGGAATGTTCTGTAGAATCTTCTGTGAATTTACTTTTGCCTTCTAGAAAAATGTTGTAAGGTATAGGGTTTCTCTGACTACGATATAACGCGTTTTTCATCAACTACTTAGTCCTCGAACCGTCCACATCAATATCTTACTTCAGGAACAAAATATTTGTAAAGTTTACCTCATCTTAAACAAGTTTATTGTAAATTGTAAAGTTAGTTTGCTAAAAAAAAAAAAAAAAAAACACTACAAAGAACAAATCATTTCTATGAAATCTGAGAAGTACCTGAGAAAATTCTCGAGTATGTACCAAGTATTAGGTGTCCACGTATGATCGCGCCCTCGTGATGATGGCTATTTTGGCGGCTCAACCGAGGCTGAGGTCAATGTAGGTAGCTTATTTGTAAGTTTCCAGCGAATGGAGAATATAAAACCCCCCGTCTCAAATAACCAATAAAGAGACGTAAAGCAAAAAGGAAAAAAAAATCATAAATATTAATTTTGTTCAAAAATATTTACAATTGTCAAAAATATGTCAAAAATATTTACAATTTTTATATGTCAAAAATATTTACAATTTATATGTCAAAAATATTTACAATTACCCCCCCCCCTCAAAATTTGATATTTTACGTTTCAAGGTATGTAGAATCCAAAAATGGAAGAAAAAAAAATCGTTTTCTGTCGCACCGTAATGGGCACTATTGCGACTTAGACTACTTAGAGTTGACCGATTTGGATGCAATTCTAGGGCCCATCATCTGAGGTCTAATTGAGTTCCGAATTATTTGTACGAGCTAGAGACTTGAAATTTTGTATATGTGTTACGGTCCAAGTTGATAATGCGGTAACTGTATACAATGACCGGTTATTGTATACAATTCCCAGAGTCTTTGGTCAAAGTAGGTTCTAATCTTTAAAAATCATTTATTTCCTACTTTGACCGGTTTGTATACAATGGCCAGAGGTGCTTGGTCAAAGTAAGAAATTCAAATTTCAACGCTCGACATGCAAGCCCAGTGCGTTTGTTTATCACGTGCATCGAGGCATGGCCGATCATAACGTTTCCACATTGTATACAATTCCCAATTATCTACTTGTACCGTAACATATATATCATATTTGCAGTCTCAGTAAGGATCGAAACTTTTGGGTGCTATCAAATACTGCGTGTCCCAAAAGTCCGAGATCACCTGAATATCTTTTGAACGGCTTTATGTGAAGAGAAATTTTGCATGGTATTATAATAGGTATCCCAAATTAAACCACCTGGTGGTGTGATCTATTTTTCAGGGGCGGCTCCCATGTGGTACTCACAGGAGGAACATTTTTTTTTTTTTTAAATACGAACCCCCATCTTGTGATACATTTTCAGAAAGACAATAAAATGGAAAGTACTTTACAAAAAAAAAGTCACACGTCTAGCGTGTTTTGTTTCAAGAAAGCGGCCGTTTTAAATTTCCAAGACATTACTTCCTAGAGTGTATAAAACTAAGCGAATTATTTGTAAAATTTGGCGAAGTGTCTAAAACTAGACGAATTATGTCTAAAAAAAAAACAGGGTTCATCGACAATTGTGTCCTATGAAATCATTCAATATCCCATTGTAAATAATTCGCCTAGTTTTAGACACTCATATCTTGGAAAATTTAAATGGCCGCCATTATGAAACCAAAGACGCTAGACGTACAATTTTTTTTTGCAAAGTACTTCCAATTTTATTGTCTTTTTGAAAATGTATCACAAGATGGGGGGTTTGTATTTAAAAAACAAAAAAATGTTCCTCCTGTGGGTACCACATGGGACCCGCCCCTGAAAAATTGGTCACACCATCAGGTGGTTTAATTTGGGATGAAAAATTTCAAAACTCCACATAAAGCAGTTCAAAAGATATTCAGGTGGTCCTAGACTTTTAGGACACCCTGTATATCGTTGCCGGTTTTTACTGTTTTTAATTTATCCCGTCTAAAAAGATAATGATAAGAGCTAGAGACTTGAAATTTGGTGTGAGTGTTAAATTAAGGATATAATTATATCCCAGAACTGGGGGGGGGGAGTGTATTTTTTTAGCCAGTAAAAATGATAAACCTATAATGTGCCACATTCACAGAAAGTTTTTTTTTTTTTTTTTTTTTTCGACTAGGCCTCTTACCTGCAGTGTGGGTATGACAGAAACAGTCTGGTGGTAATAATTCATCGCTTGCCATAATGTAAACTAAACATTCAACCATATTCTCATTTATGCCCAGATGTACGGTGGCTATGTATAAATGATTGATAAATTTCACATTCAGATAGCCAACCGTATTGATTAACTGTAATACTAAACCAAAGGCTCCTGAATTTAGGTTAAAACTTGGAGTAAAAGCGAGGAATTGTTGATGAAATACAGGAAAATCCATTCTACTATGGAAGTAAGAGTAGAAACTGAAATAGAAGAGAAGCCGGTGTGGGATTAGGTGGGGCTTATAAGTAGTAGCGGTTTTTGATGGTAGAGAGCGATGTAGAATAATTAGAATGCAGGCGCCGTGGCTTCATTAAGAGAAATCTGGCTTCATTAAGAGAAACTTTCGGTCCTTAGCTCATGCAAATACAAAAGGTTTGGTGTTAGGTTGGTACAGTGAGATTGGTACAAAAGGTTTGGTCAAACCAAAGATTGGACATTCATCAGCAAATTGCAATTGCTATGGATTCTGTGAGAAGCAAGCGAGGGTTACCGTGCCAGGAAAGGTTACAACTTGAGAGAGTAGGCACCGAACAGAATGTTGTCGCATAGTAGAATTGAGGAAAGCAACGCCAACCCCAAATAGAATTGGTAAAGAGTGAATAGCCCAGTAAAATTAGATTTTCGCCTAGAATAAATTAATAAAAAACGGGAAATAATTTTTTTTCTCGTTGGGCATCATCCTGAATAATAGTAATCTAAGTTTGCGACGGTTCCTGAGGTGAGCTAA
>CM022875.1:39895308-39912575 GCA_012654025.1 Pachypsylla venusta
CCAACCCAGGCTGGGTGAGGTCAATGTGGGTAGAGCTGGTTTGCAAGTTTTCAGCGAATGGAGGGTAAAATCGCCACCTTGAATGAACAATAGATGTTAAAGAGACGTTAAGCCAAATTAAAAAAAAAAAGATATGGTCGTTTAGCGTTTACGGATTACCAATATCACTATCAGAAATACACAAGGGAAAAAATAAATTAATGAAAAAATAGGAATCACACTGAAAGGATATTATTTTTTTATGCCTTTGACGCCTGGCCATTCCTTTGCAGAAACTGCTAGTATTTTTTTTTTTTAAATTTGGCTTAACGTCTCTTTAACATCTATTGGTCATTCAAGACGGGGGTTTCACCCTCCATTCGCTGGAAACTTGCAAACCAGCTACCCACATTGACCTCACCCTGCTTGGGTTGGGCGGGAAAAAAAACCAGAATCACGAGGACGCGAATCCACGTGAACACCCAAATGGAACAACCTCGCTGGACGTTGCTTAACTTAGGTGATCTAACGGGAACCGGTGTATTCAACGTGCCATACACGCTGGCTAAGTAATTTATAAAATTACATTTGTTCATGGCTTTGTTTCAGCGTGGAAAAATAAACATGTTTCAAAAAGGAAAAGTTTTAAGAAAACTGTATGGTGGATTCATCAGTGTCAATTATCGGGAAAACGAAGTCTATTGTACCAGTACAAACATGGACCGCACGCTTATGACAGCTCAGCTGGTTCTGGCTGGCATGTATCCCCCGTCCGACGCTTATCATCATTTTGAATCACATTTACCCTGGCAACCGATACCTGTTCATGAAAATTCACCGGACAAATCATTCGTAAGTCATAATAACTAGGTGTGTCCGTGGACAAAAACGGGCGGAGCCATCCGTTTCACCTCGAATTTTCCGGCACCTCATAAACTTTAGCATATTGCTCCATTATTCCGTTAAAACAAGATATTTTGAGAATACCGCACCTTTCTTGATTGCATCATGCCGTTGAGTAGTANATTTTATAGAGTTCTGAAAATAGATATATGCACCCTTGGGTTTATGCAGAATATGAAGAAAAAAATTTGGTAAAAATCGCTTGAGTAGTTTCGGAGGAGTACGGTAACAAAAGTTTCCAGTTTGTAGGGAGTATAAGGCTACGCTTCGCTCCGCCCAATAACTATCAGGTAGTTCTCTTGATAGTCATTATCCGAAGGGAAATTTTTGGGTAATATAAGAGATATTTATCTGGCTTAACTTTAAAGAGAAAGTGAACTATACAAAATATTACTCGAAGATATTTGGGGGTAACCTCCTCACGGCCCGAGTCCAACTGAGCTGATGGTGTTAAAATATAATTTAAGCTTCGTTCTAGCCAGCGTCTATTGCACGTCGAATACATCAGTTCCCATTAGATCACTGAAGTTAAGCAACGTCCAGAGAGGTTGTACGGTCTCCACGTGGGTTCGCGCCCTCGTGATGCTGGCTATTTTTCCGGCCCAACCCATGCTGGGTGAGGTCAATGTGGGTAGCTGGTTTGCAAGTTTCCAGCTAATGCAGGATGAAACCCCCGTCTTGAATGAGCAATGGACGATAAAGAGATGTTAAGCCAAATGAAAAAAAAAACCCTTCGTTCTGATTATTTCTACATTTCATTTTGCATAAGAGGGATGAAAGATATTAATATCAGGGATAATAGGGAAGGCAACAGGAAACCACCCTATACATCAATTCATTCCTGAGACAAAGAAGTCTACCTGAAATGGAGGACTACTGCAAAATAGGGAAGGCAACAGGAATCCACCCTATACATCAATTCATTCCTGAGACAAAGTAGTCTACCTGAAATGAAGGACTACTGCAAACCAGTTGTTTAACTGTTGACTTAATGATGATGAGTCATTCGTAAGTCCTTGGAGTTCCCAGACGGAAAATCCTCTTCGGTACACTTCTGAACTTTAGACATTACTCATCTAAATATTAGTTTGTATACCCAATAATTTATTTCAATTGCCTACTCATTTATGAAACGTATTATAAGTACGGAAAAAATCAAGTTACCACTGAAACTTGATAGTTTTCTTGACGTTCGAGAGTTATCGTGTACAAACAGAAGAGACGTTCAAGGAAAATCGTGGAGTTAAAACTGAAACTCACTTCGTTCATTCAGATGCATAATATAGATATACGTTTGAGTACATTGTAAACACTGGCATTTTCAAACCGGTTTAGCCAGAGGCCAGAGTCCCCCCCTAGCCTTGCACTCAAGTAATATTTCTGAAAACTTAGATACATGAACTCACGCCTCTTTACAGATCTTTGGCCACGGATATCTTTGTCCTCGTTACAGTGAAGTGTTTTATGAACAAATCAATTCAACTACACAAACGATCAACAAAGAACTATTAGCATATTGTGAATCACATTGTAATGAAAAATTAAAAACTATTGGTGATTTAGGACTGCTAGTAGATACATTAAAATCTGAGGTCAGTATTACATAAATTAGTAATAACTCACAAGTAACGGAACATAATTATTACAATAATTTACAAGTCAAAGACTTTACCATGTTGAATACATAAGTCCCTGTCATATAACTGTTTCGGCGTGCACTCAGGCTCGTCAGCAGCGTGAGCACAACTGAGTAACTGATTGCAGGAAAGCAAATGCTCCAAATCAAATCAAATTTAATGTTAATAAGAAATTGAAACCGACATAGTCTAGCGTTTAAACTTTTTAGAATATAGGATCCCCCCAAAAANTGACACCTCATACGTCCATATCGGTTCATTAGTTCGGAAAATAAATAACACGTGTATCAAAGAAATACCCCCAATTTTCAGGGTTTTTGGAAATTTGGGGCTGAAGGATTAACTGATGGACAATATAAGTATCAAAAGGCACATCTGCCACTCACCAGAAGAAAAAAATGAGCTATCGTTCATCAAAATCGGTCCAGTAGTTTTGGCTGTAGGTGCGTCAACATCAAAGAAGAAGCAGCAGACGATGAGATAAAACTTTTCAGAAGCCTATATCTCCGATTTGACTTAACCGCTTTTGTTGAAATTTCATATACTTCGTCTCTGAGTTCGCCCCATACGTAGGAAACAATCATTTTTATCCTGAGGTGTGTAGTTTTTCCTCTGGAAGTAGCTGAAATCGGCAATGTAAGCTGCGGCGTATATTATACTCTTGGTAGCTACCGCTTTATTTTGACTTGGCGGGGCGGAGCACTACCGCGCTCCTTAATATAGGATATAGAGTACCCTATTCAATATTATTTACACACTTGTCAATTACGAAAAACACATTTTGAAAAATATCCGGACCCTAGTGAGCCAATCAAATATTGGAACGTTCTGTTTGGTTCGAATTGATATGCCGGGGATTTATCAAAAAATTGCTTTCATAATGAATAGACCATAAATTAATTAATGTTACACACATATAAATACATTTGTATTTGTTGTATTTGTCAGGCATAATTATCATCAAAAGGTCCAACTTTAAAATGTGTACTACATATTTCTGCATATCATATCATATTTGTCAGGCATACCATCAAAAGGTCCAACGTTACAAAGAGGTATACTATATATTTCTGCATATCGTCAGGCATATCATATTTTTCAGGCATATCATCAAAAGGTCCAACGTTACAAAGAGGTGTACTACATATTTCTGCATATCGAATTTCATGGTTCAGATGCATTCTAAATGTTTCGTTATAATTATACTTCATATGAAAACTATTTCTAACCATTTGCTCATTGTCTTTAATCAGATATCTACGACAGAAGAGTTTATCTATTCCATCGTCTTGTGTAACTTTTCTTGGTGTTAGACGAGTGACAGCAAAACAAGAGTCTCCTTTATATTTCGAACGACAGTCATAACACATAATATATTTTCGAATACGCTTATCCAGCTTACGCCAACCTAGACATTTTTCTAAACATAAAGTGACGAACAAGCACACTAAAATCAAATATCTAATATGAAACATTTTGATTTTCATTGAGAAAAAAAAACATTTGAAAAATTTAATTTGGGTTGAACTTATCGGGTTGTACCTACTATCTTCTTGTAGAATTTATGGTCCGCTGTAATTAGTTAACTGAAAATTATTTCCTACCCCACAGGTTGCCGACGGTCTAAAATTACCAGATTGGGCAAAGGCAATTTATGATACCACTTTATTAGGATACCTTGATCTCCTTATGAATGATGTAGTCAAAACCACCGAACAAAAACGACTAATTACAGGTAGGTAAATTAAAGAGAAGTGAGGTTCACCATTTTTGGAATAAAATAATCACTTTTAAAGGAAGTAGGTGAAATTCCAATTGCCTTGACTATTTTTGTCGGGGAATATGGGTTAAAATAAATATCAAGTGAATTCTCTTTCGTTAAAAGTGTTGCGCGCATAATTTTGATTGTGCGGATGAACACTGAGGCATAGGTACCTGCATTTGTGTACTCTTGATATGAATCGGCCTATCAATATGAGGGGCGGTCGTCTTTTGGAAGCCACTTCAAAATCACGCTACTACGCGCTCATTCAAAGGAATGTAGGTTAGTGTAAACTCGTCCACTGTAGGCGTTATAACACGACTACATATTTCTNACTCGTCCACTGTAAGGGACCTAAGTCGGATAAGTACCCGTGTTTGAGGACATGTAGTGTACTGTTGAGGAAAGTTTAAATGGACACCTTGTTTTATTATCTAATATGCACAATCCTGTGTACCTATTGTTTTTGGGGCGTTACACATATAGGGGTCCTAATTATAAAAATACATTACCGGCTGCTTCGATGGGTTTATTGTTTATTTCTTCTGAGGGGTTCCTGCTTCGGCAGGACTGTATGCGGTGATTGTATTTTATTTTAATTAAGGAACATTTAACATAAAAAAATACTATAAAATTTATTATGTAAATTTGAAATATAATTTATTTTAGGTGGCGAGGTCTACAATTATAATTTCTTCGTTATGATGTGTGCGGAGGACTAGAGGGAATTGAATGCTAACAAAATTCGGCTCGGCTATTAGTTCGAGTCAACAAGTTTATTAAGATGGCAAACCAAATTTAAGATAGGTATTATACAGTGTGCAACACCTATTGTTGAGGAAAGTTTAAATGGACATCTTGTTCTACCATCTAATATGCACAATCCTGTGTATTCTTGAGGAAAGTTTAAATGGACACCTTGTTCTACCATCTAGTATGCACAATCCTGTGTATTGTTGAGGAAAGTTTAAATGGACACCTTGTTCTACCATCTAGTATGCACAATCCTGTCTATTGTTGAGGAAAGTTTAAATGGACACCTTGTTCTATTATCTAATATGCACAATCCTGAGTACACAGGATTGTGCATATCTACTCTTCAAAGTCGACTTTAGAGTAGCTTTTTTTCTGTTGACTGATAAAGATAATAAAGGGAGAACTATTTTTCCGGGTTTACTGAAGGAAAATGTTCTTTTATTCTGGTACACAGATCATACCAAAACATAGTGCAAAAATGTTTTCACATTGATTTCAGGTCCTCTTTTGAAAGAAATTATTGACAATATGACTAAAAAGTCCAAAAAGAAACTCACACTAGACAGAAAAATGTTTCTGTATGCAGGTCATGATTTCAGTATTTTAGGACTTCTAGGATCTCTAACAAATAGTAATCAAATGCCCCAACCTGAATTTGGCTGTTCATTAGCCTTTGAATTGTATAAAAATGAAGATCATCTGTATACGATAAAAGTAAGTTCTGTTGTTATCCAGTAAAGCGAAGGTGATAATGTCTGTTCTTAATAAATATACAGGGTGTTTCAGAAGGTGATGCAAAAAAAGAAACCACGTATAGTAGAGCTCAAATAAAGGCCACTTTGCTTAATAAACCTCTATACGGAAATGGAGCCCAAGGTAGCTGGGGCCACCCAAAGTTGGCACTTAAAAATCGAATTATTTTGCGATTGACTCCATTTTTTGCATGACGTCTCCGATTGTTATCTTGCTTCTTTGGTGAGTATTTGGCACTTTTCCCCCGACCAAGGGCGGAGTTATGGGGGGATCATGAAATGAAAATGCCTAAAACTTTTTGATGCGTATTTTTTTTGGTATTTTAAGGTATGACATGTCTTCCAAAATTAGGAAGTTGTGTTAATAGTGTTAATGTCGTTGTGTTAATAGTTTCTTATTGTGAATTAGTGTCGAAGTGTTAATAGTTTCTTATTGTGAATTAGTGTCGTTGTGTTAATAGTTTCTTATTGTGAATTAGTGCCGTTGTGTTAATAGTTTCTTATTGTGAATTAGTGTCGAAGTGTCGTTGTGTTAATAATTTCTTATTGTGAATTAGTGTCGTTGTGTTAATAGTTTCTTATTGTGAATTAGTGTCGAAGTGTCGTTGTGTTAATAGTTTCTTATTGTGAATTAGTGCCGTTGTGTTAATAGTTCCTTATTGTTAATTAGTGTCGAAGTGTTAATAGTTTCTTATTGTGAATTAGTGTCGTTGTGTTAATAGTTTCTTATTGTGAATTAGTGCCGTTGTGTTAATAGTTTCTTATTGTTAACTAGTGTCGAAGTTTTAATAGTTTCTTATTGTGAATTAGTGTCGAAGTGTCGTTGTGTTAATAATTAATTATTGTGATCTATCTTACACATCGCAGCATGTTTTCCAAAAGTCGATAGTTGCTGGGAGTGATGGATTTTCAAAGCAAATTATCAGATGCTTTAAGTTCTGTTTTTCTCCGCAACTTAAGAGAAATTCACTCCTTCCATATTTTCATAATCCTGAAGGGTTCAGTTGTGCGCAGTATTTTACTATGACATAAAAAATAATGTCGATACCAAGTTTGATAAAATTTGGTCAAAACTAATCAAAAATGGTTGAGAAGTTTGTTTTTATAATTTTGACCATGTTTCTAACGGACCATTTTTTTTTTTTTTTAATCGCATAATTTTTCAGATAAAATATTTAAAAAGCTATGATGATGAGTATGCAGAAGAAATATTTATTCCGGATTGTGGTTCTCCATGTACATTGAGCAAATTTCAGCAAATCACACAGTACCTTATACCACAGGATTGGGAAGCTGAATGTCATTTAGAGGACATAGGAAGTATAAAACATTCAATACCTAAATCATAGAACAAGAAATAGCGACTGAAAATTGGAACCGTGAACACGCGATTCTGTGATTTTAGTATTATTTAAATTATTATAAGCGCGTTCAAGTGCTGAAAACTGTGAGTTTGTATCATCGTTTAATATGCTTGTAAAACTACTTGAAATTTTATTCAAAATTAGTAGCTCGATGCCTCTCTAATTTATACAAAAAATCTGATACACGTCGAAAATTAAAAAAAAAAAAAAAACAGTCAAGTTTATGTCTACATTTATAATATAATATATTAAGGAATATAATTATAAAATTTGAAAGAAAATTCAACAGAAAAAGAAAGAAAGCCTATAATATTGACAATTTACATGCAAAAATCTTATTAGAACGTCCAATTATTCGGTTGTCTTTTCTTATGCCCATGCCTTTAGTTTTCTTTAGGGAATGTACATTTTATGTAAACAAGGTGATTTGATCTTCCCTCAGTTAATTTGTCACTTCACTAAACTGGCGCCTTGAATTTACTTGTAAATACATTAAACAAATAGTGTTCAAAATGGTTTTCAATCTGTACCAGTGCTGCCGTTGCAAAGTATGCACATAAAAAACAACAATATTTTGGTTTATTTGTCACGAAAAAAAAAAAAAAAAAACTCAATATTTTGATATTTTATTTGCTGAACATCTCCTCTATTGAATGACAATTTAAAATTCTAACTATTTATGAAACTAGAATGATCACCATGGAACCAATAATAGAATTCACTGAAAAGAGAAACATTTTTCAAACATTCTCGATGAACATATCTTAATTCGAAAAAACTATTTTTTCGAATTTTAGTTAAAATATTTAGATTAGTTCTCTAAAATTGAACCTAAAATGTTGCTGAATCAAGTGTTTAAATTTACTACAGTTATTTTCATGGAAGGTACCTAATTTGCTAGAACATATAGGTATTTATCGATAAACAATTTTTTAGGGAACAATATTTTACGGAGGGTGTTATTGATGGAAATTTATATTTTATTAGTTCACAACCATCGACAACGATGATGTCGTATGATCATAATTATTATCTATATCACCACGTAACGTACGCGTTCAGCTACGAGTAAATTAAAGAAAGAAATTCATTTGTAATTTATGTTTGTCCAAAAAGGCAAAAAATTTGACATTCTAAAAAAAAAAACTATTAAATAATGTATTAATCAATATAGTAATCTATTTATATTGATGTTATACTAGGTGTAAATATATTATATGTGTATAATATTTATAATATCTATATTATAGAACACAAAGAATAATAATCAAACATCGGAACATAAAATAAAAAATTGAATAAAATATAAAATCTATTGAATAATTATGATTTAACCTAATTATAATAATACGAAGACAAATTAATCAAATTATATAGCTAATAAAAGTAAAGATTAAAATATATTTTTTATTTATACTGAAAGCGCCAGTTAAAACATTCAGTTCAAGGTTCAGATCGTCCAATTTTAGAGGAAAATTGAATTTGACCTTGTGAAGATTAATACGGTCATTTCATAATTTTCTATCTTTGACTTTAAATAATTTATTTTAAATTATTAGCGGAATGTTCGCATATATCTTTCAATAATTATTTTATGAAAGTGTATTTTTCATAAAGTATATTATCTTGGAAAAAAATCAGTCGATTTCCCAAGTAATTAAAATTTTGCAGAAAGTTCAAATATTTGAGCTCAACGTATAATTTATATTAATTTTATTGTATAAGAAATATAGCACGAATTGTGTATGTGGGTGTTTTAAAGGATAGTTTGATTTTTTACCAATAGTGAATGATTAATTTTATGTTCTGATTTTTGAAAAAGAAAATCTTCTTAGGTATTTTGAATCAATTATCTCTCTTTACAAAGAAATTTTATCTTTGCTTAGTATTTAGATTCAAAAAGGTCTACTTTATAAAAGGACGTAGAAAAAAAGGACATCGAAAAAACTCGTAGGCGTCTTATTAACATTGGATAAAACATAAAAATTAAATGAAAAAAAAAAAAAAAAAAAAANAAAAAAAAAAAAAAAAAAAAAAAAAAAAAAAAAAAAAAAAAAAAAAAAATAGAATGGCAGTGATAATTGTTTTATTTAACAAAATTAATAAAAAGTCTGAGTTTTTTTGTAAAATAATCAAATTTAACAACTGTTTGCCAGACTATTTTTACTAGCAAGCTGCTGAAAATATCTATTGATTTTTAGTGAGGTCTCTATGTTTTGTATGTTTGTTATATAAATATATTAGGCCTGCAGTTTCTACGTCTATTACCAAGTTTGCCATTCTCCATTGAATAAGTTTCCAACTGATCAGCCAGTTCAAACAAAGGTTTAACTTGGTCTTAATTTGTTTACCGACTGTTAATTATTACTTTTGATATTAATTCTGTTTATTTTTGTTGATTTTAAATATGAGTTATTCTTAATTTTCGTTGATGCGGTATTATATTCAATAGTTGAAATTCATGAAGATTATTAGTGAAATATGCTTCTTTTTAACAAAAATGATAAAAAGTGTTTCATTTTCTGGTGATCTGTTACAAAGTTATCTATAGGCCACTTTAATTAACATTTTTCGTTTTCGAGGTGTGTGATTGATGACTTGAATGTTTTACAAACCATTTAAATAAATAATTATTTTTGTAATGAAAAAGAGTACAAGGGATTGTAGACGGAAAAATAAAGTTTTAAGTTTGTAGAGTTTCTGGTGCGCTGAAAATATTGTGATTTTTTTCTTCTTCTAGGAACTGCTAAACCCTAAGTTTTTTTTAAATACTAAATTTTAGAAATTTATATTGGTTGAATTTAGTCAAAATATTTTATCTTGATCTTTTTTGGGAGTGTGGATTTAATTGTTAGTAAAGTTTTGAAATTACTTATAAATTGCCAAAACTTTGACAGTACCTTTGGAATGTTTTTTTCTCCATTCTACTCTTAATTTATGAAATATAATTAAATCCTACGGATAATTTAAAGCGTTTAAAACTCAATACAAAGAAGTTCTTGTTATTGAATAACTATTTCCGATCGTGACTAAACACATTTGAATTGCCAGAATATGCTCTATATTTTGAATGTTCATACTAAACGCAACCAATATGTAATTTAAAAAAGAAAAAGAGAAGATAATCAAAACAACCATCTTATTGATGAGCCTCAATATTTTTTCTGACCTACTAAAAATTTACTGCATCTTCCATTGTGGAAGATAAAGTATTCTTTATTTTTAAAACCTAAATTAAACTTAATTAATAATTTAAAAAATGCGAAAAATTTATATATACAGCTCAAACGACGAATTAAAAGATTTTTTTATTTTTTATGTTATATCAGAAACTAATATGAAATTTGATTTAATTATTAACGTGAATGCAGATTCTATAAGTTTTGAATTCTTTTGTTTGCTTGACTTTGTTCCTTAAAGATACCATATCCTTCTTGTTCTTTCTAGAATTCCTAGATTAGGTTCCAGAGAGATACCATCGATTTTTTTGGAGCAAGTTACAAACTATGAATATATTGAACTGAAGCAGACATCTTTGTTTTGTTCGGAAGCCATAGTTGTACCAACATGAAAAAAGTAGCAAAAGTTGCTAGGTTTGAATGTCCAGTGCAAGTTTGTTTATTTTATCAATATAAGCGTTAAGATGAACGTCCCCTCCCCAGAGAGGTTAGGAAACGTTTAATCGGCCATACCTCGATGAAAATTGTTCTTCTCATGAAGTCGCTTCCTAAAAACTCTTGCACCATTCGGAAAATAACTAAAATAAATTAAATCATAGTGATTTTTTTTCATGTTAACTAACCTGAAACTAAAATTTGATATAAAAAAAAAAAATCTGTGCATATTTAAAAAAATTCCTAATAAACATTTGATTTCTCCAAAGTTTCGTCGATTTTCAAGCAATAAAATTGTGAATCCGGTGTAAAACGTTTAAAAGTGAGTTTTCTCGTATTTCCCACCATTTAATCGTGAAAATTAACCTTCTTCTTTCAATTAATCCATGTTTTAGGTTAGGTTAGTTGCTCAGAAAAAAATCGATAGTATCTGTCTGCTCCCCTAGATTATTCATTTGTTGTTATTTTATGAAGCACACCGAACATTACGACGTAACTTTCATCTCACATCTTTAGATTTCTATTCGTTGTTCATTTGTATAAAAAGCATTTTAAATTAAAAAATGAATAAAATTGTAAAATACTGTTAACCTATTATTAGGTACATCACAAAAAAATGGTATACATAAAATAATGGGAAAATTATGGGAGCATGAAAGAATGCCAAAATTAATATATTGTTGTTGTTTTTATTAAAATAAATCTAATGAAATAATATAAGTTTTATAAAATGTTTAATTTTAAATGTAAATGTACGGGTAATATATATAGATAGTCCAGTTACAAGAAATTGTTATCCCTTGTTACATTATGTTATGTATTGTAGAAGACTATGTGTGAGTTAAATTTTAACCAGAGCTTTCTTTTTGAGCAATTGAAATGATACTAAGATCAAACGCCAATTTTTTTAAAAATATAAATATTTAAATATATATATATATCAATTAAATTTAATTAAATCATGTAACTAAATGATTTATGACTTTTAAAAAACAAAAATGGTGTTAAATTTCCTTTGACTTAGGAGAATACTAACGAAGAGTTGATTTTTTTAAAAAATGTTGCTTAATGTCTCCTTAACATCTATTGGTCATTTACGGGGGTTTCACATTCCATTCACTGGAAACTTGCAAACCAGCTACCCACATTGACCTCACACCGCCTGGGTTGGGCCGGAAAAATAGCCGCATCCACGATGAGTTATTTAGGAAACTTAGAAGATGTTGATCAAGCAATTATTTGTATTTGGAGATTAAATTGTTTCTTGTAACTGGTAATGAATAATATGTATAATATTTCTTATACAGTAAAAAAAATATTTATTTTCTTCTAACTATAGTAAAAACGAATACCTAAATAATCTTTTCATGAGCAATTTAATAATACATGTTTGAGTGAGGGTTTTTTCAATCGGAATTTGTTAAGGGCTATTATGTTGAGCTGATACAATATCACTTGGCAATTTATTTAAAAAAAATCTATTTTTTATTTTTGAAGAACATTACATTGTTCAGGTGACAAGTACACGGCAGATCTGGTTGGCTTTTATCTAAAAGTCTGAAATCGATTTCGAAATAAAGTTAAATCATAACGAATACAACTGAAAGTGGGGAAACTTTCTGAATTTAACCCATGATGCGGAGTGACAGTGAAACTCTAGCGATAGTGATATCAAACTGTATGGGAGTAGTTCAGGATTGGGTATGACACATAACAGGAACAATGTGGCAATTTTTTTTAAAAATCAAGTTTTGTTTAAACTCGCTTTTTTATTGGCCGTCATGGATCCATGTTGCACGGTTATACATACGCAATAGAGTTATGGCCGTAAAAATGTTTCCTAACCTCTCTAATTGGGTTAAAATTGGATAAAAAAAAAAATATGCCGCATTACNGGCCGCGAATTTGATTTTTCCGTTATAAATAGTTACCTACTTATTTATAATAATAATAATAAATCTTCAAATAAAGTTATATCTTTAAATTAAATTCATTTAAACCTTGAACATAGATGAAATTTTCATTAAGATTTTTTTTAGGTCCCCCGTCAAAAACATTGCCTAGTGTGTACAGTTCTTTATTCTACTGCTAAACGCCTCTAGCGGCTACTCACATGTAGCTGCATAAGTTTCCCCACTATCTGTTCTATTCGTTATGGTTAAATTTTGAGGTGAAACATTTTTTTAAAAAAAACGACGAGAAGGAATGTAAGAGTAAATTTGTTCAATGAGATAATCAGTGTGCTATAAAAAATTGACAAGATTTCCATATTCTTTGAGTAAAATAATATTTATCCATTAATGTAGAAACCTGGAAATCTTTTTATTTCAATGTCGGCGCTATAATAGCAAAGTCATTCGCGCCGACCCGCTATCTTTCAAATTGGTTTTTCAAATTAAGAAACACATCAAGATCTTAAGGGTAGGTATCCTTCCATACGAGTGAATATTAATTTTGTAGGAATCACTGTTTTGTTCACATTTCCAAAAAATGCCATGACAGGGTTTAATTTAAATCAGAGATATTAAGAGCTTGTGATATTGCATAAATGAACGTTTTTTTAAATATTGGAAATGATTAGTTTTGCAACTCGGAGACTCAAATCAAGAGTTTATTTACTTATTGGATCCAGCACAATTAACTGTGATTGTTAATATCATTAAGAAATATTCTTTAAAATTCTTTTCTGATGAAAAAATATCTTAATTTTATATATAGTTATAAACTTAAAAGCAAAAATATACACATCATATAATCATAGCTTAGTATTTAATATCATATTACAATAAAGTTTTTATTAAAAGTAAAACTAAAAATATTTAATTCTAAACTTATTTATTTCTTCTGTAGAAACATCTCAAACACTAATTTATTTTGAATTTATGTAGAGGAAGGAAAGAGAATACAAAAATTCTTGATTTTTATCTCAAATATTTATTAGTATTGAACTGGTTGCAAATCTCTATTGAGACTGCAATTCTCACTGCGACCTTTATTTACATCTATTGTGAATATTATGTCAAATAAAAAGTAGACATCAAAATTAAACTCTTCAAATATAAATTATTGTTTTGGAAAATTCTTTAGTTTTACGAAAGAGACATTTTTAAAAGATTTCCCTCCCTCTTGTGGAACAATTTCCTTTTAAAATAAGATTCTTTCAACGTAGAAAATGAGCTGGAATGAGTTCCTTCACACGATCGTTGAAATGATTGCAGCACATAATATGTTTGCAATAGATATAGTATTTAGTTCGGATTTTTAAAAGAAAATCATATCATAAGTAGACTTAGTTATAATGTTTATTTTAATTATGAATAAAATTAAAAAGTATCCTATCAAACTACAAAAAATAATTAATTAATAGGTACAATAATTATATTAATTAAACCTCTATAAAACAATAAAAGATAATACAATTAAAAATATTATGAATTAAATGAAAATAAAATAATTTTGTAACATTAAAAATGGTCAATACAAGAAACCTATAGACTGATCATAGTTCTTTCACTCATTTTTCACGAACCAATAGACTACAATGGTAAAATTTAAGTTTCTTAACGAATTGATATGGACTAGCAACTACTAAATCCGCAAGATTAAGTATTAAGTTGAATTCTTGCTAAATAAGGACTATAGACTATAGTATAAAGAAACGATAAAGTCCGTAATTTTATAACTGCCCATCCACAGTAGTGTAAGTGTCTACTGTCAACAGCTATTCTCTCTGGAATAAAGATACCTTTATAGGAAAAAATGATTTCAGTATAAAAGATCCTTGAAATTGACAATTAAATAAGTTAAATAAATTTTAAAATGATATCAAAATAAAGAAAAATAATAATTAAAATGTGTGAGGCAATGTAACTCGAAATATACATTTTATTTTTTTGGTTTGGTGCAGTTTAAAATAAAAGTTATATATTTAAATTAAAAAAAAAATACATAAAAAAAGGTTTATTTACAATTGAAAAATGTTATTTTTGCAAGATTACCCTTCGTTCATATTTATGTACCCAACTTTTTTTTATTCAAAACTTAGGTATTAAAAAAATGTCGAGTTTTTTTTGCTTGTCGGATATCCTGCTTAATATGGTTTACAGGATGGAGACATTTTTTCAAATAAATTCAGACCAATCTTTTTTAAAGGTACCTACTTTTTAGAGACAAAGTTAAATTACTAAATAAATGAAAAAAAAAAAAAAAAAATCTGAAANTCTTGCTCTATCTCTTAGTGGCATTTTACGACCAGCACGAGCGTATCTCTTGGAAGTGATTTTTATAATTTCCCCTACACATGTGTCCAGTAATGTAATATTGTTGGTTCCATGTTAGTTTTCGGTTTACCTGATCGAAGAACACAAAATATGGATGGAACACGCTGATGTTCAGTGGAGATTCATGAGCGATTCTCCGAAGCTCTTTAACCATATCTTTTTCCATATTACCATCACTGATATTGACTGCTTGTATCATAAACCGCGATGCCAAAATTTTGGTTCCATCTTCATTGAATTTAATGTCCAAAGAGAAGGGATTTGGTTTGAACAACCAAAGCTGAAAAAAACAAGATTTCTTATTGACCGAACAAATTTGGATCCAGTATTTAAACATCGGTTTATCTGTCTGTACATTCCCCGATAACTCTCAAACGCCGTGTATAATTCATATGAAATGTGGTATGGAATTAAATGATTAGTTCTTGGCGTCCTATTTGGTGACCCATTATGAAATATAGGGCTACAGTTCACAGAACAATACTAGTTGTTTTCATAATATGTTGCGATTATCAGAGTAGGTCACGGACTTGCGGCCAGGGGGTAAAATAATAAAATTGCAAATGTTTTCTTACTTTCCTCGTTCTACAGGGTGTTTTAGAAGGTTATGCAAAAAAAGAAACCACGTATAGTAGAACTCAAATAAAGGCCACTTTGCTTAATAAACCCCTATACGGAAATGGACCCCAAAGTAACTAGCGCCAGGGCGGATTTAAGGCTATATCTTATGGGGGGGCGCGGTGCAGCACTTAGGGAGGGGATACTTCCGGAGGGCATGGAATACCCCCCAGGCACAGAGGGGTTGGTGTCGCCCCCCCGTGGAAAATTTTGAATAATTAGAATCGTCCTACGCTCAATTTTTGTGATTTTAAAAGGTCAACGGTTGGTTTTAGATAAGAGCTATTCAGGTCTTTTTTGTAGCAAAACAAGTTTTAGAAGACATGTCATATCTTAAAACGCCAAAAAAATACGCATCAAAAAGTTTTATGCATTTTCATTTAATGACCCCCCCATAACTCCGCCCATTATCGGGGAAAGAGTGCCAAATACTCATCAAATAAGCATGATAACAATCGGAGACGTCATGCAAAATATGAAGTCAATCGCAAAATAATTCGATTTTTAATAATTATTTTTCGAGTTATAAGTGCCAACTTTGGCTGGCCCTATCTACCTTGGGGTCCATTTCCGTATAGGGTTTATTAAGCAAAGTGGACTTTATTTGAGCTCTACTATACGTGGTTCCTTTTTTTGCACAACCTTCTGAAACACCCTGTATAGGTACAATTCATTGCTCGTAAATTTCATTATGCGCTCTCTGAAAAGTTCGAGGATTTTGAACGAACATTTTTTGGAAAATCTCAAGATTAATAAATAAAAAAAAACGTTTCAAAAATGAAGCAAGATCATTTAACAACAGAACTTGAAGATATTGAACTCTAGAACGTTTACAATAACAGCGTCTGATACTTGTGTAGGATCGATTCCACAATTAGGTACATACATACTATTATATTGTTTCATAATCAGAAAAAAAGAAGAAATAAAAAATGGACTGACTCGTGAATCTATAAATCTATACTTATAATAATTTTAAAGTCAAAAGTCTAATGAAAAATTATAATATTGAGTTGTTTTAAAGAGGTCCCTTTTTTTAAATATAAAAAAAAAAAAANAAAAAGATAACCAATGAAAAAAAAAAAGTTTGTGATAACGCTGATTGGTTTATCACTAATTTCAATCTCGCACTATAAATTTATATATTGTTTATTATTTAAAAAATAATATAAATTTAATGAATATTGTTGAGAGAATAAAAAGATATTTAATATCTTTCAGCGGCCGCTGGTTGTGCTTCAGGATCCAACGGCGCAACTTTGGCCTAGAGTCTTTCACTTAAAAGTGATTCTCTGCTGTTGCGAAGAGAGTCACGGTGAAGAAGGTATGAAACTAAAATACCTAAAGCAACCAAAACCATTGCAAGTGCATTGATGATTATGCCCTCTTGAGACCAGGATGAGTAGTCAGTACTGCACAGATAGAAAAAGAAGAAGAAAAAAAAATCAAATCAAGTGTTTGTATTAGTATTATACACAAGGTGTTTGGTAAGTTAAATGCAATAACAAACAATGAGATTCATGGGTTCAAAATAAAATTAATTTTCTCAATAATCATTATGTCAATTTACGCGATTTGTGTTACAACCGTTTTAAGTAAAAA
>CM022875.1:39917865-39929625 GCA_012654025.1 Pachypsylla venusta
TGTCTAAAATTAGTCGAATTATCTCTAAAAAGCAGGTTCCTCAACATTGGTGTACTACGCAATCATTCAATATCCCATTGCAAAAAATTCGCCTATTTTTAGACACCCTTGGAAGTCATATCTTGGAAATTTGAATGGCCGCCATTTTGAAACCAAAAACGCTAGACGTGTGATTTTTTTTTTGCAAAGTAGTTCTAATTCTATTATCTTTCTGAAAATGTATCACAAGATGGGGGTTCGTATTTAAAAAACAATAGTTGAACCCCCTGGGGGCCGCATGGGACCTGTCCCTGAAAAATTGGTCACGCCATCAGGTGGTTTAATTTGGGGTATAATACCATGCAAAATTTCAAAACTCCACATAAAGCTGTTCAAAAGATATTCAGGCGGTCTCGGACTTTTGGGACACCCTGTATTATTAGCAGAATGATACGACAATGCATCATGCATCGACGGTCATGTAGGTACCACACGCCACACGACGCGGACTTTCAAATCATCTGAGTATTGCAAGTTGAGAATATTCCCATCAATGAAGTACATGTGAACGAAATGAAATCTCCTTTGTGAATGTCAGAATCATTAATGCGAATATAATTGCGCTGACGACAAGGTCAATTCTATATTCGATAAACAAGAAGACAAGTGATACCTATATATATTATATTCTGCACCTACAACATCTTGTACAGACAGAATGTCACTGTTCATGTGGTTTGTTCACGCCGCAGAAGTCACATCTGATTCTCTGTCACTCTCTACTCGTTACTGTTCATGTGGTTTGGTCACGCCGCAGAATTCACATCTGATTCTCTGAGATAATGTCTGACCGACATACACTAAGGAGTTAGTTGTGCATATTCCACTGTCCAGACAGAATGACACTCTCTACTCGTTACTGTTCATGTGGTTTGGTCACGCAGAAGTCACATCTGATTCTCTGAGATAATATGTGACCGACATACACTAAGGAGTTAGTTGTGCATATTCCACTGTTGTCTGACCGACATACACTAAGGAGTTAGTTGTGCATATTCCACTGTTTCTGACCTGTTTAACGCAAGTTCACAATTAGGTACTTGATTTAAAAAATAATATCTCATTTTTGACTACTGGTGAATACCAAACCAGTTGTCGATAATATATTTATTCACTCCAGTATAATATATTGGGAGGTAGGTTGGAATCATGTATAGGGTGTTTTTTATAGAGTTACACAACTTTAAATTATAATAAAACAAAAAATATATTTTCAATATCAATGAAACGGGCTTTATTGGATAGAAAATTTTATGACATTAATGTTTAAATATGATTTCGGCCATGAGGCCGCCAAGCCTGGCGCGTACAAGGTGAAATCTGGAACACCAATTTTTACAAAATTTTCGCAGCATTTGCGGCCATATTTTGCCAATAACTCTTCGAATGTTGATTTCTAGGTGTCCAATTGTCTGTGGTTTATTTTTTCGACCTAGACAAGTGACTTTACATAACCCCAAAAGAAAATAATCGGATGGTTAAATCAGACGATCTTAATGGCCAATTAATTAGACCATTACGCGAAATTATTCTTTCATCAAAAGTTTCTTTGAGTAAATCAATTGTAACGGCTTTGTGGCATATGGCTCCGTCCTGTTGGAAGCACATGTCAGCAAGATCATTGCCAGCTAATTCACTTGTATACGTCAATAAATCAGAGACAATTGAACTCCTGGAAATCAACATTTGAAGAGTTATTGGCAAAATATGGCCGCAAATGCTGCGAAAAATTTGTGAAANTGTAGAACACTTCTTGACTTTCTTTATGTCAGGTGTTTTTTATCATTTCCATTTATTGTATTGGATAGTTCTACAAAGTGACCCAATGGTTTTCTTAATTTATACATTTACATTGTGAAGGAAACCTGAATTTCTTGCAAAAGTTTATCAATTTGACTCGATGCTGGATTACTCAATCCTAAAAGTTTATGAATTAAGGATGGATCATGCCCAAAGGATCAATAATTATTCAACAAACATAGAGACTCGATGCTGGATTAAAACTTAGGGAGTAGTTGAGAGTCGAGTAATCCAGTGAGATCAGCTGCTCCGTTGTCGAAAATAAAGGGGGGGATATTATCGAAACAGTAAATAGGAGATCTTTATTCGTTTAGAGAAATAATTATGTTAATAGATTTCCGTCAGATCAAAATGTTTTCTGATTACGCTCCGAATAAACCTGACTCATACTCCCTGCACGGCCTCCTGATCCAGACTCTCCCGTCCAAAGGATCAATAATTCAACAAACATAGAGACAAGTCCTGTGATAACTTTCATCATGCCCAAAGGATCAATAATTATTCAACAAACATAGAGACTAGTCCTGCGATAACTTGCATCATGTCCGAAGGATTAATAATTCAACAAACATAGAGACTACACTCCTGTGATAACTTTCATCTTGCCCAAAGGATCAATAATTCAACAAACATAGAGACTAGTCCTGTGATAACTATCATCATGCCCAAAGGATCAATAATTATTCAACAAACATAGAGACTAGTCCTGCGATAACTTGCATCATGTCCAAAGGATTAATAATTCAACAAACATAGTCATCATGCCCAAAGGATCAATAGACTAGTCCTGTGATATCTTTCATCATGCCCAAAGGATCAATAATTCAACAAACTTGGGACTAGTCCTGTGATAAGTTTCATGTTGAATGAGATCACCCAGATAGCCGAGTAATGGATACTAACAAGAAGGACACTGTGGGACAGTAAATAATTCAGTGTGACGTGAGTTGGCATTTCATACATGTTGGATTCACTCAAGTGTGAATTGACCACTTTTAATGATTATGTTCTCAAATGAGATAAATTTCTGACTTGGTTTCCTATAATATGTGTTGGGTTTCAATTTTGAAATATGAAAAAAGTTTTGACATGGTTCTGGGGTCTCTTGTCAATATCAGTCTCCAAGAGTCAACAGTACATTAAAATTGAAATTTTTTTTTTTTTTTATTTAAAAGGTAAGAAATTAATTATTGATACCCTGATAAGTTATGTGAAGTTTTTCTTAATAGTACAACTCCTTTAACGCTTCAGATGCGTTCTTTTGGAGCAANAATTAATTATTGATACCCTGATAAGTTATGTGAAGTTTTTCTTAATAGTACAACTCCTTTAACGCTTCAGATGCGTTAAATGTGTTTTAACTTAGGATACAATGTGTTTGCTAAGTAATATTCTAAGGAGTTTTTTCAGTGTATAAGGGTAATACCAACAACATTAGCAGCAGACAATCCTTATTTAATTTTTGACGAAGGAAATGAGGCTCTAGTTTGTCATTTTGTAACACGATAATTTTCGAACGCCCCATTTGATGTAATTTGGTATACTGACATTAATTATATTAATAGTATCCACTTAGGGCACAATGGGTGGACATTCTAACTGAGTGATATCTACAGCTCACAGAGATACTAGAGTCAGGTAAAACCATGCATAACCAAAATAATAAAAAAAAATTATATCTTAACTTAACAATAAAATACTTATTTAGCGATATAAAGGTCCTAAGACACAATGTAGCCGAGAACTTTAGTCGTAAACTCCCAGCACTTTTTAATTTTGTGTTGTCCCTAATCCCTAACACCAGACGTACTTGTTAAGAGACATATGGGGGATTGCCGTTAGGTATTACAAAGTTAAAAACCCTTAGGTAGGATTATAGGGATGTTGCGAATTTATCGATATTTTCTTTCGATATTTCCGATTTATATCGATATCCGGGATTCGATAATACCGGATATCGGAAGGAAAATGTCAATATCGATATCGAATCCAAATGTAATAGGAAGGGTCCTAGAGCATATTGGTTCTTTTGTGTTGTATAGAGTGGATTGACACTTCCTCCCCTATTTTATTCAATGGTCATCCTAGCAGCTCTTTATTGTTTTTATCTTTAGTCTGGTTTGCAAATTTCTATTGGAGTTCACCGATTTTTATTGGAGTTCTTCTTATCAGAGGATTGTGCAAATTATTCTATTAGCTTCTCTTTTAGCTGCAGAGATTATATTCATATTGAGAACGATTTTTATTTAATTATTATTATTTTGCATTCCATTTGCTGGTTTTTATCATAATCCGTAGAGTAGCAAAGTTGAGATTCAATTTTCACATCATAACTTTTTAAACTGGAATCCGAACCGATATCTTTCGATATTGCCTTTGCGATAATATCGTGATATCGATACCGGATAAAATATCGATATCGGATATCTCATAAAGACCAATGTCGCAACAACCCTAGGTAGGAAACCCTAAAAAGTGAAAATGAACTTACAGAATCCACTTAGCGTTATGAATCCGAGAATCATAAGACTTGGATGGAGGTTGAATTGTCGTTTGGGATCTTCTGTCCAGGCATATCCGCCCCGATAATGGATACTCCAGAAAATGACTAGTACTAAAGCGGCAAGAAGCAGTAAACTTGATAATGTGATGACCAGAATGAACTCCAACCAGTTGCATGTCGTCAGCTCTTCGTCGTCATCGTAACTTCTGTGCCTGGAACACACAAAACCGGACAAATTATTTTATAATTGCAAAAGGCATTGTCCTTATAAGAATAAATATACATATGAAAACCGGACAGATTATATTATAATTGCAAAAGGCATTGTCCTTATAAGAATAAATATACATATGAAAACCGGACAGACTTTATTATAATTGCAAAAGGCATTTTCCTTATAAGAATTAATATACATATGAAAACCGGACAGACTTTATTATAATTGCAAAAGACATTGTCCTTATAAGAATAAATATACATATGAAAACCGGACAGACTTTATTATAATTGCTAAAGACATTGTCCTTATAAGAATAAATATACATATGAAAACCGGACAGACTTTATTATAATTGCTAAAGACATTGTCCTTATAAGAATAAATATACATATGAAAACCGGACAGACTTTATTATAATTGCTAAAGACATTGTCCTTATAAGAATAAATATACATATGAAAACCGGACAGACTTTATTATAATTGCTAAAGACATTGTCCTTATAAGAATAAATATACATATGAAAACCGGACAGACTTTATTATAATTGCTAAAGACATTGTCCTTATAAGAATAAATATACATATGAAAACCGGACAGACTTTATTATAATTGCTAAAGACATTGTCCTTATAAGAATAAATATACATATGAAAACCGGACAGACTTTATTATAATTGCTAAAGACATTGTCCTTATAAGAATAAATATACATATGAAAACCGGACAGACTTTATTATAATTGCTAAAGACATTGTCCTTATAAGAATAAATATACATATGAAAACCGGACAGACTTTATTATAATTGCTAAAGACATTGTCCTTATAAGAATAAATATACATATGAAAACCGGACAGACTTTATTATAATTGCTAAAGACATTGTCCTTATAAGAATAAATATACATATGAAAACCGGACAGACTTTATTATAATTGCTAAAGACATTGTCCTTATAAGAATAAATATACATATGANTTTCTAGGGGGGGGGCAGCTGCCCCCCCCTTCCTACGCCCATGAAAAATATGATTTGAAAAATGTATGCTCTGTTCCACTGAAAATATCACGGGATTGGAAAATATTTCTGGGTTTGTATACTCGTATTTAAAGGCCCATAACAGCCGAATGCATTGATTTTTTTTTCAGCCCTAACACTAAGGTGCAGATTTTTTCTGCATCTTAATGTTAGGGCAACATAAATGTTCTTTATGTTAAATTACAGTCCTATATATTAGCCCAGCACTTTCAACATATTAACTAAATAAATAAGCCTTTATTGGAATTTTGTTAAATAATACAAAGTTAACTACTATTATGAAACACATGAACTAATAAAATATTGGCTATGTTCACATGACCGCGTGGTAAGACGAACCGCGCGGCACAAGATCTAATCTAAATAGTGCATATTGTCTACATTACCGCGCGGTACTAGTTCTACAAAGTTGTATCGATATGTTCATGTGATATATGATGTCGTGCGGTTTCCGCGAGGTCATTTGAACATAGCCATATTGTATGTTACTTTAGTTTTCCTCTTCTATTGTACATACGTATTACTAACATGCGCGTATATAGCCCTCTGATTTGGGGGGGGGGTACAATCGCACAATATTGCTTTGGAGGGGCACAAATGCACTAGAGACCGGGGGTTCGAGTCCTGGGCAGTACTTTTTAATGTAATGTACATCAAGGTAGGATACCTAATTTGATAAAAGCTGTAGAGCTTACCACAAAACCTTTCATAAGGGTGATACGCGATTTTATAAGCGTGATGACTAAAAAAAAATGCCATGACGGATGATAGAATTTTGAATATTTTATTTACGTATTTCTATTTAGTCTCAGGATTGATAATTCTTTAGGGGCCCGTCACCCCTCTAAATGGGATAAAAGACACAGTGGATCACAATTCATTTGATTTTTTTTTTTTTTTTTAATTACGTGATTTGAGAAACATCCACCTCTTAAAAAACTTGGAGGGGGCACGTGCCCCCGGTGCCCTCCCCTGTATCCGCGCATGATTACTAAACTCCAAATAAGCATTATTGCTGGGGCATATTATTTACAGATATACCAGAACATGTTTGTCTTCATTTTGACTCGCCATTGATCCAAACATACTCCAAACACATAATAATATTTTGGAGATGCATCAACGTGACGCTCAAAGTTCTTTTCCGTCTAATCTATACTTATAAAACGCAAAGCCCAGTTGGTATACTGACTGACTGACTGATAATCAACGCTCCACGATGGCTAAACGTAGAGACTTGAAACTTTGCACACAGTCCCTTTTAGTATGTAGGTGCGTAATAAGAAAGGAAATAATTTAAAGTACAAGTGGGAGCAAGTTACCGCCAAAAATGACGCTATTTAGCGGGTCTTTTTGCAATTTTTTTCTGAGCAATCTAAAAGAGATAACGAAAAATGACCGAGAATAGACCCCCCAAAATACATTTATACAACATGTTCACTACGACACGAAGAGTCGGGTCTGATTTTTAATTTATTTTAATCAGTAGGCAACTGTTTTTTTTTCTTCTTCTTCAGTTCGAGAAAATCCATAGCCATTCAAGTATAAAATAAAAAATACAAAAAATAAAAATGAAAGATTTTAGAAGTCAGGAAGTACGCCAGTGGGAAATTTACAAGTAAAAAGGAAACTGTATTTGGAACCGATTTGATGTTTTTTTATATACAATCTTGATCGGAACGAATTTTCTTTGATTTGAACTGCTAATGTCTGATAGAGGTTGGATCTGCAAGAGAAGTTAGTCGGTGAACTGTGCCTTACATGATTTTAACATTTGTGGTGTTCAATGCAATTTTAATATTGACTTCAAAGCATTGTTTCCAACGAACTCAAAATAGTACCAAGTCAATTGGTTTCAAACTTAGCTTCACGAGGACAATGCAATTCTAATATTGACTTCAAAGCATTGTTTACAACGAACTCAAACTAGGTTAGGAAGTTATTTCGAGGAAGATGACATAGTTATTCAACATCCATCATGCAAGTGTCAAAACATTTTCAATGGGAGAGTGTTACTATTGACTTACATTACAATACCCCCAAAGTGGTAAAACAGATATCAGAAAATAATTTTAACATCCGAAAGCTCTTTTTAAATTCAATTTGTGAGTGCTAACCAAAATTCAATAGTTGCCTAGAAAAGGGGCAATTTTATTTAATATAAAACCTTTCGTGATAGATTACGACTAATCCAATTGGCATGGTAAGAAATTGAAGCGTCAGAAAAGTAACATTATTTGTATTTAGGTCTCATTGGGTTGGTCTTTTTTTTTTTTGCTTAATATTGGTCTCTTTAACATGTATTGGTCATTCAAGACGGGGGTTTCACCCTCCATTCGCTGGAATCTTGCAAACCAGCTACCCACATTGACCTCACCCAGGATGGGTTGGTCCAAAAAAAATAGCCAGCATCACGAGGGCGCGAACCCACGTGGACACCCACATGGCAAAACCTCGCTGGACGTTGCTTAACTTTAATGATCTATCGGGAACTGGTGTATTCAAAGTGCCATAGACGCTGGCTCAGGGTTGGTCCCAAAACTTGGCGTTACCGTCAGTCATAGACAAGAAAAATAATGAGCCCATGGTGCCAAATTAACTAATCTAATTTGAATCTGAATAACAATATTTTAACATAAGATAATGTTAAAAGTTTTTCGACAGAGTTTTTCGATGAACTATGAGAACTGTTGAAAGCTACAGATAAGTATTATTTTAAGCAGCAAGTCCTACTTATAACTGTTTATCAACATAGAAAAGGCATACAATTGTACGCGCGACTCTGCTTCCTCAGAAGAGAATCAGGAGTTCGAATACAATGAAATAAACTAGCGAGATATTTCGCTTAGTAACATTGAACTTGCGACAGCGACAGCACAGACAATACATCAGATAACATAATTAAATTTCTTTTCAACTTATAATCAAACAAAGAGAAGAACAAGATAAACATCAAACATACCATACCGGGTGTTCGAAACATTTGGACACTTTCGAAATTGTTTTAACGAAATTTAAGAGAAATTTTTCATACGCGAAGAGTGTATGTAGACGAAGCTGCTTTCCTACTGCACGCAACATTCTGTTGTAACGCGATGCAACAAAATGTTGCGACAGTATATTTTCTTTTGAAACACACTGCAACAAATTCCGTGTCAGTTCTTAAAAGTTTTTCAACAGAGATCGGACGCATTGTCTTTTTTAATACAGGGTGTCTCAAAAGTCCGAGACCGCCTTAATATCTTTTGAACAGCTTTATGTGGAGTTTTGAAATTTTGTATGGTACTTTATCCCAAATTAAACCACCTAATGGTGTGACCAATTTTTCAGGGGCGGGTCCTATGTGGCCCCCTGAGGGTCCAACATTTGTTTTTTAAATACGAACCCCCATCTTATGATACATTTTCACAAAGACAATAGAGTTAGAAATTGTTATAAATTATTTAATGGTACTCTATTAACTGAACAAATATGGTAATATTAGCATGGTATTTAAAGTAATAATTCAAAACGTCTTCAATATAGAAATAAAACTTAAATACTTTTAAACACTTAACATACAGTCACCTCGAAATGTTGCAAGGTTATCGGCAGAGCAGCATTGCCCTTTTGTTTCGAAACGTTGCGAGGCATTATTGCAGTCAGTGAGATTTGATCTCATTTGATTCTGTAGGAACAGCGGAGAATGAAACTTTAGCGTGCTGTGGGAAAGCAGCTTTATGATTACTATTACACTCAATAGACATAATTATTATATTCTGGGCACTGAGATTTTTTTTTTTCAATTGAGCCACCCAATATCTCAGAGTCACAAGTTTTGATCCTGAGATACACGTCTATCAGCAACTCAAGTCCCACCATCATTAATAATAACAAGATAAAATGGAAGACAATCTCTGTCTTCTAACAAAAAATTTAATTGCGATTTAGATAGAGGATAATAAATGGAGGCCTCTCTTTCAGTCTTTCTTTCTTGAAAGTTTTTGATTGATCAAACCAAACGTTTTGGTTGAATTATTTTATCAAATCATGAATCAAAACCAGAGAACAGTTACTCTTTGTGTACATGACTATTTGCTGCGCTGTACTTCCAAGGTTAGAATTATATACGTAATTTTTAAAAACGCGCGGCTGGTAGAATTTTTTTTTTTAATTTGGCTTAACGTCTCTTTAACATCTATTGGTCATTCGAGACGGGGTTTTTACCCTCCATTCGCTGGAAACTAGCAAACCAGCTACCCACATTGACCTCACCCAGCCAGGGTTGGACCGGAAAAATAGCCAGCATCTCGTGAAAACCCACATGGTACAACCTCACTGGACGTTGCTAACTTCAGTGATCGAACGGGAACTGGTGTATTCAACGTGCCATAGACGCTGGCTAAAGAACTTTAATTAATCATAACATCTTTATCATCATTGGAGCAACAGTCTTTATCACAAATAAGATATTTGAAGTCATCAAGGAAGTCATTTGAAAACAGAATCTACTCAACCTAACACTAGACAGAAAAGCATACGTTTGCAGAAAAATTATAGAGTTAGAAAGAACCTCAATTTGTCCGTTCAAAAAGCTGACTGTCCTATTTCGTTGAGTTGCCCCGTTGAAGCTTACGTGCAGGGGCTTATGCAACCCTAAAGAGGAATTTAGCTCACGAATAAACGAATATTTCGTTGAGCACCGCAAATATAAAACATTAGCTGTTTCGCCCGGGCTTCGCTATGGCCTATATCTTGGCTCCTTAGAGGCATGGCTGTTCTACTCTGTTGTATGTATATACATATATCTGATGATGTATTATGCTATGTATTTCTTAGTTAAATACGTTACTAACTTGGCTCTCGCTCATTTGGCTATGGGATTGGCTCTCGCTCCAATGTATTTCTTATGGGGATTGTTTACTTTTCGCGATTTCTACCCCTTTTAAAATTAAAATATTGCAAAATCCTTTCTTAGTGCACACTTACATGGTGCAACGAAGGTCCCCGCCAAATTTCAAGTTTGTAGCATTAATAGTTTCGGCTCTACGTTGATCAGTCACTCAGGACATTGCCTTTTATATATAAAAATTTATTCGTTGGAAGGGATGTTTTCTTCGTGATCTAATTTTATCAGTCATATCAAAAGCTACACAAATACAGACCAGTTTTTTGTCTCGACTGAACAGCTTTCTGAGTGTGACTTAGATTGCTTGTGAAATGACCGGGTCACTTGCTGCCTTCCTAATATTCAAGATGAATAGAAACAATAAGCTCGAACACACAAATATTCCTATTTACATTCCTAACATGAAAAAAAAATATTTTCTATTACAAATACACATACAATCTACATAATAATATTTGAACAAGAGTAAATTGCTCGTCACGATTTTGACTTATTGGAAGAAATAAAAACAATGCTGGACGATACAAAATTATTGTTAGTTTATGAAGTTGGGAAATGTTGAATACTTATATTAGATTCAGGCATGGAAATAATTCCTGATGGGAAAAATTCGCATTACGTTACTAATATCAATGTCAAATGGGTCCAAAGTAGGGAGATGTTATGAAAAAATATAAAGGAAAAACATTAAAAGTACATACTCAATTTTTTTTTTTGCTTAACGTCTCTTTAACATCTATATTGGTCATTCGAGACAGGGGTTTTACCCTACATTTGCTGGAAATTTGCAAACCAGATACCCACATTGACCTCACCCAAACTGGGTTGGTCCGGAAAAATAGCCAGCATCACAAGGGTGTGAACCCACGTTGACACCTACATGGTACAACCTCGCTGGACGTTGCTTAACTTCAGCGATCTAACGGGAACTGGTGTATTCAACGTGCCATGGAAGCTGGCTAAGGGAAGATTAAATGAATAATGAAATTTCAATTAAGCTATATAGACTAATATAATAGTAAGGTTTGAAGAGGAAAATTACTATTTATACGAATTTGAAATGAACATTCACATATGCCTAGAAAGGTAAAGTTAATTTTCATACTTGAGAAAAATCGGGCGGTTAACGTATTACACTTATTTAGGTTAGGTAGCAACTTTCACGCAAGATGAGCAAAATCACGCAAGATGAGCAAAATCAAGCCGGCACTGAAGTAAAAAAACATTGGTTTATTATTTTTCTGGCCAAAAAATACCCCCCCCAAAAAAA
>CM022875.1:39936477-39947070 GCA_012654025.1 Pachypsylla venusta
CTGCCTATAATTTTAAAAGGAACCATATATATATCCTCATACTTCTTCAGACGATATCTAGATCGTCCAAATCGATTTAGCCAATCTTTGGCAATCCAGATTTTCAACTTACATAGGGGCTACTTTTGGTACCAACTTCGAGTTTAAACCCTGGCATGAGTTCTAGAAACCCGATAGAGACAATTAAGATATCTATTTGATCTAGAGTTGAACATACATTTCAAAATCGGTTTGGCTTAAAAAATCGACCATTTTTTGGTGATGAGCCGCATTTTTTAAGGAATATTGAAAATCTGAATTGCCAAAGATTGGCTTAACCGATTTTGACGATCTACATATCGTCTGACAGATTTTTATATTGTTGGTCAAAAAGTAAAGAATTATAAAATTATATATATGGTTCCTTTTAACTTTATAGGCAGAAACGATTTTTTTTTCCTTAAAAAAGACCGGCTCATCACTGAAGTATGGTCGATTTTTTAAAAAAAAATCGGCCAACCCGATTTTAACAGTTTTATGAAAACTCGAATTTGTATCAAAAGTGGCTGTCAGGAATATTGAAAATATGGATTGCCAAAGATTGGCTTAACCGATTTTGACGATCCGTATATTGTCAGACACATTTTTATATTATACGTCAAAAAGTGTGAAGTAAAAAATCATATATATGGTTCCCTATAAAATTATAGCTAGCTAAATGATTTTTTTCTTTGCTTAAAAAAAATCAGGACATCACAAAGTTACGGACGATTTTTGAAAAATCGACCGACCCGATTTTCACAATTCTAGATAACTCGATCGGATTTCTAGAAGTTGTTTCGAGTAAAAAATTGGCACCAGAAACGGTTGCCATCTTGGATTTTTGCCGACTTCGGGCACTTCCGAGTGGCCGTTTTTGATAAACTTTTTTTATCTAAATAACCTAGTACTACCAAAAACCTTTTGTTGGAATTTGTTCCACTTTTTGTCACTTTTTCTCATATATTCAATTATTCACTCACCTTCTGTAGAAACAGTTTGTTAGTACGCCTCTAACCAAAGTTTCGCGTGGTCTTACTTTTGTTTTTTTGCTCGTTCTGTACAGACTATAAAAGCCCATGTTAAACTGCTTGTCGCTGTGCATTCTTTGTCACATGATAATGAACAAAAAGAATAAGATCAGAGCTTTTAAACTTGACAGGTCCCAATTTTGAAACGAGCAGGGTGAAAGATTTTTCTATTTTTTTATTGTTTTGTTTGTTGTTTTCAAATTTTAGATTTTTTTTTTTTTTTTTAAAATACAGTTGACGGGGAAAACCATAATTTATTATATAAGGGACAAGCTCCCACCCATCCTTCCAATGCAATGTTCATAAAGGATAAAATCTCAAAGATGATTATCAGTGCAGCACTGTGTAATAGATTAGCACATTTAAATCTTGTTTCCATGTTGTCGGGATAATTTTTATCCATTTTATATTATTAGCTAAAAATTATTTTAATCAGTGCAGCACTATCTAAGATATTTTCTCATTTTTTTCTGCGGTGCATGCGATCATATTGTTGCGATCAATTTAGGTCGCATACATTTCAAACTAATGTCAAATTACAATTATCACTATGTCGTCTACTTTACACACAAATTAGTTCACTTGAGTTGTGGGTTCTAGGTGTGTTAGCAGATACACCCATACATACTCGTACTTACACACTTTATAATACAGATCATGTTACAAGTGGGAAACGAAACAAGTATGCGTTTAATTTTTTATGTGTTCAGTAATGGCGTTGCAATGTAAATTTGGTTGGGTTTCGATTATAATGTTTGGATTTAAAAGAATTCGATTGTCTGAAAGATTCAGACCAAGTTTGCCAAAGATGTATTTATATTACATTTTATTTTTAGGACTAATATTGTTTTAGATTTTATTTTAATTGTTCCTTTGTGTTTTACACTTACTTTGTCAAACACAGTTTTTATTTGTATTGTTATTTAAAAAAAAAAAAATCTTTGGAAAGCACTAGAAGTTGGTTATTAAATCACATTCAAATATAACTGGACACTAGTGAGGGGGGATTAGATGTTTTTGATTTATCATCGATCGAGATTCCTTGATATTGGAGAAACATTTTCAAAGTAAAAAGAAAAACCTGGAACGTTTTTTTCTCTCTAGTTCCAGTTAACATAATAACTGAAGCTCGTTAAAATTCGTATGTGTAACGACTATTTAGTTATAATATCCTTATTCATTACCCCACCTGTCCAGCAGGCAATCCAATACATATCTAGTTCCTTAAGATTTCTTTCCATCTAGGATAATTCCAATGAAAATAGTTGGCTCTTTCAAATTTGCACAATTTCGNTCCATTCGCTGAAAACTTGCAAACCAGCTACTCACATTGACCTCACCCAGCCTGGATTGGGCCGGAAAAATAACCAGCATCACGAGGCCGCGAACCCACGTGAACACCCACATGGTACAACCTCGCTGGACGTTGCTTAACTTCAGTGATCGAACGGGAACTGGATTACTCAATGTGACATAGACGCTGGCTTCGATTTTATTATTGAAGGCCAGCTCTTAAGGTACAACATTTGGAGTAACCCATCTGATATCAGCAGCTCCATAGTACGAATACCATGTTTATGTTGTCTTTAGTATGATAGGCTATTTTTGATTGGAGGTAGGTAATACATTTCTTGATCGTTGAATCCTGTGAAATAATTTATAATTTAAATGAAAATACTGACGTCCAACAAAAATTTCGCATTACTTCAGGCTGACAGATATTAAGATCACATTCGTTTTACACTTGAGGTTTTTTTTCCTTCTTTGTATATATACAAAACCAAAAGAAGGTATTTGATCTATTTATTATGTACAATCTTCCCATATCCGCTTTTTGTTCCGGAAAAACAGTGGTAATCGCTTCTGGTATGTACCAACCAAGAGATGTAAAAAATAGACTGTGTATTGGTATAATTGTAAATTAAAGCAATGGGGCCCTTGATTAAGATGATCATCTTCCGTTTGTGTGTCACAAAAAGTCATTAACTATAATAAAAGATCCGAAATCAGTGTTATTTATCGTATTTTTTGAACATCTACCTAAATAATGTATCATATCCCTTTCTCAGTTTGCTTCCTCCACTTCCAGAGATAGAAGAAATTTTATATTTATAAAGAGGTAATGTCGTCGGAATAATTGAGAATATCCTCTCTCATTTTTATTTTTCGCAAAGAGCCAATTATTTCATTATCTACCTAACTGTACATTTTTTTAAATTATTTTTAGACTGAATTTTTTTTACATATATATTTTAGTTTTCTTGTTTTGTCTATATTTTAATTATTTGTATGTCTGTAGGGGAGATGAGCGAACAATCAGAACTATCAGAAATGTATTACCAAATTTAATATTATTTTAATACCATAAAAATTAAAACTTGTTTTGTGAAGAGACAAAATACAAGGCATGCATTACTTTATACTTTTTATCGAACAAAAAAAGAAAATGTTTGACAACTCCATATTTCTTTCTTTAAAAACGTAGAAGTTTTTTTTTTACTTTTGATGTGTTATAAAATAATGACGTAACCCACATTTCTTGTCAAGTTCATTGAAGTAAATGCATACATATATTTTCACAAGATATAGTAGTCTTAATTTATTAATTAAATCAAAAAAACATTTTGTTTCCTAAATTTCAAATTTACTGCTAATTTATGTTTAACACAAGCTTGTGACGCTTATCACACGTGATGGTGTCCGCAAATTGCGGCTAATTATTATACCTAATAAATCTGAATTAATGTTCAGTGATTTGAGGCTTGTAGCACTGTATGGACAAGATTACACGCGTCTCACTAGCTATATGCCCATGTATACTAATTTGAACAATAGTCCCCCCACCCACAAAAAAATCCAAGATTTTATTTTAAAATTTGTATATTAAAATATATTTTTCTAAAATATTTCTATTATAATTATTTTTTTTCAAATTAAGTTCATATTCTTGGTTTATTTAATTTGTAAATATTGTAAATAAAACACACACCACATTGCTGATGATTTTTATTGATTTGTGTATTGAAAAAAAAAATAATCTCTTAATACAAATTGAGAACATCTTTTTAAATAAAATAAATGTTTTTTTTATTTTTCTTCTAAAAAAACTTTCTGGCGCTCTCTATTTTAGGTTCAATGGTTTGAAGTAAAAAGAATTGTATGCATTTTTACAGTAATTTACTAGAGTATAATAGTTAATAAAAGATTGTGAATTAGGGCACAGAAAAAATATTTTACTTTCTGTTTTGTGATGACCAACCAGCAGCTACTGAATCGATAAAATTTGCGAGGAACCCCGTTGTATCTAAAAAAAAGCATCACACAAGCACATTTAGAAGGTTGAAAACTGGGGTTAAGGCAATATTTTTATCGGTAGTTTGATTGCCACGGTGACTTTTGTATCCCTTAAGAATACTGAAAAGGAAAAGGTACCGGGTTTGTCACTACATTATAGGATGAGGCATGAAAAGTAAAAAAAAATATATATATATATTGATTCGGAGGTGAAGGTTGTGCCACTGGTAGTTGTTGTTGGCACCACTGGTACTGATAGCCTTTTGTTGAAATTGGTAAACTCAAGTTGTTCGGGGATGTAAATCCAACCATCGCATTGTGAGGACATGAAGTTCCTGCCGCCTGCTATTGAAGTTTACTTGGAGGGTATAGGCTGTGGACTGGATACATCTACATGTTTGTGCTATTTCTACTACAATTTATTAAAATTAATTTCATCTGTATCTTCTTCTTCGACGATATCTTTAGCGTTTTCTTTTTCTGTGAATTGTTTAGCATTGCGTGCGTTACGGTCATATTCATACAGTTCGGGTTTATCGTCACAAATCATTTTATAAGCTTCACATAATTGTCCAAACTCATGTACAGATAATTGGTAAGCTCTAAGATCAGGTCGCACTCTTGCTAAATTAAATAAATCCTCTACCAAGTGTATTTTGGAGTTTGGAAATAATAAACTGGGGACAAAAAGAAAAAAAAAACAGAATGTAAAGAGCTAGTGTCTATGGCATGTTGAATACACCATTGGTGGGTAGGGATGGCACGATATATCGAAAATCGATATATATCGATATATTTTCTTCCGGTGTATCCATATATTTTTTACGATATCGTTTCATATATCGATATATTTTTCACGATATATAGTTTAATATGTACACTTATTTACTTGGGCTTTTTTCTATGTTCTTAATATAGCGATAAAATTTGAAGTTATCCATTTTTTTTACTCGATTTTTTCTATTTTAGGGGGATCCTACTTGTCCCTTAGTAACGGGTCATTGGTGGAAACTGGAAAGTAGGGGAGGGTCAGGTTAGGAAAGTGCAGAGAGGGGACGACATTTCCATCAATTCACTTCCTAATATTCTAATTTCGAATATATCGATATATTTTTTAACGATATGCCATCACTATTGATGAGTGACCTTGCCCTCGTGATGCTGGCTGGCTATTACCGTCCCAACTCTGGGTACATGGGTTTATTATTATTTTCTAGCACGGAACCCATTAGATATGATTGAACTTCACGACCATATTGAGAACCAACAAGACCTCAAATGAGGACTGCATACCAAAATATTTATTTCGGTCAAGTTAAGTGCCGAACGAACAGACGGACGGATTTCAATTCAATTTTTGGATCCGACTTACCTTGAAGACGACGCGACGGTGGTACTCTGGAAGTTTGCTCCGAATTTATTACTTTTTAAATCGACTTTTGAGTTTAAAAATATTTTATTAGAATTATCTCAAGTTGCACTTACGATGCAGGTTTATAGATGTGCTTCTGTCGATGACGAAATATGGAACCAACAACTTTTTCAACAAGTTTGAAAGGAAGATTTATGGTGGGTCTAATATATGGCGTAAAATGTACGACGCCGACGTCAACGTCTGGCTTAGGAATGAACGCTTTGCCTGCAATTTTGAAAACAAATTTTATGTGAAGATCTTAAGGAACTGTTAAGGGTGTTCCCTGACGGCCGCATACTCACTTATCCGAATTACTTACAGAATGCACGACGATCACCTCTCAAAACGAAGCATATTAATAATAACCCCGTATTGTTTTCCCCTTCTCTGGAAGAAATGACCGTTAAAATTTATACCATTTTATATAAAATAAAGACAAAATTTATATATTATATAGACTTTTATTTACACCAGTTACGTTTTTATGCGACTAGTTTCGGAGCTTCCAGCTCCATTTTCAAGGGAGAAACATAGAACATAAAGTACAAAAAAAAAATTCCAAATTTACTGCACGATTACAATACTTTATCTTCTATAGGAAGAGGAAGTAAAAAAACGGTCACAATTTTATCGAGTAGGTACATTTTTTAATTTTGAAATTTTCCCGCCCCTACCAGGATTACCAACTATTTCAAATTTTTGGTTTAGACATTTATCATTCTTCAGGGTCTTACAGATTTCTACCGATTCAAGTATGTCCAATTTCCTCCCCTTCTTACAAATATGTTACACTGAGAATCAAATAATCGGCCATATCAGATTTATTTAGATATTTCTCACAAACTTTATCCTCATCATTAGTTGTTTGTTCAATGGCATGCTGAAATATTATTGTAATTGCCGAATGTTCATTAATTCGAGCTTCCAGCGACCTGCCCGTCTACCCAATATAAGTAGCACCACAGTTACAGGTAAGTTGATACATCCCACTTTTTTCCATTTTATTGGTTTTCGTGTTACATAGAGCTCTATCTATTCTAACTAGTGGGTAAAAGGCTGGTAGTTTATATGACCTAAGAAAGGAAATTTTATAAATTTATTGACTAATTCATAACATTTTTTTTGTATGGCAATTTATTTTCATACACCTTTACAAAGTTAATGGGGTACCCATTATTAAAGGCAATATTATGTAGAATGGTTAAATCTTTTCTAAATTGGGATTAAGATGAGTGCTACACCATAAATGGTGGCGATAAGTAATATTTTTAAAATAATATAATTTTTGTTTCTAATATTTTTTCTTAATGGCAAATATTATTTTCTAATTGAAAGAATCATATCTGGCATCAAATTTTATTAAAATACTTTCCGGATATCAAAAATCAGCAAAATACTGAGGAAAGCCAAGTAAGTGTGCTCCAAAAAACCAAATACCTGATTTGTTTTCTAAAATGTTATAGTTACCATGCTTTATTATACATTGTATTTTTCGATCTAGGACACCCATAAGAACATAAGTATTTGTTTTTTCCTTGCTTCTAAGCACAGATGAGTGTTACACCATAAGATAAGTGGGTTTGTGGCTGTCTGAAAGCGACCTAAGGGGGTGGAAATGAATTTGGTACTTCAGATTCCGAAGATGAAAGATCGTGTCTTATAAAGCCCTCACTTCATAAATTGACATCAGCATTCAAATTAGTCTTTCAACTCGTAGCTCAGCCTTGAGTTTCGAGTTCAAAATTCTTTCAACTTATTATTAACTCTTTATTGAATTAACTTCTAAATAAAGATAGAGTGAAAGGAAAGAGAGAAAAAAGGGGGAATTAAAGTAAAGAGAGAGAAAAGAAAAGTTAATTCAAAGGGCGGGGTTAATTCCTGAGGAAATCTCTTCCATTCAACCCTTATGACTGCAATCTATAAATGAGTGTTTCATACCTGAAATTGTAAATCGATGGTCAACTTTGCACCAATTCTGACACATTACTGAGAGACGACATCTTTGTTCATGACCTTCAGGAGCAACCATCCGTTCCGCAACTTCTTTTTGAAAAGTTAAAGTCAAAGGAACGCGTCCATATTCCCATGCACTTTTCCTAAAAAAATGTAGGATTATTATACCAGTTTTTTTTTTTTTTTTTCTTAACGTCCATTCGCTGAAAATTTACAAACCAGCTACCCATATTGACCATACCCAGGCGGGATTGGTCCGGAAAAATAGCCAGCATCGCGAGTGCGCAAACCTCTGCGGACACCCACTTGATAAAACTTCGCTGGACGTTGCTTATAGACGCTGGCATATGGTGTAACACCATTTCAAAAATAAAAAAAATACTTTCGCTCTTATTTTTAATACACTAACTGATTTATTTAGATCTTTACCCCTCAAAATTTCAGAGTTATCAAGTACATCGGAAACAAACTGGAATAACATAGGATCTTCATAAGAATGGTTGGGGCCAAGTAAAGAGGGCATAATTTTTTGGGAGACCGTCCTGACGATGGCCGATTCTATGCATCAGGAATACCTTTAACCCTACCATCACAGTTCCAGCCAGAGGCCATCAATCAAAACCTTTTCGGTAACTTCACACCAATCTACCATTTCTCCAAAAGGAGAGAATTATTGATTTAAAGAGGATCAGCGCTACAAAAACAATTCGGATAAACAATATTATTGTAAAGAAGTACGGAAATGAATACCTTAAATACGTATAGCTACTGGTACACTCCAACTTACTTCGCTCGCCTTTGAGGCATGTTTTTAGTTTGGGTGAGGGGACACAGGTCATAATTGGTTGTAGATCAAACTGAGTTGAAATTCTTTTTTTAAAAAAAAAAATACTAGGGATATCATATTGGATTTCATCCGGGTCGTCGAAGGAATTACCTCTCAGATATTGCATGTAGCCACTTAATAATGAGTGGTGTGGATACGTTGAATGGCAAATTTCCAATTATTCGTATTGCAGGTAGTCCCTCTTCCCAATGCCGTTTCCTGTTTTCGCTAAACATATTCTGCATTGTGAAAGTCATAACGTCGCCTATATGGAGATCCACAGGACAGGCTGACGCGTTTGCTAACATCTGAAAATGAAATTATTATGAAAATGGGGATTTTAGAACAAAATAAGATATCGTTCGGTTCAAAGTGTCCCATAAGAAATTAAATGGTACGACGTATTGCTATAATTATCTTCAATTGCCAAAATCCCGTACAAAAGTTAATGATCATTACAGAGTACGATAAATAACTGTATTAAATTGTCCGTATCAGATATGACTACAAAAACTACAAACTTAATACAGCTCATTGACTTTACATTCGTGAGCTAAATTCCTCTTTACGGCCGTATAAGCCCCTGCACCTAAGCCTCAACTGGGCTTTTTGTGCGTGGAAAGTAGCACTGACTTACCTCCAGACATGGTGTAAAACGAGGATCCTTTTCTATTAAAATAACTCTCGAAGGTTTCTGATTAATAATGCTTCTCGTGATTGCCCCTGGTCCGGGACCAACTTCACAAACTTCATTTCCTGAAATTGTTCCTGCATTTCTGACAATTTTATCTGTCAAACGTGTTTCAAATAAAAAGTTTTGAGAGAGTTGTTTAAGAGCTCTCAATTTATAGAGTTTAATAATATCTCTGATACTAAGTAAAGGAGGAAGTCTCACTGTTTGAGTTGCCATTATTTATTTGGTTCGTATAAAGGTTCGTCAAAATCGTCCAGAAAAGTTTCTTGTTTAACTTTAAAAATTGAAAAAGCGTAAACACTCAGACAGGTTCCGGCAAGAATTGATCCAACATAAATGTTCTTCTTTTTTGTTAGGGCTAACTTTTTTACTCTTGCTAAGTTCTTATCTTCTATTATTTTTATGTAGTCGATAGCTGATCTTCCTGTCTTCTCTTTCAATAGGTTTATGTCAACTTTGGGCATAACATCTTTATCTGCCATGCTATGTGAACTTTCAAAGCGGATAGTGTTTGAGAGTAATTGTAAAACTAATTAATCTGAAACACAATTAAAACAATTTTTTGTGCAACAAGTAAAAATCAACATGCTAGACAAAGTGCTTGAGGAGAACAGTTAATAGTTACTAAACTAATGTGAAAGGCCAAACGCATTTCAGAAAATAAAAAAAATAGATATTAATCAGAAAACTTCATTGGCTTGTTATCGTTCCAATTTCATTCGATTTTTTTGTTCAATGGTGAATGACCCAAATACTTGTATTGTTTTTGTGAAAAAAAATAATGTAAGTAATCGAACAGGAATGGACCGTTACATCATTGGCTAAGTTTGACTTAAATCCAGTTTCACCATTCGACTTACGACCTTACATCATGTTGAGATGTAGGCATGGTTTAAGAGGAGCGAATTCCAACACAGAATTTTATTGCTTACCCCTTTTAATACCCTCCTTCTTGATTAACTTGTTCAATACTGGACATAAATATTGATAATCAAATTGTTGACCGAACGAAGTTAGTTCTAGTTTTAACTCCACTTTTTTTTATTATTACAATTTTTATTTTTGTACACTTTATTGAATGAAACAATATAAACGGAAATGAGGAAGGATAGAAATAAATAGTTTACCTAGTTTAATATAGTTCATTCAAAGGCGGGGTTAATTCCTGAGGAATTCTCTTCCACCCAACACGTTCTGTCTCTTGTATTAGTATATCTCGATAATCACCTTTTTCGACTATGATGAAACTGGTGTTAGTCATTTATTTACTTTGATAGAATTGGCTGATTAGGGCCCTACGGCTGCCAGTTAATTGAGCCGAGGTCCCATGGCAACCAGTTGAATAAGATCTATAGTTCGCATG
>CM022875.1:39980456-40006636 GCA_012654025.1 Pachypsylla venusta
TTTTTTTTTTTTTGTTTTTTTTTTTTTTTTTTTTTTCGTGACGATTCTATATGTTCATTATTGAAAATAATAAACCAAAATTCATACACGAGCAATTTTGTATTTAAGTTAGTAAAATGTGGAGGGAAAAAATGAATATGTGGAAAATACTATAAGCTTGCATACTTTCGGTATTTTGGGAACAAAAATGCAAACTACTTTTAATAAGAGACAACTGATGGGTAAAAACAAATGGCATCAAAAAGATATTAAAAGTTTACAATAGTGGGATTCCAAATTACCTTTCAGAAATGGTTGAAATCAAATCACGAAAAATCGTGAAATGGTTGAAATCAAATCACGAAAAATCGTAATCTCGGCGGCGTACCCGTCCTTTGGATAACATTTTTGACCCATTAAACAGGACAGCCTTTGGATAACATTTCTGACCCATTGAACATGTGCTTTCAAGAAACGCACTATTTATTTTACACCCTGTACCAATAATGTCGTAGGTAATTTTAATTAAGAGTTCATTCCTAAAGCATTTCTCAAGTGGAGTTCTATGATATGACCCTAATTCCCCATTCAATTCCACACAAAAAACTGAGTTTTTTTTGTAGGTAATTAAACTTTTAATGAGTTTATTAATATTAGTTGAGTGAGAATTATCCATACAATTCAACTCTAAGCAGAATTCTAAAGGACACATTAAACTCTTAGTGAGTTTATTAGTATTAGTTGAGTGAGACTTATCAATACAATCCAACTCTAAGCCAAATTCTAAAGGACAAATTAAACTCTTAGTGAGTTTATTAGTATTAGTTGAGTGAGACTTATCCATACAATCCAACTCTAACCCAAATTCTAAAGGACAAATTAAACTCTTAGTGAGTTTATTAGTATTAGTAGAGTGAGACTTATCAATACAATCCAACTCTAAGCCAAATTCTAAAGGACAAATTAAACTCTTAGTGAGTTTATTAGTATTAGTTGAGTGAGACTTATCCATACAATCCAACTCTAAGCTGAATTCTAAAGGACAAATTAAACTCTTATTGAGTTTATTAGTATTAGTTGAGTGAGACTTATCCATACAATCCAACTCTAAGCAGAATTCTAAAGGACACATTTTTCCAGAGAAGATTTTTTTTTTTTTTTGAAAATATCCATAAAAGGTTTATAGGTAGTTTTATGACTTGGAGACCTCACTCAGTTGAAATGACAACAACGAGGTCCCGGATGACCCAAAAACTAATCAGCAAATATTATGATCATAATCAATCATGTTCTTGGTATGGTTCATCAGAATGAGAGAAGGATAGTTATCGAGGACCAAAAATATAGCAAAACAAACGTTTGAAGAAACTTCGTGGTGTTAAAAATAGATCTCACTTTGTTCAATCAAATATTATTTGCTGTGTATGTTTCCCAATATCAAAATAGGTAATACATAATTATGTTTAAATCATCTTCAGCTGTTCAACTTGGTAGCAACGGTACCAACCTTAAGAGCTCTGATTTTTCAATTTGTTATACATCTACAGGGTGTCCCATTTTAAGTGACCAACTTAATTTATTCTGAAACTGTTGGAGTCACAAAAAAATTATTCTGACCGAATGTTCATTAAGGCCGGATCCTACAACAACGTGTTTTCAGGGAGTTTCATCTAACACTGTGTTACCCTGTGTTAATTCAATACCCAAACCCGAGTGTTTCAAAACTCGGCTCTTGGTAGGACCGGACCTAAAAGAGGGTGATGTATTATGCTCACCTTGGCTGACTTGTCAAGGTTATTCATCAAGGTCAGATGGAGGTCAACTTAATTTTCTTAAATGAGACGACCTGAATTTTATTACATTTTCGGATTCCCCAATTAATTCCACGTTCCATTGACTATTCACTTCATGATTTTGTTAAACTTTTTGCGCCAAATTTTGGGAATGTTTTTTGGTTTGACATACCCGTGTGGCATATTGAATGAAAACTCTCGCCATTTCCTATACGATGGTTTCCTTTTTTCACTTGTTTGTTCATTTTATAAAGAAAAAAAAATCACTCTTGCAATGCATTTCAATATGCCACACGGGTATGTCAGACCAAAAACATTCTCAAAATTGGCGCAATAGAGTTCAACGAAAACATGGAGTGAATAGTCAAATGAACGTGGAATTAAATGGGGAATCCGAAAATGTAATAAAACTCGTGTCGTCTCATTTAAGAAATTGAAGTTAACCTTCACCTGACTTTGAAGGACAACTTTGACAAGTCAGACAAGGTCATCATAATACGTCCCCCTCTTTTTTATGAACATTCGGTCAGAATAATTTTTTTGTGACTCCAGAAGTTTCGGAATAAATTGTGTTGGTCACTTAAAATGGGACACCCTGTATGTATGTAGAAATTTTATTACAACCAGGTCTAATTTTCAGGACACGTTAATGAGAACCCCAGTATATCTCTGTTTCTCTAGGAAGTAATAAAGCATCTGAGTGTCAGTACCTACTTATGACTGTATAGAAAACAAAATTCACTTAAGATGGCACTTGAGAGAACGTTTTTGAAAAAAGAATTAAGTGGAAATGAAACGAGACGCCTCTCATCCAACATCTTGCAAAGTCAGGTGCTGAGTGCTGACACGTAATAACGAAGTCATTTAGCTTTTATGACGTCGTACAATACTAGAAAATAGAAATTGGACCGGCGGGGTCATCTTTTAGGTAATCCAGAGATTCTATCATCCTCACGATGATAGGTATTCGGGGGATTCTATCGTCCTCACGATGATAGGTATTAGAGGGATTCTATTGTCCTCACGATGGTAGGTATCAAAGGAATTCTATCGTCCTCATGATGATAGGTATCATAGGGATTCTATCGTCCTCACGATGATAGGTATTAGAGGGATTCTATCGTCCTCACGATGATAGGTATTAGAGGAATTCTATCGTCCTCACGATGATAGGTATTAGAGGGATTCTATCGTCCTCACGATGATAGGTATTAGAGGAATTCTATCGTCCTCACGATGATAGGTATTAGAGGAATTCTATCGTCCTCACGATGATAGGTATCAGAGGGATTCTATCGTCCTCACGATGATAGGTATTAGAGGAGTTCTATCGTCCTAACGATGATAGGTATTAGAGGGATTCTATCAACCTCACGATGATAGGTATTAGAGGGATTCTATCGTCCTCAGGATGATAGGTATTAGAAGGATTTTATCGTTCTCACGATGATAGGTATCATAGGGATTCTATCGTCCTCACGATGATAGGTATTAGAGAAATTCTATCGTCCTCACGATGATAGGGATTAGAAGGATTCTATCGTCCTCACGGTGATAGGTATTAGAGGGATTCTATCGCCTTCACGATGATAGGTATTAAAGGGATTCTATTGTCCTCATGATGATAGGTATTAAAGGAATTCTATCGTCCTCACGATGATAGGTATCAGAGGGATTCTATCGTCCTCACGATGATAGGTATCAGAGGGATTCTATCGTCCTCACGATGATAGGTATTAGAGGAGTTCTATCGTCCTAACGATGATAGGTATTAGAGGGATTCTATCAACCTCACGATGATAGGTATTAGAGGGATTCTATCGTCCTCAGGATGATAGGTATTAGAAGGATTTTATCGTTCTCACGATGATAGGTATCAGAGGGATTCTATCGTCCTCTCAATGATAGGTATTAGAGAAATTCTATCGTCCTCACGATGATAGGTATCATAGGGATTCTATCGTCCTCACGATGATAGGTATTAGAGGAATTCTATCGTCCTAACGATGATAGGTATTAGAGGCATTCTATCAACCTCACGATGATAGGTATTCGAGGGATTCTATCGTCCTCAGGATGATAGGTATTAGAAGGATTTTATCGTTCTCACGATGATAGGTATTCGAGGGAATCTATCGTCCTCACGATGATGAGTATTCGAGGGATTTTATCGTCCTCACGATGATAGATATTCGAGGGATTCTATAGTCCATTTTACCTCTTTTTCGATAACCGCATATGAACCTATTTCTACCATTTTTCCAAACTTGAATAAAAAAAAATAACAGAATCGTTGATTTTAAGAGGAACATCGCTAGAACAACAAAAACAACTATAAAGGGATTCTATTGTATGTCAGATGAACATAAGAGCGAAAGTAGATCAGTCAAGAATAAGAAGCGATGAAGGCCACGAATGAGTGTATAGACTTTAAGCGTCCGATAACGAATGAGTGTATAGACTTGAAGCGTCCGATGCACCCATGAGAATATAGTAATAGTCAATCCAACTGCAGTTGCGGCCAGACATCAACATTAAGGTGGTAATATTCATAGACGACGAGGACACAAAATGTGTACGTGAGGAAATAGGAAAACAAAGAAGACTGATTCCTTTGAGTTTGGTGCAGGAACAACTATGTGAATGTCACAAACCTGAGGAGATAGGAAAACAAAGAAGACTGTTTCCTTTGAGTTTGGTGTAGGAACAACTATGTGAATATCACAAACCTTCAACTATGGTTGTGTGCATGAGGAAATAGGAAAACAAAGAAGACTGTTTCCTTTGAGTTTGGTGTGGGAACAACTATGTGAATATCATAAACCTTCAACTATGGTTGTGTGCTGAGGAAATAGGAAAACAAAGAAGACTGATTCCTTTTAGTTTGGTGTAGGAACAACTATGTGAATATCACAAACCTTCAACTATGGTTGTGTACATGAGGAGATAGGAAAACAAAGAAGACTGTTTCCTTTGAGTTTGGTGTAGGAGCAACTATGTGAATATCACAAACCTTCAACTATGGTTAGTGCAACAGCAAAATGTCGTTTCGGAACTAATACTGTATATAGTAAGTTTTTTTACGAGCACATATTTTAAGAGATGTAGCCCTAAGATATAAAAAGAATAATGGCATCTGTAAATAGAATATAAATCCCTCAGAAGGGAAACAACTATTCTAAAAATATAAGCACACCGCAATATCGCAACACTATTTGAGTTGTGTCGGATGGAACGTCAATCTGTGACAGAGTGACGTCACTGAACCCCTCCAAAAGTCAGAGACATAAGATAGACTTCTATTTTCTTCTATTAAGTAAGTATTCAAAAGCTAAACTACATACTGTCAGCATTTATTTTATTTTGTACTTTTGAGTTGTTTGGTGCGGGAACAACTATGTCTACTTGTCTACTATAGTATTTTCATATTTTCTAAACTTTTACAGGACAACTGATTTGAATGGCCAACTTAACAATTCACTCACTGCTTGGACATTGGTGGTTGTCGAATTGTGCCAATTTAATACATTGGACGCACAACTAAACTTTTCTTCTATTGGTGGCATTTTCGGTGGCTCTCACTAATCATGCCCAAAGAAGAACAATGAGTAGGTAATAAAGACTTGAAATTTGATACCTACATAGGACATGACACCAAACGTTTGATTAAAAACGAAGCTACCATTTGCGGTTTTAGAGAATCTTACTTAAAAGAAGATCGAAAAGTGCTAGAGACTTGTAACTTTAATATGGTACCTTGGTACCTACATACATATATGTATATCAATTACATGCACATTAGGACATGGCACGCATCTTTTTTGTATGTCGTAATTATAAAAATCACCCATTGTTTAAATCGTCACTTTGGCAAAACAACTCATAACAAAACACGAAATCGAAAAATTCAACAAACCTTGTAACTTCTTCTAGGTTGTTGTTGCTGCGGTGTTCATAGAATTCTTTATGTCGCGTTAGTTCGTTCATTGTTAGAATATGCGTGTGTTGTGTGGTCACCGCATTATAATGTTCATAGCCAATTGCTGACAAGGGCCCAAGGAAGATTTTTGTTCTATTTACGCCTCCGTTTTCCTGATCACCCTGGTAACCTGCTTAGCCTTCAAGACAGGCGTATTCAGGCGGAATTGAGATTTCTCTCCGGCCTCATATCTGGTGGGATTGATTGCCCCAGGTTGTTGGTTGAGTCTTGTGTCTCTGGATTGACATCGGAGACTGAGAACACCTAGCATGTTCCACGAGACACCCTGTGCCACTAATTTTCTATTTTATTCCCCTCTAAATAGAATGGTCAGGGAGGGAAACAAGATGACCATTGACAGGAACTGTGTGATGGTATGCGTACCGGGGAGGGACCAGTCATAGTGAGGACGGACTTCTCCTATAGGTGGTAATACAATGTGTTGACTTGTGTATCACAGAGACTGTTTATAGAGAAATGTTTTGGGAAATCATATAATGTCTCCTGAGATCTTCCTTTTTCTAGAAACACAACGGAGCAAGTTTAGTGTGAGGAATGAATATAAATAAGGATATTTTTTATCAAACCATATGGAGCAACAATCAGAATATAAAAACATTCAAATGTGATATCCCCAGAAGACATAACACATTTCCTTCAATATTGAGTGTTGATAGACGCTAAGGTCCTTTCTCATAGGAAATAATATTTCCGATGACAGTGGTGTTTGTTACAAGACATGGGTGGGGTGACATATAGTGGTGGTGGCATCAATCAGATAAGGGAATGGAGTCATCAAGTTCATATTGTAGATTGAATGTAATTTTGTATACAGAGTGTTTGAAAACCCGGAATGGATTTTTTTATTTTTAAGGGCTAAAGAGAGAGATTTGAAATTTTATATGTAGTTCTTACACAAATTAATCTATATTTTGGAGTAATTAAAATTTCTACAGGGTGTCTCAAAAGTGGGTATACAGACACCAACTTTCGATTTTTCAATATAAACCCCTATTTTTTATTTCATATTCAAATTCTACACGCAATCGACTCCTCACTCGATACTTTGATCAAACGGATCTCTGATCAAACCCGCCCAATCATGGATTTTTCTTCGGAATAAAAGTGATAAAAGGAAGTGTATTAATACATCAAATCAGTCAAGTTTTTTATGCTGAATCTCGTGGTGCCATTGGTTTTTTTCATTTTTTACACTTTTTATGCAAGAGGAGGGTAAAATTTCATTTTTGGATGATGTCAACATTTCGTGTTAACATTACCCTCCTTGGTTATAAAAAGTGAAAAAAATGAAAAAAACCAATGGTACCACGAGATTCAGCATAAAAAACTTGATTGATTTGATGTATTACACTCTTCGTTTTATCACTTTTATTCCGAAGAAAAATCCATGATTGGGCGGGTTTGATCAGAGATCTGTTTAATCAAAGTATCGAGTTAGGAGTCGATTGTGTGTAGAATTTGAATATGAAATAAAAAAGAGGGGTTTCCATTTAAAAATCGAAAGTTGGCATCGGTTTATCCACTTTTGAGACACCCTGTAGAAATTTCAACTACGCCATAAAATAGATTAATATGTGTCCGAACAAACGTTTTGGTAGACTAGAGCCTAAACCAACGAGTGCTGACGACAGCGTTTTTAAGTTAAACGAATAAAATCGAATTGGCCGACGATTGTATTGCTTTATGGTTGGTGATAAAATCCTTGTACACCTATTTAGAGAGTCTACCTTCAAAATAATGAGAATGTGTGAAGGGGACGGGGTAAGTCTTTCATTTAAAATGTCTATAAAATTCCACAGGGATTAAGAAAACGATGACAAAGTAGGTATAGACAGGTAATTCATTCCTCATTCAAAAGACGCCAAGGAAATGAGTACAAAAATATTAATATCATAATAATTGTCCCTCATCTACATCCATACAAACAAAAACATTTTTTTTATTCGATTTCAGGATTCTGAGTACCTTGAAACGTATAATATCAAGTTTTGAGGGGGGGGGGTAATTTTTTTTCCGTGACGATTCCAAAGGTTCATTATTGAAAATAATAAACCAAAACAATAGTAAAAACAGATGTACAAAATGTACGGAGGATGATGCTGTGTCATAAAAAGAGAGAAACCTGCGAGGGATGAGACTTGCTCAGTTCCAACTTCCCTTTCTATTGATTGCATTATTCACTACACACAAAAAATTTGTACCCCGAAAAAAAATCTGCAGCGATGTTATCAAGAGCATGTTTGTTATTCGTAAACATTAGCATTAGCACCCTTGATTTCAATACTTGCAGAAAATTAGATCAATCTAGAAAAGTTTTAAGACCACAATTTTTCTTTTGTTTGTCTTTATCCCATCCAATATACCAAGTGTCCCAAAAGTCCGAGACCACCTTAATATCTTTTGAACGGCTTTATGAGGAGTTTCGAAATTTTGCATGGTATAATATCCCAAATTAATCTACCTGATAGTGTGACCAATTATTTAGGGGCGGGTCCCATGTGGCACCTAGGGGGTCCAAGTTTTGTTTTTTAAATACAAACCACCATCTTCTGATACATTTTCAGAAAGACAATAAAATTGGAAGTACTTTGCAAAAAAATTCACACGTCTGGCGTGTTTGGTTTCAAAATGGCGGCCATTTAAAATTTCCAAGATATGACTTCCAAGAGTGTTTAAAACTAGGCGAATTATTTATAAAAGTAGGTGAAGTGTCTAAAACTAAGCGAACTATGTAATTATTCAAAATCCCATTGCAAATAATTCCACTAGTTTTAGCAGGGCCGGCTCTACCATATAGGCGAACTAGGCAATCGCCTAGGGCGGCAAAATCAAAATGGAATTTTATTTTCAGCGGGATATGAAAAAAAATGTATACATATATAGACGTGCATTATTGTGTAATGATTCTAATTTTTTAAATGTATAGTGACTTCATTTTAAGTTACATTCTTGAGTGAAACATTCTAATTAAAATTGTGTGGATTAAATAAAAAGGTTTAGTGTCCATTATTTCTGTTGTATATATATGACTCTGAATTGTTCAATATTAACCAGAGGAAAATGCATGGCCAGATTTTGATTGAAATTTGTGCAAAAATCATGAATTTCACTACTAGGAGGGATAACTATTCAGTATTATCATTAAAAATATGAATATGAGTACTTTTACCATTTATATTAATTAACGAACAAATTAAATATTATATTCAGGGGGCGGCAAATTCTCTTGAGCCGGCCCTGAGTTTTAGACACTTTTGGAAGCCATATCTTGGAAATTTCAAATGGCCGCAATTTTGAAACCAAACACGCTAGACGTGCAAATTTTTTTGCAAAGTACCTACTTCTAATTCTATTGTCTTTCTGAAAATGTATCACAAGATGGGGGTTCGTATTTTTTTTTAAAAAAAGTTGGACCCCCTGGGGGCCACGTGGGACCCGCCCCTGAAAAATTGGGCACAGCATCAGGTGTTTAATTTGGGATATAATACCATGCAAAATTTCAAAACTCCTCATAAAGCCGTTCAAAAGATATTCAGGTGGTCTCGGACTTTTGGGACATCCTGTATTAATAGAGTTAACTGATTAGTTTTTGTGCGCTATTATTGGGTTAACCGGGGACAAATTGTAGCGAGGTCTACAATTCACAGAACCACTACAAAGTTTGCTTACAAAAGGTTCCTACAGAACTCTTACAAAACACAAAGCCCAATTAGTATACAGATTCACCGACTCATAATCAACTTATCTCTATGATGATGGTTAAACCTAAAAACTTCCGTGTGGTTAAAATTTTGGTTAATGTAATCTCAACGAGAAATACGAATCCAATTAACCTCACAGAAGATTTACGCGTACTTTTTACTCGATATTTAAGAATCTCATTAGTGGGATCAGTGGTTTTTGATTCGTGGAACATTTTCCAGGATTCAACATATTGTACTCGTTCAAAATACATATTAACATGAAATGCGTGGCGGTATTTCGTATTTCTCTTAAAATCAACGATTCTTCCCATTTTTGGATTCAGGTTAAGAAAAATGGCAGATTGGTTCATACGAGGTTACCGAAAAGGTACCTGAAAATTCACAAAAAGAATTAATCCCTTATCTAAAAGAGACCTTAATGTGCTCGGGAAGTACAGTTGCCAGCACAAGCACGACTAAACCGAGAGAGAGAAAATCATGGATCAACTCTTGTGACTTGTGCGGCGATTGGAATCAATCCCTTACTTAAAAGAGACCTTAATGTGCTCGGGAAGTACAGTTGCCAGCACCAGCACGACCAAACCGAGAGAGAGAAAATCATGGATCAACTCTTGTGACTTGTGCGGCGATTGGAATCAATCCCTTACTTAAAAGAGACCTTAATGTGCTCGGGAAGTACAGTTGCCAGCACCAGCACGACCAAACCGAGAGAGAGAAAATCATGGATCAACTCTTGTGACTTGTGCGGCGATTGGAATCAATCCCTTACTTAAAAGAGACCTTAATGTGCTCGGGAAGTACAGTTGCCAGCACCAGCACGACCAAACGGAGAGAGAGAAAATCATGGATCAACTCTTGTGACTTGTGCGGCGATTGGAATCAATCCCTTACTTAAAAGAGACCTTAATGTGCTCGGGAAGTACAGTTGCCAGCACAAGCACGACCAAACCGAGAGAGAGAAAATCATAGATCACCTCTTGTGACATGTGCGGCGATTGGAATCGATCCCTTACTTAAAGAGACCTGAATGGCCAATAAAATCCCCGCTTAAATCGCCCATTCCTCAGTCGTCTTAATCATTTACCTACCATGAGAGGACATTAGGATGAGCACTCTAACTGGCAAGTACCTACATAACTCTTGGAATCTACCTAGCATGAGAGGACATTAGGATGAGCACTCTAACTAGCAAGTACCTACATACCTCTTGAAATGTACCTAACATGAGAGGACATTAGGATGAGCACTCTAACTAGCAAGTACCTACATAACTCTTGAAATGTACCTACCATGAGAGGACATTAGGATGAGCACTCTAACTAGCAAGTACCTACATAACTCTTGGAATCTACCTACCATGAGGGGACATTAGGATGAGCACTCTAACTGGCAAGTACCTACATAACTCTTGGAATCTACCTACCATGAGAGGACATTAGGATGAGCACTCTAACTAGGAAGTACCTACATATCCCTTGGGATCTACCTACCATGAGAGGACATTAGGATGAGCACTCTAACTAGGAAGTACCTACATATCCCTTGAAATCTACCTACCATGAGAGGACATTAGAATGAGCACTCTAACTAGGAAGTACCTACATATCCCTTGAAATCTATCTACCATGAGAGGACATTAGGATGAGCACTCTAACTAGGAAGTACCTACATAACTCTTGGAATCTACCTACCACCACAAAAAAAAGTACCTTTCTAACTGATCACAGCAATCAGGTCATGTCTAGTCAACCAATATAGTGTTACAAACCTACTTGCAATAAATTTACATAATAATTCATTACCTACATACATACGAGTGTATATTAATAAAGGTAAGTTTTATTGGTAATTATTTATCAGGTCACAGATTATGAGACAACTACCTGTGTATAGCAAAAGTACAAAATGTGCATGGCATACGAGTAGAAGATAAATATTAGTAAACACCTGTGCAGGAGTGATGCTGTAAGTGAAGGGGTCTTTGGTTGTCAGAGGTATGTTTGTTTGTCCAATTTAACAACTAATCAATAGTGGCATCACATCTGATGATAGCCAATAAATATATGAGTTTTTTAAGTGATTAAAGTGATGGGGCTGAAAATCGCAAAACACACAGGCTAGGAAATAAAGGGTGGAGAAGGTCACTAGTATTATGCAAACTCCTAGAGGAGAGGGAGAGAGAGAGCTCTGAGAGAGAGAGAGAGAGAGAGAGAGAGAGAGAGAGAGAGAGAGAAGATAATAAAATTAAATGGGCGTATGATAGATGGGCCAAATTGGCCACGAGTTGATTACGAAGTGATAAGGTAATGAAGGACAATGTAGGTTATAAAAGTAGGTTCTCTGGTGGCCCAGAATAGAAACAAATAGTCTGAAATTAATTTAAAGGGCGAAAGAAAATGCGGAAAAAGCAAAGAAATTATTTTATAAATATCTCAACCCTGATTTCATGATTAGATGGTATGGGTAGATAATCAAAAATCTCATTTTATTAGAATTCATTTATAAATTTAAAATTTCATTTTTGTGGTGCAAATTTTATATACAGGGTTTGCACTTTCTAGTTGTCCCATAGGATTTTACATGTAAATTTCGACTTCTGGCTGGCATATCCTCCCAGTATGTCACAAAATAGAAATGATGGTGATTTTTGGTGTAATTTTTAACCAGGATTCCAATGAAACCATTATCACGAAAATCGGACGTACGGTTCTGGACTTTTTTGGACTGTGGAATGCTGCCATTTTGGTTCAAGGTCTTTTTTTCGAAATTCTACTTTAACAGATGTGTACAGGACATTAATTGGATCTTATTTCTAAAATTTTATCGTAATCGGACCATTCCCGTGATTCTCTCTTAACATGGGAATTGAATTTTTTGTTCGAGTTTTCAAATGTTTTCTACACAAAATGTCTTAGAAAGAGACGCTCTTAAGTTGAATCACATTTGAGGACAGACAAAAAAATTTGATCACTTTTCAGGTTTTCTCCCATTTTGCTTTTGTTTTTTAAAATTGTCATAGCATATTTGAAATTACCGCCATCAATAACTAGGATTAAGTGTCCACCTTCTTTTTGTTCGGTCACACAGAAGGCACCAAGCGACGTTGAAAGTTGTCCAAAAAATTACATTCTCCACCCTGTAATTCGGCTATGCTTCGTCTGGCTCACTAACGAATTTCGTAAAAAATGTTCCATTTGATCTCAGCTACCCACCATAATCAGGGGTCCCATTTATAGCCTGTATGTGTAGCGAAGGTACACCATCATACAATACGAGAACTGGTTTATTCGACGTGCCATAAAGGCTGGAACTGAAGGTGGGAAGATAATGAAAATACTTCAACACAGAAAAACAAATATTTTTATCATGGAGAGGAACTTCTCCAATTAAAGTTATCTAAGCCGACATAATGGTCTTTGTCTTATTCAATCATGTAACGAATACTATCAGACCCAGACAGTCAAATTCATGTAATATTTCTGTAATTAGCTATCATTTTGTATGTAATTATTAGGTCTAGGAACAATTTCAGTTTGATATGCAATGCAACTTTACAGTAACGTAGATACTTACGTAATTATGTTCATACTAAGTGCACGTATTTAGGTATGTACCTATACATAAATACACTTTTGTAATAATATTGTAAACAATGTAAACACACTTAAATTATCGGCCAACAATTTTGTCGCTGAGAAGTTTAAATTTGGCACTGGTCCAAGGAATAAACCCAAAACAAGCGATCTAAGTATTTATTCCCCAGTACATGTTTTGGCTGTCATGTGTATTTTTGTTTCGTTTTGTAACGTCATAACTGTCTATAATATCTACTATTACGCCACCCCTGATCGTCAATTTTTTCCTTTTAAATTAATCAGCACTTTGCTCAATACCGAACGAAGCGAGTAATCATTGACCACTTGCTGGTTAGTAGTTGGATCTGGAAGTGACAAAAATTAGTTTTTGGTCGATGAGATTATAATTATATACGGTAATCTTTTCATCCTATTTGTTAACCATTCAATTAACATCTGCTTTTATATAGTTCCCTATGGATAGGGGGACTTAAAAAGAATACTTCCAAGGCACCCATATTCATGCCAGTCGTAAAAGGCGACTAAGGGCAGAGTCGAAAGCAATATCTTTTCCATTATCTATGCAGAAAGCAAGAAGAAGCTTCTGTATTATCCTTCTTATGTCCCCTGTTGCTAGGGGGACTTAAAAAGAATACTTCCAAGGCACCCATGTTCAAGCCAGTCGTAAAAGGCGACTAAGGGCAGAGTCGGAAACCATATCTTTTCCATTATCTATGCAGAAAGCAAGAAGAAGCTTCTGTATTATCCTTCTTATGCCCCCTGTGGCTAGGGGGACTTAAAAAGAATACTTCCAAGGCACCCATGTTCATGCCAGTCGTAAAAGGCGACTAAGGGCAGGGTCGGAAACCATATCTTTTCCATTACCCATGCAGAAAGCAAGAAGAAGCTACTGTATTATCCTTCTTATGCCCCCTGTGACTAGGGGGACTTAAAAAGAATACTTCCAAGGCACCCATTTTCATGCCAGTCGTAAAAGGCGACTAAGGGCAGGGTCGGAAACCATATCTTTTCCATTACCCATGCAGAAAGCAAGAAGAAGCTTCTGTATTATCCTTCTTATGCCCCCTGTGGCTAGGGGGACTTAAAAAGAATACTTCCAAGGCACCCATGTTCATGCCAGTCGTAAAAAGCAAGGAGAAGCTGCTGCATTATCCGTGAGGATTCTCAAATAACAACTCATGGCAGGTTGTTTCAAAGATCCTCATGGCTGCGTTAACCTATGATGATGATGATGATGATGATGGTGATGATGATGATGATGATGATGATGATTTATTTATCATCCCTATTAACACCAATAAAGAACATTGGTATTTCCAAACTGTGTTCATTCATTTTCAAACTGATACTCCGTCGAAAGACGTTAAATTAAGTAACAAAACAGTGCCAAATTTGGAGTTGCAGCCGTTACAGTGTCCTTATTTGAGTCATCGTCATAAGCGAGGCAAAGTTCTGACAATTTATTTTAATCTGGGTAAGTCGTAAGTCACAAATAGATTAATTCTATTGTTAGCGTCTATGGCACGTTGAATACACCAGTTCCCGATAGATCACTGAAGTTAAGTAACGTCCAGCGAGTTTGTACCATGCGGGTGTTCACGTGGGTTCGCACCCTCTGGTTTTTTTCAGGCCCAACCCAGGCTGGGTGAGGTCAATGTGGGTAGCTGGTTTGCAAGTTTCCAGCGAATGTAGGGTAAAAACCCCGTCTTGAATGTCCAATGGATGTTAAAGAGACGTTAAGCAAAATTAAAAAAAAAAAAAAAATCTATTGTTGCTGTAATAGTCTTGTGCATATGTTATACTGATAACTTACCCACTCATTGAATTAAAACAATAAATTCCTTGTTGTTTACTTTTTAATGGTTTCATATAGCGTTTGCCATACGTAGATCTCAATTAAATGAAAAAGAAATTAAGTGCTAAAATAAATAAATAATATATCCACACGCGTCGAAAGAAATATACGCAGGCACGCACTATACAGTGTATTAGGTACTAGATACATAAATAAATATTCCTGATGCAAGATATGCGTAACGAAAAACTTATCATAAGTGTATGGATTAGAAATAAAAGGTAATTTTCGAAATGAATTTTGACAGGGTTAATTTTATAGAACACAAGAGTTGACTTCATTTGATAAAATTAATGGAATTTTAAGAGATGTTGCAGAAATTATAAGGACCTACCTATCTTTATATATAAAAAGCAATGTCCTGAGTGACTGATCAACGTAGAGCCGAAACTATTAATACATACAGACTTGAAATTTGACAGGGACCTTCGTTGCACCATGTAAGTGTGCACTAAGAAAGGATTTTGCAAAATTTTAATTTTAAGGGGTAGAAATCGCGGAAAGTAAACAATTCCCATGAGAAATACATTGGAGTGAGAGGGATAGCATAATACATCATTTAAAATATGCGCGGGCGAAGCCGCGATCGGGGAATGCTAGTATTATTATATACGAACAGAAACCAATTAAATACAAGTGAAGAGGGCGAAGATGTGAAAAAATAGGAGGAAATTTTATATCCACGATTCTGAAAAGTAAAAATAAGTCAAAATTACAGAATTTGGTGATGTAACTAGGGGGTAATGAAAGCAACGGGGAGCAAAATCATATTCCACTCTATGCAAGTTGTCCATTGGTATTTACCAATCCATTAAAAAAAATTAACATGATCCATTTAACAATGCCCATGAAGCTTAGGTGAATCGATTTTAAAACATGCATCAAAATTTGCGATATAATTAATCTAAAAAATTTCATACAATCTGTCTGAACAAATAATTTTTCGGACGTCGATTGGGCCTTTTGTCTTTCGAATGTGTCGAGCAAAGACATTTAAATTGTACGTATTGTCGTTTTCTTTATTATTTAGGACAATAAAGGTTTTTTCACATTTCTTCAGTATTTTTTTTGGACGTATAATGGGAACTTATTAAATCAACAGGTTGTATCAAGGAAAATCTATAGAAACCTTTCAGAAGAACCCTGTAGGTACTACACGCACAATATTATGACGCATGGAACCCTGTACTACACGCACAATGTTATGACGCATGAAAGATGTTCATTTCAAGGTGAGAGTCAACACAAATAGTCTTTCTATTCTTACCACAACTTTAGACAATGTCCATCGCACTGTGGTACGGTGATTGACCTTAGACATGCTCAATTTTCATGTTTTTTTATGAAGCAGTCCCCCGCCCTCTTTCTTGTCGCTGGACACACATTAGAATAAAATAACTTTTCCTGCCCTCATACTCGTACTATGACCCATACCTTCCGAAGTCTCATTAGATATTAATATTTCAAAAAAAAAAAAAAAAAAAAAAAAAAAAAAAAAAAAAAAAAAAAAAAANAAAAAAAAAAAAAAAAATAGAATGCTCAATTTTTGTTGTGGACAAATTGTTTTCCACATCGATTCGGCAAGGCACATAGTGCTTGCATTGGCTGAGGTCGTGGCTTCTTTTGAAAGCTGACTTTTATTATTTTTTTAAATATTTACGTACAAAAATATGTAATTTTCTAATCATATATAGATAGTTCATATATAGATATGAGCGTACAAGATTTAGTAATGACAAATGGCCGAGCGTGACAAAGGGGTTGGGGAGATTCCCCCGCGGCCCTGTGGATTGGTGTAAACACACAAGGATTTTAGCTGAATTTGTAATAATAAGTTTCCCTCTTCGGCCCTGCAAATTACTTAGATATTTCACAGAGGAGATGACAAAAATGCCAGAGCTTATTAATCCATTTACCACGTTTATGGCTCAAGACCACATAAAAGGTTTTGTTGTTGTTGTATCGGCGTTCCTCAAAATCAAGTATTCAAGGGCGTAGCCAGCATCTGGCCTAGGGGGGGGGGGGGATGCGATCTNGTTTCTAAACACTTTCTTGTACAGGGCGTTTCTAAACACTTTCTTGTACAGGGTGTTTCTAAACACTTTCTTGTACAGGGCGTTTCTAAACACTTTCTTGTACAGGGTGTTTCTAAACACTTTCTTGTACAGGGCGTTTCTAAACACTTTCTTGTACAGGGTGTTTCTAAACACTTTCTTGTACAGGGCGTTTCTAAACACTTTCTTGTACAGGGTGTTTCTAAACACTTTCTTGTACAGGGCGTTTCTAAACACTTTCTTGTACAGGGTGTTTCTAAACACTTTCTTGTACAGGGCGTTTCTAAACACTTTCTTGTACAGGGTGTTTCTAAACACTTTCTTGTACAGGGCGTTTCTAAACACTTTCTTGTACAGGGTGTTTCTAAACACTTTCTTGTACAGGGCGTTTCTAAACACTTTCTTGTACAGGGTGTTTCTAAACACTTTCTTGTACAGGGCGTTTCTAAACACTTTCTTGTACAGGGTGTTTCTAAACACTTTCTTGTACAGGGCGTTTCTAAACACTTTCTTGTACAGGGTGTTTCTAAACACTTTCTTGTACAGGGCGTTTCTAAACACTTTCTTGTACAGGGTGTTTCTAAACACTTTCTTGTACAGGGCGTTTCTAAACACTTTCTTGTACAGGGTGTTTCTAAACACTTTCTTGTACAGGGCGTTTCTAAACACTTTCTTGTACAGGGTGTTTCTAAACACTTTCTTGTACAGGGCGTTTCTAAACACTTTCTTGTACAGGGTGTTTCTAAACACTTTCTTGTACAGGGCGTTTCTAAACACTTTCTTGTACAGGGTGTTTCTAAACACTTTCTTGTACAGGGCGTTTCTAAACACTTTCTTGTACAGGGTGTTTCTAAACACTTTCTTGTACAGGGCGTTTCTAAACACTTTCTTGTACAGGGTGTTTCTAAACACTTTCTTGTACAGGGCGTTTCTAAACACTTTCTTGTACAGGGTGTTTCTAAACACTTTCTTGTACAGGGCGTTTCTAAACACTTTCTTGTACAGGGTGTTTCTAAACACTTTCTTGTACAGGGCGTTTCTAAACACTTTCTTGTACAGGGTGTTTCTAAACACTTTCTTGTACAGGGCGTTTCTAAACACTTTCTTGTACAGGGTGTTTCTAAACACTTTCTTGTACAGGGCGTTTCTAAACACTTTCTTGTACAGGGTGTTTCTAAACACTTTCTTGTACAGGGCGTTTCTAAACACTTTCTTGTACAGGGTGTTTCTAAACACTTTCTTGTACAGGGCGTTTCTAAACACTTTCTTGTACAGGGTGTTTCTAAACACTTTCTTGTACAGGGCGTTTCTAAACACTTTCTTGTACAGGGTGTTTCTAAACACTTTCTTGTACAGGGCGTTTCTAAACACTTTCTTGTACAGGGTGTTTCTAAACACTTTCTTGTACAGGGCGTTTCTAAACACTTTCTTGTACAGGGTGTTTCTAAACACTTTCTTGTACAGGGCGTTTCTAAACACTTTCTTGTACAGGGTGTTTCTAAACACTTTCTTGTACAGGGCGTTTCTAAACACTTTCTTGTACAGGGTGTTTCTAAACACTTTCTTGTACAGGGCGTTTCTAAACACTTTCTTGTACAGGGTGTTTCTAAACACTTTCTTGTACAGGGCGTTTCTAAACACTTTCTTGTACAGGGTGTTTCTAAACACTTTCTTGTACAGGGCGTTTCTAAACACTTTCTTGTACAGGGTGTTTCTAAACACTTTCTTGTACAGGGCGTTTCTAAACACTTTCTTGTACAGGGTGTTTCTAAACACTTTCTTGTACAGGGCGTTTCTAAACACTTTCTTGTACAGGGTGTTTCTAAACACTTTCTTGTACAGGGCGTTTCTAAACACTTTCTTGTACAGGGTGTTTCTAAACACTTTCTTGTACAGGGCGTTTCTAAACACTTTCTTGTACAGGGTGTTTCTAAACACTTTCTTGTACAGGGCGTTTCTAAACACTTTCTTGTACAGGGTGTTTCTAAACACTTTCTTGTACAGGGCGTTTCTAAACACTTTCTTGTACAGGGTGTTTCTAAACACTTTCTTGTACAGGGCGTTTCTAAACACTTTCTTGTACAGGGTGTTTCTAAACACTTTCTTGTACAGGGCGTTTCTAAACACTTTCTTGTACAGGGTGTTTCTAAACACTTTCTTGTACAGGGCGTTTCTAAACACTTTCTTGTACAGGGTGTTTCTAAACACTTTCTTGTACAGGGCGTTTCTAAACACTTTCTTGTACAGGGTGTTTCTAAACACTTTCTTGTACAGGGCGTTTCTAAACACTTTCTTGTACAGGGTGTTTCTAAACACTTTCTTGTACAGGGCGTTTCTAAACACTTTCTTGTACAGGGTGTTTCTAAACACTTTCTTGTACAGGGCGTTTCTAAACACTTTCTTGTACAGGGTGTTTCTAAACACTTTCTTGTACAGGGCGTTTCTAAACACTTTCTTGTACAGGGTGTTTCTAAACACTTTCTTGTACAGGGTGTTTCTAAACACTTTCTTGTACAGGGTGTTTCTAAACACTTTCTTGTACAGGGCGTTTCTAAATACTTTCTTGTACAGGGTGTTTCTAAACACTTTCTTGTACAGGGCGTTTCTAAACACTTTCTTGTACAGGGTGTTTCTAAACACTTTCTTGTACAGGGTGTTTCTAAACACTTTTTCTTCTCTAATTTCACCATTTCCCAATTACTCGTATTTGGGGTCGGCGCTGCTTTCCTTTTTCTACCATGCTACAACCTTTTGTTCGGTTCCTACTCTTTAGCTGTAACTCTTTCCTGGCACGGTGCCCTAGCTTGCTTCTCACAGTATCCATAGAAACTGTGTACAAACTCGCTTCTGGCTGATTATCTCTCATCATTGGTTTGAAGCTTCCTAACACCAAACCTTCCGTATTTACACGGGCTTGTTCCCCTCGGTCTTCATAACGCTTGATGTGAAATAAATCTGAGAGTAAGGCTATTCCTGTGGCCTATTCCACGAAGCAACTTCTCACTTCGCACTTTTCAAAAAAAAAATGAGTGAGGAATATTTGTGTTCCACGAAGCTTTACAATTATTACACTGGACTAATGAGAAGTTGTTTACATTTTTTTCATCTCGATTTCATTTTCAAAATTTACTGAATTACCTCAGTACCGATTTTATTTTTCTTCTAATTTGATTTATTTTTAGAGTGTTTAGTTATGTTGAGTTTAGTTCCAATATTCAAAATATTCTATATTAATTAATATTCAAAAGTTTAATATTTAATATTAAAATATTATTATTCAAAAGTAAACTGAGGAGTGAAAAAGTTCTTTGCAGAAAAAGTCACATTTTACTCCTCACTTTGCAATCATAAAAGTTTCATGGAACAGAAAGTAAACAAATCAATGAAATTTACTTTGCATTACAACTCCACTTTTCACTCCAACTTTGTACTTCTCAAAAACGTTCATGGAACAGAAATTGAGAAGTTGGAATGCAAAGTGCAAAGTTTGGAGTGCAAAGTTGCTTTGTGGAATAGGCCACAGAACTCAAAATGAGACGAAAATACTCTGACCACCTGACTGCTCACTTTATTTCTGTCGTGTGACCTGGGAAGCTGAAATTTTATGCTACCTAAGATAGATTTTTTACAAGAATGAAACTGTCGGCCATGCATAGTGAATGTTTAGCAATTTCTATTCGGACATAACTTGTTAGTACTCTCATAAACACACAAACACACCGAAAATTGGTCAACTGCAGAATAAATGTTCCGATTGGCCAATACGATTTGAGATGAAATGGCAACCTTTCTGTGAACTGATACCCCTATGATTAATGACGCACAAATAAATATCATTTGTAAAAGTGTCACTTGTATGTAGTGCTAGTCCTGGAGTGGTTTGACAAACTGACTTGTTCCAGATCTAGATCTGTCCCACTCGATTTGTTAATCATTGTAATATTGTTATTTATGCTGATAAGCATAGATAACAAATTTCATAATCTAAGTTGCAAAGAGAAACAGTTTATAACTGTGCAATGGGAAACAAACGTTCAGCCTGAAAGTTCGTTACGACTTAATTTGTTTGGCGTCCACTTAACACCTCGACCACTAGGTTGTATTGTTACGAATTTCTTGTCACACTTCACTTATTAGACGTATTTTTTTTATTAAATGGTAACTTTATGACGCTTAACGCCATGATACGAGCGTAAGTTACTCTGTTTGTTTCACTGATTTACAAGTGGAAGTTTCTTGGAATGCACAAGAGGTTTCTACTAACGCAGCATCTATACAACTAAAAAAGTGCTGTATGATTTATTTGATAAGGTGTCACATGCTTGTTCGTTGTGAATAGACAATTGACAAATATTAAACGAAAATCCTGATCATAATTAGAAAATCCCATGACCCAGTCAAATTTACTGAAAATCAACCTTTGGCGTTATTAGTGACCTAGGAATGATTGGTTCTATAATGCTTATGTCGAGAGTTGAGCCCACAAAGATAAAGGCTTTTTTTCTCAAATACAGTGTGTTCGGTGTTCGAAAAGTCCCGGGATGGATTTTTTTCATTTTTAACGGCTAAAGATGGAGACTTGAAATTTTATATGTAGTTTTAACACAAATTAATCTATTTTTTGTCGTAATTAAAATTTCTACAGGGTGTCTCAAATTAAATAGAAACACCTATTTTTTATTTCATATTCATATTTTACGTTAAATTCTACACTCAATCGATTCCTCACTCGATACTTTGATCAAGCAGATCTCTGATCAAACCCGCCCAAGCATGGATTTTTCTTTGGAATAAAAGTGATAAAACCAAGAGTGTAATACATCAAATCATCAGTCTAGTTTTTTATGCTGAATCTCGTGGTACCATTGGTTTCTTCATGTTTTACACTTTGTATTCCCAAGGATTTATTTTATCCCTCTTGGGTATAAAAAGTGTAAAAAATGAAAAAAACAATGGTACCAAGAGATTTTGCAAAAAAACTTTACACTCTTGGTTTTATCACTTTTATTCCGAAGAAAAATCCATGATTGGGCGGGTTTGATCAGATTTTGACGTAAAATTTGAATATGAAATAAAAAATAGGGGTTCTATTTAAAAATCGAAAGTTGAATTTTTTGAGACACCCTGTAGAAATTTTAATTACGCCAAAAAATATATTAATTTGTGTTAGAACTACATATAAAATTTCAAGTCTCTATCTTTAGCTGTTAAAAATAAAAAAAAAAATCCGTACCGGGACTTTTCGAACACTCTGTATAGGCAGTAAGGCAACTCTCGAAATAAGAACCTATTAAAGCCATAACAACTAGTAGCGCACCAAATTTTAATGTCGTTCCGTTTTATTTGGTTAATATAAAACAGTATGGTCCTTTTAAAATTATAATTGCTGATCTAAAAAGTGAAGATGTAACAAATATTATTTTAAAATTATTCAAGATATTTATTTTGTTATTAATTTTTTATTAAAAAATACATTTTTTTTTTTACTAAATCCATTTTAAGTTATTTTAAAAAAAACAAGTGTGCTTGTTATGAGTGTGGAAAGTAAAGTTGAGAAAAATATGGTAATATTTATTAGCTAGAAAAAGAAGTAGGGAGACGAGCAAAATATGGATTGACACTAAGACCAAATTTTATAAAACAGTTTGACAAAAAAAATGTCAATACTGCAAGAAAGGAGAAATTAAATATTTTTTTAAAAAAGATACATTTATTACGTGAAAAAAAAAACACTAAAAAACAAACCACTCAAGATCAATCGATCAGTTGTTTAAAGAAGTCTCCAAAAAATCGAATCATTCGAATGGAATCTGAAACAATCAAGCAAAATAAACAAAATTAACACGATACTTTCACATGGTTCAATAGACTGGGACTTTTCTTTATACTTTCCTTATCCTATAAAAAGGAAAGTATTGTAATGGGCTGAAATTTTCAATGTCGAGTTTTCAATGCCAAAACACTTTTTGGGTTCCCCAGAGCCAAAATCTCGAGTTTCAGCCATTGGTCCGTGCGTGTGTCTGTCTGTGCACAAGATATCTCAAGAACGGCAAGTGCTAGAGACTTGAAATTTGGTATGTATGTCAGTTTTATGTCATGCAGCTCATATCTAATATACCGTTGGCGGTTTTATGCCGCTTTTTAGAGGTTTTCGCATATCCTGTTTAAAATGAGAACGGTAATAGCTAGAACTTTAAACTTGGTGCCTATTCATACCAATTTCATACAAGAAATTGAGAAATACAACTTATGTTGAAGTGTAGAATATTATTGGCCGCTTTTTGGTGGTTCTGCCTAAAAGCGTGTAGAATATTATATCAATTTCATACAAGAAATTGAAAAATACAACTTAGGTTGAAGTGTAATATATTTTTGGCCGCTAATTAGCGGTTGAAGACCGCTTTTTGGCGGTTCCGCCTAAAGCCAGAATAGAAAGGGCTAGAACTTGAAATTTGGTGCCTATTCATATCAATTTCAAGAAATTGAAAAATACAACTTAGGTTGAAGTGTAATATATCAAGAAGTGTAATACACAATTGTATTTCCGCTCTGGGGACTTCATTGAAAACTCGACATCGAAAATTTCAGCCCATTACAATACTTTCTTCTTTTTTTATAGACAAGGAAAGTCGTGTGATGTTCACAGCAGATTTTTCTGATACATAATTAAAAGTATAGTTCATAATATAGAGCCCCGTAGCGGATATACGAGTACATACCTAAAAAGACCTGTAATCATCACAGGATAAATCATATTCCGCCTGTGTCCTTCGTATGAGAAATCCTAAAAATATATATTGCCTCGATACTAATTTGTGCCTTCCAATGAGAATTTTTTCGTATCATCTTGTAAAATGATTTAAAAAAAAATACCAGAAAGTAATAAGCTCGCCCTCCACTTCTAAACCACATGAGCAAGTAGTTTTGTGAATTTTAGATCTCACTCAGTTGAAATAGTCACCATGAGGTCCAGGGTGGTCCGAAAATTAATCAGCAAATTCTATGAATACCACATGTCCATATAAATTGGACAAGGCGTTCGAGAATTATCGTTGAACGAACATTAGACGTTTAAAGAAAATTCGTTAAAACTAAATCTCACTTCGTTCGAACGTTCGATATACAAAGAATAATAGTGTTCGAAATAATTCAAGGAAGGGAAAACTTATTCAAGAAGAAGTTAGAAATGAAATTTTCCTCTCGCAAAATGAGTTTTAATTCATCATCAAGAAACAAATTTGGTGCTTGGTCTATTATTGGTAAATTTCTCATGTTTGCTTACACAATTCATTTTCTGTTTTAATAATGTGTGTCGCAATAAAATAACGCGAATTTATGAAACTATTTAAAGTACTCGTATTATCAAAATGGCTGAAGTAGTAATTTATTAGGTAAACACTGAGGTACCTAATGCTGGGCTACAAATTAATAAAAAATATCCTTTTCACTGAATAAGTCGATATGGCTGGGAATGGCATCACAGTATATACATTATTATTTATGATCAAATCCGAGATCCCCCTCTATATTATCGCATAGTAGGGTATAAATTTTATATCTTTTTGCTATAAATTTACTTAAAAATAGATTCTTTGTAAACATAATTTTGTTTTATTTTTATAAGAATATAGATTAAAATACTGTGGGGTACCTGTAGGAAATATACAGAATTTTTATTTTATCTCCCAAATTTGTTCAGATTATAGGATAGGTATTTGACTTGCATTAAGTATACTGTGGGGTACCTGTAGGAAATATACGGAATTTTTACTTTATCTCCCAAATTTGTTCAGATTATAGGATAGGTATTTGACTTGCATTAAGAATACTGTGAGGTACCTGTAGGAAATATACGGAATTTTTACTTTATCTCCCAAATTTGTTCAGATTATAGGATAGGTATTTGACTTGCATTAACCCTAGCATTGCCAAGGGGGGGGGGGGGGACAAAGTACCCGCGTTTNTATGATACTTATTTTAATGAGACCTTTAATAATTGTCACAAACAATATTTTCCATCATAGTATATAAAAATATGTATGTTCTAAGCCTTCTAAGGGATGATATTGAAGCCTAACTTTGGGCGCGTAATGCATGTAACCAATACATTGATTGTATAAAGCTACAATTAAAAGCTACCATAAATTGTCTAAAGTGTCTAATTATGTATCACCTGCAAGAAATAAGTGTGTGTAAATACTGTCACAAGACATTTGTCTGTGTGGGATGTCAGGAAAGACAAATTTCTGGTTCAGAATTTTTATTTTCATTTACATTATTTTATTTTTGGGATTTAATTTTATTTTTATGTAAGATAATAAAATAATAATTGATTTAGTTTATATTTTTTTAGTTTTTAATAAAGTAATAGCGACTTATTGTAATAAAAAAAATCATTTTATCCTTTATTTTTTTTGCGGGTACTTTGTACCCCCCCTTGGCAATGCACGTAATTGAATAGAGCTTGGCAATCCTAGGGTTAAGAATACTGTAGGGTACCTGTAGGAAATGTACGGAATTTTTACTTTATCTCCCAAATTTGTTCAGATTATAGGATAGGTATTTAACTTGCATTAAGAATACTGTGGGGTACCTGTAGGAAATGTACGGAATTTTTACTTTATCTCCCAAATTTGTTCAGATTATAGGATAGGTATTTAACTTGCATTAAGAATACCTTACAGGTTTTTGCGTTATAGTCAAGTCATAACGATGCGATGTTCGGTTCTTAGTCCCAGGAATACTTGGAGTTTACCAAATCTACCAAAGGAAATATTATTTGGTAAAGTGAGTATTAAAAGAGGGCACATTCAGTACCAATTGAAATGCAGGAAATAGTATTTGGTAAAGTGAGTATTAACAGAGGGCACATTCAGTACCAATTGAAATGCAGGAAATAGTATTTGGTAAAGTGAGTATTAAAAGAGGGCACATTCAGTACCAATTGAAATGCAGGAAATAGTATTTGGTAAAGTGAGTATTAAAAGAGGGCACATTCAGTACCAATTGAAATCCAGGAAATAGTATTTGGTAAAGTGAGTATTGACAGAGGGCACATTCAGTACCAATTGAAATGCAGGAAATAGTATTTGGTAAAGTGAGTATTAAAAGAGGGCACATTCAGTACCAATTGAAATCCAGGAAATAGTATTTGGTAAAGTGAGTATTGACAGAGGGCACATTCAGTACCAATTGAAAT
>CM022875.1:40007306-40058121 GCA_012654025.1 Pachypsylla venusta
CGCCCAAAGTTTGGCTTCAATATCATCCCTTAGAAGGCTTAGAACATACATATTTTTATATACTATGATGGAAAATATTGTTTGTGACAATTATTAAAGGTCTCATTAAAATAAGTATCATAATTTGATTACTACAAGCTTTTTGATAAAACGCGGGTACTCTGTACCCCCCCCCCTTGGCAATGCTAGGGTTAAGACTTAAAAGTAGAAAGTAGGTTAAAGAGTGCCCATTGTCTATAATTTGCTAATAGAAAGTCAAATGCTCCCAAAAGTGGGGGAGAGAAGAAAATATCATTTTAATAAAGTAGTGAAGTCAAGTTTTTTGTGTCTTATTTTCAACCTTTGGAGAATCGTCCATGAAAAAAATACCCCTGTCTTTAAAAAGTTTTTATTAAGGGTTTCAGGGTACATAAAATACCATTATATCAAATAAAAATATTAAATTCTTCCACCATATATTGTTGACCGATATTATTCAAATTTGTCATGTAGTTATTGTGGGTTCTGGGTTCCATATTAGGAAAGCAGTAAAAATAATTAAGCCATGTATAATAGCCAGCGTCTATGGCACGTTGAATACACCAGTTCCCGTTAGATCACTGAAGTTAAGCAACGTCCAGCGGGGTTGTGCCATTTGGGTGTCCGCGTGAGTTCGCGCCCTCGTGATGCCGGCTTTTTTCCGGCCCAACCCAGGCTGGGTGAGGTCAATGTGGGTAGCTGGTTTGCATGTTTCCAGCGAATGGAGGGTAAAACCCCCATCTTGAATGACCAATAGATGTTAAAGAGACGTTAAGCCAAATGAAAAAAAAAGCCATATACTGAGTTGACAGTTTTTAGAAATACAACCTTTGTAGGACACAAAAATAGGAGATCTAATCGTCTCGATTAGATATGAAATATGAACAAATGATTTTTATAAACTTTGCTGTATCTGTTTGAAATGAACATTCCAAATGTCCGGGAAACATGATATCATCTTCAATTGTTTCAAATGGAAATTTTGCACCAATTTAATGTCAGCGGACACCCCTACTGGCGCACATTCCGAATGCCCGGGAAACATGATATCATCTTCAATTGTTTCGAATGGAAATTTTGCACCAATTTAATGTCAGCGGACACCCCTACTGGCGCACATTCCGAATGTCCGGGAAACATGATAACATCTTCAATTGTTTCAAATGGAAATTTTGCACCAATTTAATGTCAGCGGACACCCCTACTGGCGCACATTCCGAATGTCCGGGAAACATGATATCATCTTCAATTGTTTCGAATGGAAATTTTGCACCAATTTAATGTCAGCGGACACCCCTACTGGCGCACATTCCGAATATCCGGGAAACATGATATCATCTTCAATTGTTTCGAATGGAAATTTTGCACCAATTTAATGTCAGCGGACACCCCTACTGGGGCACATTCCAAATGTCCGGGAAACATGATAACATCTTCAATTGTTTCAAATGGAAATTTTGCACCAATTTAATGTCAGCGGACACCCCTACTGACGCACAATCAATGTGATTTGACAATAGCTTCTCGATTAGAAACACGATTGCATTTCGATTAGGAACCTTTTTTTATCGTGTACCTTTAAATCGACGAAATAAGTAAGGAAAAGTTCAACTGGAGGCGACAGCTATATATCCAAAAATGACGATTTCTAGCAGTATATATACAAGCACACAACCCAAACCATACGATATATATAAAAAAAATTAGAAATGGACCCCATAAAACCGCATCTAAAATCTTTGAAAACGTTAAAAACAACTGTGAATCTAGTTCATACCCCATCTATGACAGATTTTCAGTGTTCGCAACAACAACAACAAAAACATGATTTTTAATACGTATCGACTCCATTTTATACACAGTCCGGTTCACATAAAATAAGAACAATATATATATATATATATATTATTCAGACTTATTTATTATCACAATAGTTACTTTATACTTTATTATCCGGAGCTCCGAAACCAGTCAGATGATACAGTGACTATTATGATAATAAATAAAAGTCTGCACAATATATAAATATTATACTCGTATATATTTTGTTCTTGTTTTATGATTTTTAAAGCCAAGAGAAAGACGCATGCTAAGTTAAGGCTGGAGCACACTAAAAACGTTTTATCGCCAGACTGAATGGGCATGCAAACATTTATGAGTGCGAGTGCGCACACTTAACAATCGAAAATTACAGTAGGTTTGCATGCCCATGGCCGACGTTTGTAGTGTGACACTCTAATAAAATGGTCTGAAATACAAATTCCAAAACTAACATCACCTCTACTAATGTTTATCTAGACGTCCAATAGACATCACAAAATGAAAAGTCAAACCTAAGATCACTTCAAAGGGAAAAAATTACAGCCATTACAAAATGAAAAGTCAAACCTAAGATCACTTCAGGGAACAAAGGGAAAAAATTACAGGCATCACAAAATGAAAAGTCAAACCTAAGATCACTTCAAAGGGAAAAAATTACAGACATTACAAAATGAAAAGTTGAACCTAAGATCACTTCAGGGAACAAAGGGAAAAAATTACAAACATCACAAAATGAAAAGTCAAACCTAAGATCACTTCAGGGAAAAAAAGGGAAAAAAAACTGCTAACACAATGAGAACATGATTTTTTAATTCGAGAATAAAGAAGAAAGAGAGAATTAAATGATTAATATTAATCCGGGAGAAACTTGTGCTTTTCTTTTCTATCATATGAACAAAAACAATTGACTTCGTTGTTGAATAAAAGATAATGCATAACACACAGGTTACTAATGAGATAAGAGGAAACATAAAGAAGGCGAAAACGAATATGTGGAAAGTGGGTAAGTAGGGAAAAAAACAAGAAAAATGTTGAGAGAGAGAGATAAAAAAACAAACAAGCTTGAAAAGAAAAAGGATAAAAATTGATAAGAGAAGCAGGCAGTAAACAGTCCTGTTTCTCCTCTCTACACCCAACACCCAACTAATGTTGGGTGTCAGACAGGGTGTGGCTGCACCAGGGATGCTGGGTCAACTCTCACGTGCTCTGTTCTCCTTCTCTGCTGTTTTCACGTAGAAAAATACGAGCTCATTTTGGAGGGAACAGTTAAAACAAATTTCAAACAGCATTATAAGTACCTACTCGGGCGATCGAGTTTCGCTCATTACAAGGTTTGCATCAATAAATATCAATATTAGAAAAAGTAAATTAATAGCGAACGTGTTTTTATTGTTATATTAAAAAGCGAACGTGTTTATCTTTATATATAAAAGGTAATGTCCTGAGTGACTGATCAACCTAGAGCCGAAACTATTAATGCTACAGACTTGAAATTTGGCAGGGACCTTCGTTGCACCATGTAAGTGTGCACTAAGAAAGGATTTTGTAATTTTGTAATTCTAAGGGGTAGAAATCGCGAAAAGTAAATAATCCCATAAGAAATACATCGGAGCGAGAGAGATAGCATCATGTCTCTAAGGCCCCAAACTATAGGCCGTAGCGAAGTACGGGCGAAAAAGTTACTATACATATAGTTTTAAAAGCAAACTTTTACTGTTACAATAAGCAATCAAGTGACATACCAACAGCAAGGTTGGTGAAATGTACCTATTCAAACACTAGGTAAGAAGATCTTTCAAATCAATTTTCCGGAGATGAACCCTATATATTTAGATCACACTTTCGCGCTCCAAGAATGGTCGTATTTTTTTTAAAAATTTATCTTAACGTCTCTTTAACATGTATTGGCCATTTAAGGCAGGGGTTTTATCCACATTGATCTCATCCAGCTTGGGTTGGGCCGGAAAAATAGCCAGCATCACGAAGGCGCGAACCCACTTGGACACCCACATAGAACAAGCTCGCTGGACGTTGCTTAACTTCAGTATCTAACGGGAACTTGTGAATTCAACGTGCCATAGACGCTGGCGTATATCAATTTTAGTTTTATAGTGGAAAGTTATACGGCGATGGTGTTGAATATTATTTTGAGTATCACTATTCTGCACTTCGTTCACTTTGAGGTGTTATCACTTGACCGTATACCCTGACCGTAAACGTATACCCTGACCAGTTACCCTCAACCGTGACCTAAATACACAAACGTATACGCTGACCAGTTACCCTCAACCGTGACCTAAATACACAAACGTATACCCTGACCANTAAATACACAAACGTATACGCTAAACAATTACCCTCAACCGTGAACTAAATACACAAACGTATACGCTAAACAATTACCCTCAACCGTGAACTAAATACACAAACGTATACGCTAAACAATTACCCTCAACCGTGAACTAAATACACAAACGTATACGCTAAACAATTACCCTCAACCGTGAACTAAATACACAAACGTATACGCTAAACAATTACCCTCAACCGTGAACTAAATACACAAACGTATACGCTAAACAATTACCCTCAACCGTGAACTAAATACACAAACGTATACGCTAAACAATTACCCTCAACCGTGAACTAAATACACAAACGTATACGCTAAACAATTACCCTCAACCGTGAACTAAATACACAAACGTATACGCTAAACAATTACCCTCAACCGTGAACTAAATACACAAACGTATACGCTAAACAATTACCCTCAACCGTGAACTAAATACACAAACGTATACGCTAAACAATTACCCTCAACCGTGAACTAAATACACAAACGTATACGCTAAACAATTACCCTCAACCGTGAACTAAATACACAAACGTATACGCTAAACAATTACCCTCAACCGTGAACTAAATACACAAACGTATACGCTAAACAATTACCCTCAACCGTGAACTAAATACACAAACGTATACGCTAAACAATTACCCTCAACCGTGAACTAAATACACAAACGTATACGCTAAACAATTACCCTCAACCGTGAACTAAATACACAAACGTATACGCTAAACAATTACCCTCAACCGTGAACTAAATACACAAACGTATACGCTAAACAATTACCCTCAACCGTGAACTAAATACACAAACGTATACGCTAAACAATTACCCTCAACCGTGAACTAAATACACAAACGTATACGCTAAACAATTACCCTCAACCGTGAACTAAATACACAAACGTATACGCTAAACAATTACCCTCAACCGTGAACTAAATACACAAACGTATACGCTAAACAATTACCCTCAACCGTGAACTAAATACACAAACGTATACGCTAAACAATTACCCTCAACCGTGAACTAAATACACAAACGTATACGCTAAACAATTACCCTCAACCGTGAACTAAATACACAAACGTATACGCTAAACAATTACCCTCAACCGTGAACTAAATACACAAACGTATACGCTAAACAATTACCCTCAACCGTGAACTAAATACACAAACGTATACGCTAAACAATTACCCTTAACCATGATCAGACTAAATAGAAAAATCGGAAATAAAATCAAATGTTACACCAAAGATTTTACAACTTTCATCACATCTATGGGAGTAAGTATGTTCGAAGATCAACTTAACATATTACTCATATCTCAAATCTAAGACCCTTCCACGGATATGACACAGGGCGTAAAAATACATCAAATATGGCGCTCATATTTTACGCTGAAAGACCACTCATTTCTAAAGGCTTACTTCCTACTACTTTGTCAGTACTGACTAGGTAGAGTGAACCACCTACAAAGGTCATTTTGACTTTAACGACTAATGTTATGTCTCGAAATTTCCTTTTAACTTTGATTCTGAAATGGAGAAAAGAAAGCTGGGTCAAACAAAATATATTCCTATTAACTTTAAAGAAATATAGGTAAGTACATACTTGCCACATTGCCTACACCCTACTACACATAGGTAACTTATACTTTCCCAGGTAAGCTTAACTAAAGAGCTTTTTACTGCATGTTTACAGTACCCATACATACAGAGGTTCACAAACTTTTTTAGATTAACGCCCACTTTCAAAGACTTTTGAGCTTTTATCTGCATGTTTACAGTACCCATACAACAGAGGTTCTCAAACTTTTTAGATTAGCGTCCACTTTCAAAAATTGTTGAGCTTTTTTCTGCATGTTTACGGTACCCATACAACAGAGGTTCTCAAACTTTTTGAGATTAACGCCCACTTTCAAACATTTTTGAGCTTTTTTTTACATGTTTTCAGTACCCATACAACAGAGGTTCTCAAACTTTTTTAGATTAACGCCCACTTTCAAAGATTTTTGAGCTCTTTTCTGCATGTTTACAGTACCCAAAAAACAGAGGTTCTCAAACTTTTTTTAGATTAGCGACCACTTTCAAAAATTGTTGAGCTTTTTTCTGCATGTTTACGGTACCCATACAACAGAGGTTCTCAAACTTTTTTAGATTAACGCCCACTTTCAAAGACTTTTGAGCTTTTATCTGCATGTTTACAGTACCCATACAACAGGGGTTCTCGAACTTTTTTTAGATTAACGCCCACTTTCAAAGATTTTTGAGCTTTTTTCTGCATGTTTACAGTACCCATACAACGGATGTTCCCAAACTTTATAGATTAGCGCCCACTTTCAAAAATTGTTGAGCTTTTTTCTGCATGTTTACGGTACCCATACAACAGAGGTTCTCAAACTGTTTTAGATTAACGCCCACTTCCAAAGATTTTTGAGCTTTTTTCTGCATGTTTACGGTACCCATACATATATACAGAGGTTCTCAAACTTTTTTAGATTAGCGACCACTTTCAAAGACTTTTGAGCTTTTATCTGCATGTTTACAGTACCCATACAACAGAGGTTCTCAAACTTTTTTAGATTAACGCCCACTTTCAAAAATTGTTGAACTTTTTTCTGCATGTTTACGGTACCCATACAACAGAGGTTTTCAAACTTTTTTTAGATTAGCGCCCACTTTCAAAGATCTTTGAGCTTTTTTCTGCATGTTTACAGTACCCATACAACAGAGGTTCTCAAACTTTTTTTAGATTAGCGCCCACTTTCAAAGATCTTTGAGCTTTTTTCTGCATGTTTACAGTACCCATACAACAGAGGTTCTCAAACTTTTTTAGATTGGTAATAATGACAAGAAGAAGCATTATAAGGTAATTGTTTATGGTAAGTATCGCTAGATGAAGATTGTTAAACATACCTTATAATGCTATGATACCCACAAACGTTGTGACATAAAAACACAAAGAAAATATACATTTAACATTTCTATAAATTGTGACTCGAAAAAATAGAGGTGAACTTAATTTTAAATGCTGCCACTCTCAGAAGCATTAGCAAGTCAGCATTTCAATTGATTTCTTAACAACAAAGCTTAGGGCAATCCGGAAGTGAACATAACTATAAAAGAAGCTATAAATAGTATAATATAGTCTGAGGGTACATTCACACTAGTTTCAATGGGGATAAGATTCACTCTCTTCTCACACTTTCCTTCAAATTGTACCTATTTGTAGAGAGGAATTTATTAAGGGATAGAAATGATTGCGGGACTGATGTTATTCTAAGCCATGGGTTCTCAAACGGTGGTACTCGGGCCCATTTCAGGTGGTACGCGAAGCCATTTTCAGTTGTGCACAAAATATCATAAAATAAATGTAGGCATTATGTAAAAAAAATCCACCTAATACCTAATACGAGTGGATTAGAAATCCTTTTTTCAGAAGATAAAGAATCGTTTATTGATCTGACAAGTGATAGCACCGTGAAAGATATGTTCAACAGTAGTAGTATTTTAGTTGATTTTTGGATGAAAATCAACAAGATCAAATATTCAAGTCTCCACCGTAAAAATTAGTATTATTCAGCCTGATATTGAAGCAATTGTTTCTGATAAGAGTTAGGTAGTACGCAATCTCATCAGAACAGGAGGAAGTGGGTTCAAACCCCCACCTTTCTTCTCACTCTGCCACTCTGTTTTCCATCTTATCAGGTACCTTTGCATGATAATTTTTTAAGTTCAGCTTCTTTGTGGAATTATGGTCCCATATGTTAATAATTAATTTTTGTTTTCCTTCATACCCCACCCCCATGTTGCCCCCAGGGGATACAACTTTTGTTTTTTAAATACGAACTTTTAAATACGAAAAAAATCACACGCCTATCGTGTTTGGTTTCAAAATGGCGGCCATTTGAAATTTCCAAGATATGACTTCCAAGTGTGTCTAAAACTAGGCGAATTATTTGAAATGGGATATTAAATAATTGCATAGGACAACATTGTCGAGGAACCTGTTATTTTTAGACATTATTCGCCTAGTTTTAGACACTCTTGGAAGTCATGTCTTGGAAATTTCAAACAGTCGCCATTAAATACGCTAGACGTGTGAATTTTTTTGTAAAATACTTCCAATTTTATTGTCTTTCTGAAAATGTATCACAAAATAGGGGTTCGTATTGAAAAAACAAAATGGGACCCGCCCCTGAAAAATTGGTCACACCATCAGGTGGTTTAATTTGGGATATAATATACCATGCAAAATTTCAAAACTACAGCCAAAAAAAATAAAATAAAGCCGTTCAAAAGATATTCAGGTGATCTCGGACTTTTGGGACACACTGTATAAGGTTAACCAGAATTCCAATTACTTTGGAATTAATAGTGGTGTGTGCTCCCAGTAGGTAATAAGACAGAGGTTTATATTTTTTTAGATTTTTTGCCAAAAATCCCAACTATTCGTTATGCTTATATTGTTATTATAGCCATTAGACTCGGCAGGCTCAAAAGGATTTTTTCTAATTTATTAAACTCCCGAAAAAGCCGAGTACTTACATCATCACTTTCTTAGACACAAACCTTTTTGAAAAAAAAAAAAAAAAAAAAAAAAAAAAAAAAAAAAAAAAAAAAAAACAACTGAAAGAAATCGTCGCGAGCGCGCACACAATTCACTAAAATTTCATTCTATTCTCACGTATGGTGTAGGGACACATACGAGAAACATACGGCATTCAATTACCTAGGCATTGAAATTAAATTTATACATATTTTACTGTTTTGAGAAAGCCTTTGTTGACCTTTGACGCAATTTCCTCCATGAGAAAGACGATCGGAATCTTTTGCTATATTGGGCATTGCAATATACAAAGAAAGAAAAAAAAAAATAGAATGATTTAACNAAAAAAAAAAAAAAAAAAAAATAGAATGATTTTACCCAAGAAACGTTGAAGCGCAAACCGAGGTCATGCGATTTCCACACGGCCAAATAAAGGACATTAATTAGTGACAATAATGCAATGTTTACCGGATCCTCATCGAAAATTAGTTGGAACGCTCTCACGATGGCCAGTTCTACGCTCCAGGATGACCTTGAACGATCCGGCCTAGGGATATCAAAATATTTTGGGTTGGTAACCTCATATCAGCCTATTTCTACCATTTTTCAAACCTGAATCTAGAAACGGAAGAACTGTTGATTTTAAGAGGATCTCAGATAATATTCTTTAGACGACGCGACGACCTAATTATTGGTGTCATTTGGTATACTGCAAGCTAAACTAAACTTGCATCATGAATTGGCCATAATGACGGTTAAGGCATCAGTTATTGTTATTTAAGAAAAGCATCAAGTGTGACCAGGACTGAACAAATAACATGTGTTGGATCATCGGCATAATTATTTCCTAACAGAATATACAGTGTGAATCAGAATGTGGGAGCATTCACACCAGACAGTGACGGAAAATTATTCCCACTGACCGTGAACTCACACTGTCACATGCCGGTCCAGTATGAACCTGTTCCTTCAAATGTCTGGATGAATATTTTTAGTTTTGCCGGACGGATCACTTGTCGGTCACGACATTGGCACTGCTTAATGTGAATGCTTCTTAAACTTTCTTCTTCTTCTTAGGGTGTCCATCCGTTTCGGATGTGGGCGATCATCGTGGCAGTTTCTTCCTTACTCTTTATCATGTGGAGCAGCTCTTCAGTTGTTTTGTCATTCTATTGTCTCAGATTGGCGAGCCATGATGTTCTTCTTCTTCCAGGATGTGGGCGATCATCGTGGCAACTTCTTCTTTGCTTTTTATGATGTGGAGCAGCTCTTCAGTTGTTTTGTCATTCTATTGTCTCAGATTGGCGAGCCATGATGCTCTTCTTCTTCTTCTTCTTCTTCTTCCAGGATGTGGAGCAGCTCTTCAGTTGTTTTGTCATTCTATTGTCTCAGATTGGCGAGCCATGATGTTCTTCTTCTTCTTCCAGGATGTGGGCCATCATCGTGGCAACTTCTTCTTTACTTTTTATGATGTGGAGCAGCTCTTCAGTTGTTTTGTCATTCTATTGTCTCAGATTGGCGAGCCATGATGTTCTTTTTCTTCCAGGACGTGGGCGATCATCGTGGCAACTTCTTCTTTAATTTTTATGATGTGGAGCAGCTCTTCAGTTGTTTTGTCATTCTATTGTCCCAGATTGGCGAGCCATGATGTTCTTCTTCTTGTTCTTCTAGGATGTGGGCCATCATCGTGGCAACTTCTTCTTTACTTTTTATGATGTGGAGCAGCTCTTCAGTTGTTTTGTCATTCTATTGTCTCAGATTGGCGAGCCATGATGTCCTTCTTCTTCCAGGACCGCATTTCGAGTTTATCTTTCCTTGAAGGATTTGCTGCATTGTCTTCTATCTCATCTCATTTCTCATTATGTGTCTAAGATATTCTAACTTTCTACATTTTATTATTTTTATTATTTCAGGTTTTTTCTTCAATCTTCTTAATACTTTTCTGTCCAGGTTCTCCGATATAGCCATAACTCAAAAGCCTCCAATCTTTTGGTTGTTTCTTTCTTCAGGGTCCACATTTCCACTCCATACAAGAGTACGGATAATACATAACATCTTAGGAGTCGGAGTTTGGTATTCAGTTTTAGGTAGTGACCTTTGAACATAGAACTCATTTTGTTAAACACCGCTCTATTTTTTTTCAATGCGATCGACATTTAATTTCTTGTGAAATATCCCATTCTTCATTTATAGTAGTGCCCAAGTATGTATATTGCGATACTCTTTCAATTCTATTCTGGTTGACATATAAGTGTGCTCCGTTGATACTTTTTTTGCTCACAATTAATAGTTTTGTTATTGTGACTACTTTGTTCATAAGTATTTGGAGTCCTTCTATAGTGTCAGCAAACATTATGGTGTCATCCGCATATCGGATGTTGTCTAGACGGACACCATTGATCGATATTCCTTCCTCTATGGTATCTAGCACTTCTCTAAATATTTGTTCTGAGTATTGAAGAGAATGGGCGACACTATACATCCCTCATCCCTGGCGAACTTCTCGCAGTATTTTTACTTCTTCTGTTTGTTCTCCATCCACTGTTAACGCCGTTTTTTTTTTTTTTTAATTTAATTTGGTTTAACGTCTGTTTAACGTCTATTGGTCATTCAAGACGAGGGTTTCACCCTCCATTCGCTGGAAACTAGCAAACCAGGACCACTATGCTACTGAGGCAGCTTAAATTTTATGACATTATATAAGACGAGAAATATAAATTTACATAAAACTAGACCAGATGGTTCGAAAACGACACCAGCGGTTTACTTTTTCACCCAGAGAAAAGTTATTGTATCAATGTACTGCAACGCAAGGGGGAATAATTTGTATTCTTTTGGCAAAGTTATTTCTTTTACAGTAACAGCTACTAACCCCTCACAGCATGTACTCAATTTTCAGTTCACTAACTAATACAGTAAAGTTGAACTTTTGCCAAGAGGAGACTCAAAATAATAATATGAGAAATGGAAAACTTAGGAGAAAATACGTTTCCCGGATATGTACTGGGTACCTACAATATGTTATTCAACTCCTCTTCTGATAAATTAAGGAATTTGCCAAGGAAAGACTCAACATAATAATATGAGAAATGAAAAACTTAGGAGAAAATACGTTTCCCGGATATGTACTGGGTACCTACAATATGTTATTCAACTCCTCTTCTGATAAATTAAGGGATTTGCCAAGGGAAGACTCAACATAATAATAGGAGAAATGAAAAACTTAGGAGAAAATACGTTTCCCGGATATGTACTATGGGTACCTACAATATGTTATTCAACTCCTCTTCTGATAAATTAAGAAATTTGCAATCCAAAGGGTCACGTTGTTTATTTACCGTGGGAAAACTATCCCCATACGGCCAACTCCTAGTCACTTACGCAAAGAAACAGTTCGTTTACATTTGGCCCATTTCTGAGGTAGTGAGCAAGGAAACTTACCATACAATTTGGTACTCGCATTGGTCCTCTTTTTGCTACTTCTACTGATCGGTTTTTCCTTCATTAAATGCAGGGCCGGATTATCAATATAGTAGCACGTGCGACGGGCCACGCGCTTTAGAGGGCCCCGCGCTTTGACAACTTACACTAGATATTTCGACATTTCTGGGTTGACAATTGAAAAACATATCATTTTGACGGGACCCCCAACTCTTCAAAGTACCTATTACCTAGCAACTTAATAAAGAAACGAGAATTGCAACATAAGCAAGTTGTTTTTTTAGCATGAGCGGTGACCATGTTTTATCGATGTTGGTATACTCAAAATTTGATTTTACTTTTCTCTACCAGCTGAAGGTACTAGACCAAAAGGACAAAAGATAATCAATTTTTGTACTGGCTCCAAAAAGTAGATTACTTAGGCGGCGCCGGTGGGGGTGGGGGGACCCCGCTCTGTGAGTGTTGAAATTCGGCCCTGATTAAATGTAAAGGTTAATCCGACCCTGATTAAATGTAAAGGGTTAGTTTATACTTGGCATATGCCATATCTTTGGGCTTCCGTGATGCCTGCCCTCCTTACTCCGGGGGCACCATCACAGACAGTGAGTTTATGTTTATACACTCCTTATAATTAACTTTTAAATAATAAATAAAAACAAAACTCTTACCAAAAACACTATTTATAATTATTTATAAAGAAACTAGTTTCGAATCATTCGATTCATCATCAGTCTAGTCGAGTCTAAAGATGGAAGTTGACTCAACTTCCATCCTTCGACTCGACTAGACTGATGATGAATCGAATGATTCGAAACAAGTTTCTTTATAAATAATTATAAATAGTGTTTTTGGTAAGTGTTTTGTTTTTATTTATTTATTTAAAAGTTAATATTTTTAACACTTATAATTAACATGTTATTCAAAGATTTTATAATTATATAATTCAAACTCCTTATAATTCCCATTCAAATTTAACAGTGTACTAACGAGACGAATCGGTCAGAAGTTACTGAGAAGTTATGGCAGAATGTAAACACTGCCTTTCATTCGCACTGCCGATGCCGGTATTTAGAACTTTGCCTCGGATAAAAACCACCAACGAAGGAAAAACCGGGCATTAGAAGTGGCAGTGCGAGTAACAAATTCTATGCTGAATTTCCTCAGAAATGGGCGATAAGTTGACCTCTCCCGGATTTAAATAATGAGAGCACGTTTTGAGAGACACTAGATACTATTAATAAGTTTAAGTTCGAGCAAGCGAGAACCCAATTTATCTTATACAATAGTATGATCATTATTACCGTGTGAACCTACGTCAATATTAGGTATAGAAAATACTTTCATCCAATACATTTCGATGGTAACTATTTCCTGCGTATGACATTAGAAGTACGATAACCCCCCCCCCCCCCCCCCCCNNNAAAAAAGGTTTATTATGTACTATGTACATAAGACAAGTAAAGGTAAAGAAAATAGATTTTTTTTTAAAAAATTAAATGTCGGCCCCCCGCGTAAACTATTTCGGAGAGGTAAAATCATATCCAAGGGTACTCGCAATCACCGCTTACTTATTTATCTTTTTGCATAGCACATATCTGTACAAATATGTGTTCTATGCTATGTAAGTATAAGTAAGTATGCGGTTGTCCGCGACAGTAGCGAACACGGGAGAGGGAGGGGCAATATCGGAGACTCCCCCACTTATCAAGCGCACTGTATCCGACCAAATATGACATACAAAATTACAAATCTCTAGCTCTAACCATTCTCCTTTTATACAGCGATGCTGAAAACCGCTAAAATGCGGCAAAAATCGCCAAGGGTGTATTCGATTGCACCCAAAAGTTTCGGGCCAAAATTAGAGCCCAGATGGGACCTATATACAAAATTTTATCCAAATCGGTCAACGCTAAGATACGGTGTACGGCGACAGACAGGCGCACACACGGACCAATGGCAGAAACTCGACATTTGGGGTCTGGGGACCGCAAAACTTGTTTTGGCATTGAAAACTCGACATCGAAAATTTCAGACCATTACAATTACAATACTTTCCTTTTTATAGGATAAGGAAAGTAAAAAAATGTACTTAACATGGCTTATTTTAATGAATTTTACTTTTTTCCTATACCGTTTGAAACTCATTTTATCTAGTGTATCTTTCCAGAAATTAGGGGGAGTGGGGCCGGGCCCTATGGGCCCCCCACCCTTGCTTACGCTCATGTGCTCCTATATCGCTACGAAAAATCTTAGTTTGACGGGACTAGTTTCCCTGGACGCAAAAGTAATGGAATTTTCTGATTTTGTGAAAAGATTTTAGCCAATGGCTTTTTTCTCTTGGAAAATCCAACTTTTCAATTTTTCGTTTTTATGGAATACTAGCAGGATACGCCCGCTTCGCTTGGCACCTTATAGGCATGGCCGTTTATAGTTTCACCGCTTTTTTTCGCGATAAAAAGTAGCCTATGTCCTTNCTATCTTAGAATATTAAATTAAATAATACATGTAACACCTAATTTGAATACAAAGAGAGGGCACCCCTATAATAGTTTGGTTCTTGTTCCGCGTAATAAATACTCAGTATAATAAGGAATTCAAATTAAACATCACAAAAACATTTTGATCTCAAAGAAAGAATAAGAAAGATAGACGTTGAGGCGGGGGTTACAGCAATATGACATACATATGATAGAATAATAAAAGTCACCCTCTGTGGCAAAGGGCGACTAGAGGGGTAAGAGGGTAATAAACATCTGTCAACTATTATCAGATTAAACATTTTGGGGAGATACCTTGTGGAGATAACAAATACTCCTAGAGTAATTTCTAATGAACTAATCAAAAACGCTCCCATATGCAGTGGTCAGGCCCAACGAGAGGGGGATGGGGGGAATCCCCCCCACCCCCAAGCCCGGGATTTCCTAAGGGGCAAGGTGAGAAAATTATCATAATGAAATTTTTCAAGTTTTTTTCTGAATAATAAATAAATCAAGCTAATTGTATGTTTTAAAGGTCTCGAGTTCATTACAGAAAACCAGAGATCTCTAGGATCTACCGTTCATGAATTACAGGGTGGAACATGTGACAATGGAACCTTTACGACCGCACCGAAATGGTACGTAAAAATGCCTGCAAATAAGTTTTTATGATCCCAAATAAGTAATTTAGTAAAAAAAAATAGTGATCCAATTAGATGGTTGTCCCACCCACTTCGATTGCAGATTCTTAGACCAAAATTTACAAAAAAGCTGGATAGGAAATTTTATACCGTGTTCCACTGTGAAAAAGTAATATCTTTGAGTAAAATATTGAATTTTCTAAATAGGAGCCGTGTTCACTCTGGGGGGGTCGGTTCCACCAAAAATCTGAAATTGAGAAGATTTAATTTCGTGATCTCGAAATTGTTGTTAATCCGCCTGGGCGAATTATTTCTAAAAGTAGTCGAAGTGTCTAAAACTAAGCGAATTATGTCTAAAAAGCAGGTTCCTCAACATTGGTGTCCTATGCAATCATTCAAAATACCATTGCAAAAAAATTCGTCTAAGTTTTAGACACTTTTGGAAGTCATATCTTGGAAATTTCAAATGGCCTCCATTTTGAAATCAAACACGCTAGACGTGTAATTTTTTTTGCAAAGTACTTTCAATTTTATTGTCTTTTTGAAAATGTATTACAACATGGCGGTTCGTATTTAAAAAAAAAATTGGCCCCCTGGGGGCCACATGGGACCCGCCCCTGAAAAATTGGTCACGCAATCAGGTGGTTTAATTTGGGATATAATACCATGCAAAATTTCAAAACTCCACATACAGCTGTTCAAAAGATATTCAGGCAGCTCGGACTTTTGGGACACCCTGTATAATGTAGAGGTATTCAATTAATTAAATGGAACAACAAGTTAAGATAACGATATTAAAGCTTACATTATAAAATTTACAAATCGGGTTGACATAAATATATCGTCTTTTCCTAGAGACATCCTCAGAAAAAAGTCGACACTGCATATGTAATAGCAAAATGTAGAGGTACCTATTCAATTAATTAAATGGGACAACAAGTTAAGATAACGATATTAAAGGTTACATTATAAAATTTACAAATTGGGTTGACATAAATATATCGTCTCTTCCTAGAGACATCCTCAGAAAAAAGTCGACACTGCATATGTAATAGCAAAATGTAGAGGTACCTATTCAATTAATTAAATGGGACAACAAGTTAAGATAACGATATTAAAGGTTACTTTATAAAATTTACAAATTGGGTTGACATAAATATATCGTCTCTTCCTAGAGACATCCTCAGGAAAAAAGTCGACACTGCATATGTAATAGCAAAATGTAGAGGTACCTATTCAATTAATTAAATGGGACAACAAGTTAAGATAACGATATTAAAGGTTACATTATAAAATTTACAAATTGGGTTGACATAAATATATCGTCTCTTCCTAGAGACATCGTCGGAAAAAAGTCGACACTGCATATGTAATAGCAAAATGTAGAGGTACCTATTCAATTAATTAAATGGGACAACAAGTTAAGATAACGACGATTTTTGTACAAGCGTCGTACAATACAATTTCAGTTTCCAAACGCAACTCATTTAACGCGCAAATGTTTACGACAAAAATCAGGTAGGTACATCCCTTATCACTAAACAAAGGAAACACATTCACAGACAAATGGAAATCTATATTTTTTTAAAAAAAAAAATAACGAGAATTAAATAAATAAAACGCATCAAGAAAAAACAAAATTTTGAGATTATCACAATTTTAAAACATTCTTCCCAAAAATGAGGAATTATACCTAAATTTCGAAAGCGTATCGTTGCGTAGAATTACAACTAAAAAAACTTACCATGAAAATTTCACGGAATTAATCCAAAGTAAAATACAAAAATTTTAAAATCAAACTTAAAAACACTGTTTAATTGACGGTTAAATAAGAATATTTTTAATTATTTATTTGAATAGAGGTGTAAAAAAAAAACACAAAAATTTACACACGGGGTTTTAAAATCTGAAAAAACAAACACAATTTGAATTTTGAATATTGCGAAATTTCAAAATTCTGTATATATTTTTTTTACACAAGAATATTCGAATAATAAAAATCAACTCTTAACGAGACACGATCTCTCTCAAACACATTAATAAACTATCTCCCTTTCTTTGTCTTCACTGGAGCCAGGATCTCTCTAAAGTCCCGCGCATTATCCTAAAGGTTTCTATGGTAACAAGTCTCCCTACCAAAGATCCGGGATAGAAATTTTCTACAATTTTTTTTTGTGACGTCACATTATGGAATGTAAAATTCAAATAATTTGTAAGTAGGTATATTTTACACTCTGTGATAAATAAAACATCATCGAATTCAAGCAATGATTGACGAAAAATAACATTTTATACGCAATTATGTGCATGTGCATTCTTAGATATATTCCCCAGAAATTGATATAATTTAAAATTGCGTAAGAAATGTAACAAATTTTACCAAACAAAAGACTTTCATTGTATAGGAAAATCAATATGAGTTGTAGACAACTTTCAACGCACCTACAAAGGCTTCTTGACATTGGTTATGGGTTGGGGTTTTGGTACGTCTTGTAATAGTGTCCACTCAATAATTGTAAATTAAAAGCTATCTTTATCTTTTGATAAATAAAGAGATTTAAAAACAACACTACTTTTGTTTGATGGCTTACTATCAAAGGTTTAATAAATAGAACGAATCAGTGGCGTGTTTAACATATCTTCCGTTAATGTATTTTTCTAAATAAATATTTTCCCTGGAACCATTCAGTGACGTGTTTAACATACCTTTCGTTAATGTATTTTTTTTAAATAAATATTTTCCCTGGAAATACTCAGTGGCGTGTTTAACATACCTTTCGTTAATGTATTTTTCTAAATAAATATTTCCCTGGAAATACTCAGTGGCGTGTTTAACATACCTTTCGTTAATGTATTTTTCTAAATAAATATTTTCCCTGGAAATACTCAGTGGCGTGTTTAACATACCTTTCGTTAATGTATTTTTCTAAATAAATATTTTCCCTGGAACCACTCAGTGGCGTGTTTAACATACCTTTCGTTAAGTATTTTTCTAAATAAATATTTTCCCTGAAACCACTCAGTGGCGTGTTTAACATACCTTTCGTTAATGTATTTTTCTAAGCAAGTATTTTCCGAAGAGGATGAAACTAGTCAACTCTATCTTTTATTTTAATTTTTTAAAGTCAAGTTTTTATCTGATCTAATTGAATGGAAGGTCTTTGAAAAATAACGACCAACCAGAATGGCCATGAATTTGTAGTATACGCCCCTTATATGTCATTCTAAGGCCCTGGGGAAACATATAAACGAGGAGCCTGTGTTCTAAATGCTAGTACTTGCAATAACAAGAATTAGCCCGAACTTTAAGACGCATGTAAAACGAGAAAATAGTTTTCTCAAGATTTATAGGCACTATAAATTAGCACCCGGGTATACAATTCCTACCTAATGAAATTGACTAGTCCTACAACTGACCCCCCCCCCCNACCAGGTGGGGTTAGCAATGGACAGTGGTTGCAGATAAAATCCTACTGAAAAACATGATGAACACATTTTGCAACAAGTAATTTATTTTACAAGTCATGACGATAAAATTTCGTGTGCAGCTTTAAACATGAGTAACACAGGACGAATATTGGTTGTCAGAAATGCAACTTTATTGACAAGTAATAAAAATAATGAGCTGCAATTAGATTACGTTGTAAAAATAAAATGGAACGGAAATAGGTACGAACATTATCGTCCAACATTTATCCGTTCTGGAGAGAAAAATGAGTATTTATTTGTGATTATTATTGATTGAAAGAGAAGATTTGTTCGTGAAATGAATCCAAAATTTTCCTTTAAATGAATTCGTTAAATTGGCATACTATGTCAAGTAAAACCATATTGAAGGTTAAAAGTACTATTATTGCGACATTATAGCTTCAAATGTTTGGATTTTTTGTGGAACCGACTCCCAGAGTCAGCAAGGCTCCTATTTAGAAAATTTAATATTTTAGAAGTGATGACTTGGTGGAGAATTTTTATAGCACGCAGTGGTATTTTTGGGGGGATTTACTCAATGAGTCGGGTGAAAGTAATTTGGAAGTGGTCAGCCACAGCTATTACATAACCTGGATTAAGACTAATGGACTGGTTTTTGGACAGATATCAAACTACTTTTTATTCAAGTTTAACTTGAAATGCAAATTTTTTGAATTCGAATTTTTATAGCTTTGAATTTAACAACCTAACACACTATTATCATTTTTAAAGTTAACACAATAGCCCTAAAAAATGAATAACGATGCGCTAATTGAGACCAGGCCTGATGACAAGGGGTGATAACCTCCCCTTCGGTCCAGTCCCGAACTTCTCAAGGGGCACAGTTATTTATTTTTATGATCTGTACTTATAGAGCAATAAATAGATAAATCAATACTGTGACATATTTCTCTGATCAGTCCCTATACTAGAGGAAACTGAAAAGGTTATGGCTTTTGGTGTTGTAACATCTGTGATCTTACTAAGCTTTTTTTGGAGAATTTATATAAAGAGGCCCGTAAGTTTTGATTCCCGGGCCTGGCTTTCCTAACTACAGCCCTGAATCCGACACGGCAAATATAAAAAGACGCGGCTGACGCAAGTGATGATGCATGTGCTGTGAAACACCGCTAACCTCTCACGAGGTTTATTATGTTACTAGTAAAGAACCACTTGGATATGAGACGCCCAGCTCTGGAACCAACTAGACTTTAAAGGGGACCTGAATACCAAATTTAATTAAAACCGGTCTAAGATAAGTAGTCTTGCAACCAAAGAGATTATCTATGGGCCACAATTTGAGTAAACTTTCATAATTTTTGGTAAAATCCTTTCTCGAGTCATCTTTAGGGCTCATTTGGGTAGTACACATAGTTCCTCTTAAAATACAGCAGTGGTTACATCCTATAAAACTAAAAAAAAAAAAAAATGGCGAAACAAATGGTAATATTTTTAGGTGTTAGCCGTTAAAAAATTTAGCTCACCTCAGAAATCGCAAACTCTTCATTTCGGAAGTCCAACACGAATTAACATCAAGTACAGCTTGGTTTCGATTCTATTTCCAGCAATCGCGTACAAGACTAGTAATATTAACTTGTAGTTCATTGTGAAACAGGCCTTAGCATTGTTACGTGTGTCCAAATGAAACCAGTTTGTTTTTTCAAAGAGGATTCTCACACCCAAATACCGACCATAAGATATTTAGTCAATCATACACTTTTATATCTAATATACTCTATGATGTTATATATTAAGTTATATATTTGATCTAGAATTCAACGAGTATTTCAAAAAATTTAAAATCGTCAAAATCGGATCAGCCGATTTTTCAAAAATTAACCTTTCTTTTGTGATAGCCGGGTTTTTTTCAAGGGGAAAAATCGTTTAGCTGCCAATAATTTTAAAATGAACCATGTATACAGGGTTACAGGGTGTCAAAATAACGTCGCGACGTAATTTAGATACACATGTAAAATTAACAGCTTTCAAGCAATATATCGATCATTGAAATCGGTTCAGCCAATATTTGGCAATCTAGATTTTCAATATTTCTGACATAGTGGTCGCTTTTGGTATCTACAAACTTCGAGTTTTCACTCTGGCATGAGTTCTAGACCCCCGTTAGAGACAATTAAGATATCTATTTGATCTAGAATTGAACATGTATTTAAAAAAAATACAGAATTAAACGAGTATTCTAAACGACACATAAATTGTTAAAATCGGTTCGGGCAAACTTTCAGCCTAATCGATTTTTTTTTTAAAAAAAGCTTGTTCAATTCTAGATCAAATAAATACCTTGATTGTCTCGATCGGATTTCTAGAACTTATTCCGAGTATAAACTAGAAATTGGCACAAAAAATTGCCACCATCTTAGATTTTGCTAAACTTTTTTTCTCGGAATAAGTACTACCAAAAACCATCAAAAAACCTTTTGTTGGAATTTGTTCTACCTTTTGCCACTTTTTCTCGTATTTTTTTTTTTATTTTTAATTTNGTATTTTTTTTTTTTTTTTAATTTAAATGGCCTGAGTGAGTTAACCACCCACTTCTGGCCAACTAGTTTTTTTTCTCGTATTTGAAATTCACCTATTAATGAAAATTCCAAAAATTTGGATTTTCTTTTGTCAAAATCATTTAGGTTCATCTTTACAGTCCAATATTTTTGAATATACAGTATACGTACTCATGGAAAATGGAAGATATAGAACACTCTGTATTGAATCAAACTGAGTAATGAGAATAAAAAATGCAATCAATACAATAATTCACATTACAAACGAGCAAATTACTTATTTTATTATTTATAAAATAAACAAAAAAATATGAACAAATTCATTTCTATTAAATAGTTTCCACTTACAGTGGCGAAAAGGAATAATTTAGCTATTACATTATTAGGACGTTCCAACCTTCATTGTAAGGAACAAAAGTAAAAGACACCTTTAGTAACATTCGGTTTTTAGTGACATTTTCTCAGTTTAGTAACATTCGGCAGGGTTAGTGCATGAATGAGTGATCACGTAAAAATACTATCTACACGAATTACATTACTTATTTACCGAGTCAAGTTGCACAAAAAATTGATTTTGTTTGAGACAAACGAAATGGTACGTTTTATTAAAACAAAAAAAGAAAATAGGCAATGAAATATTTTCAATACCTATGTTCTTATTCACACAAATAAAATTCGTCTAGTTTTATTTGATATTTACTTGTATATTTTTATTCCACTGGCGCTTGTTTCTTATCGTTTATATTTGCTTGTAGTGTATTGAATAGTCTTGCTCATTTTACAAACAGCATGGTTTCGAGGAAGAAAAAAGTCAATATAAAAATAATATTCCAATTTTTTAAAAAAACAAATCTTCTTTTTCACCAGTGAATTTGGTATTCACACAAAAGCCTTTGTGTGAATACCAAATCTTCCCTACCTTCGACAGTGCGGACGCAAAATTGATTTATTTTTACTCGATTTTTCTTCATTTTAGACTCCACTTATCCACATAGACCTCTGGCGAAAATTTCAAATACATAAAAAGTAGACAAATCATGATGTCGAAATTCATCTCAAAGTATAAGATGTTGTCGTATGATATTCACACAACTTTCATTAATGATGTTTTTAGTTTCTGAGCATACAGTTGTAACGAAGAGTGAAGTCAACCCGAAGTGAAATTGATTTATTTGAATAACAAGAATTGTTCACGTCAAGTAATCCAAAATCTACTGGTGAGCACGAAACTTCTAACTTTAAGTGCGCCTTAATAGAGCGCGTCACGGCAATGTATCAACATACAAAGAAAAAAACTCAAGAAACTAAAAATGGTTTAGTCCGCTATGTCATCTCTTTTTACTACGACGTTAGCTAAGGTATATTCTACCCCTGCTGTGTTTCACTTTCCCCAGGAGACGTGATTTCCCCGCCCATCCAAAACTAAATATTTTTTTTGTCCTGCGCTATGGATTTCTAAGAAGTTCGGTAAACAGTTTCATTTCTGACAGGAAAACCAACCCTAAATCAAGGACAAGTTTTGACGTAAAGATTTAATTTGAAAGGGTGATTTCCACAAAATCCTCGTTAGATCTTGACTTTGAGAACCAACACGATATCTGATGAGAGCTTTTCTTATCAGCCGGGGCGGAGTCTGAATATGAGAAGATTTGGTTTGTGTCCACCCTGTATATCGCAACCTTTAAAAATGAAGATTTAAACGTTTCGCCAGGCGCCTTAGAGGCACGGCCATTCTTACTTTTTAGTATTTTCTAAATTTTATTTTACCCGTTCCCGGTTTCGAACTCGTAACTCTGCAATGGCTGGCCATACCTTTGCAGAAAATGTCCTAAAATAAGGACTAAACTGCCACCTAAAACTTTCTCGCTTTGAGTTGATATGTTGTCGCGACAAAATTTAAGATATCGGACGGTGACTGTCCAAACGGTTTGACATATTTTAGTTCTGATAATGTTCCTGAGGTTGTAGACCATCATTTTTTTGGGGGGGAGGGGGGTCCATTCCCATCAATTTCTCGCTATCTGCTACCGTTTGGGCTGTGGTATTGTAACAGACAACCCCTCATACATAGGTACTTACAAATTTCTGACTTATATATTAAGATTGATACAAAAATATTTTATGAGTTAATATTAAATTATTGTCAATAAATTGAATCGTCTCACGCTACCAATTATTGCAACTAGCAGGATTATGAAAAATATAGAATCTTTTGTCACAAGATTTGGACATCCACCGTTAATAGTGTTTGTGATATATTTTTAACATCAAATACTTGGATGTCCAACCTTCTTCTTTCTAAATTCGTTAACTTATCTATTAATTTTAATTTGAATGTTTTAATTTTTGGCTTTTAATTTTCCAATTTTAATTTTAATTTTCTTATTTTAATTTCTAATTTAATTAATTAAACTCTGAATCGATATTGTCAATCATTTATATATATATATATATCTATATCTTACGATTCTTCTAATTATTTTAACTTATCTACTATGTTAGTGTTTATGATATTTTTAAATTACTGAATGACTAACCTTCCCCCTTCTGTATTCTTAATTCGTTAGTGAGAACCAAAAAAGTCTCATATTAATCCCGGTGCTCTCAGTGTAACGCGCAACTCTCACTTAAAAACAATAGAATGCACCTAACCACATATTTTTCTATGTAATACAAAACTAACGATTAGTCGGTCATTTCCAAAGATTTTTTTTCTTCATAAAAACCAAAAAGTATTATAGTATTACAAGAGAAAATTTATTTATCAAATTAATTGTGATACGAGGTTTGATGACAAGTCCTCACACATGACACAGAAATTATAAAATAAAGAAAAATCGATTTGTCAACTTTGTCAAATATAGTACAGGGAAAACAAATGTCACTCAGTCAACTTTGCACCAATCATCTTTCTTTTTATACGAAACTGATTCAATAATATCAATTATTATTGAATCAGACAATAATACTTGAACATTCTTGTGTTTTCTTCTTATTTTAAAATGTCGAAAAAAAATATTAAAAAACAAATTTTTCTAAAGAAATACCCAGATCGTGACCGCACTATCACGAAAAAAATGATGATAACCCCCTTCTAGAATTTGATAATAAACAGCACAAATAATTAAAACTTGCACTGATGCACGTTTTTTTTTAACCGAATTGCTTGGAAAATTAACACTTAAAAAAGTAAAAAAAGAAAGACAGTTGGTTTTTCAACGGGCTTTCTTTTAAAATAAAAAAAAATTCCCTATATCCTTTTTTGTTTTAAATTTGGTGCGAATCTATTTTCGTAGTAAAGAATGTATTCAATTTTTTTATTTTCATTTCAACGGGCTTTCTTTTAAAATAAAAAAAAAAACCTATATCCTTTTTTGTTTTAAATTTGGTGCGAATCTATTTTCGTAGTAAAGAATGTATTCAATTTTTTTATTTTCATTTATAAAGGTTTTTTTCGACGTTCAATTCGCGATCTTAGAAAGTTTTAAAAATTGTGTTTCACAGTCACAATGAATTCTGGCAAATTTATAAAGCAAAGAAACAAGCTGTCTTTGATTGATTGAGAACGAGTTTTTCTTTCTCAAATATATGATTGCCACGTGACTACAACGAGATTAATACATCATCACGCTTCGTGCTGTTCACTCTTGTCATGTCATTGATCATTTGTTTCTAGAAATGATAAATTTAAAGCTATTTTACCTGTACACATATTAAAACTGCATCCAATACCTTTTTTTTTTCAAATGCTGTCGTATCTTGAAACTTCCATCTGCCAGAATGTTCTCTCTGTACGTCTTCCTTCTTTTTTTAAAAAATCAATTTGAATACAATATATCTAGAGAAGCTGTAGGATTGGCTCAAATAAATTGATTTATGAGGTAAACAACAATTCATAACAGTTTGATTTTTGTGTTAACAGTTCGTTTCAAATGTCAACCTGCAAGCATAATATGTACGGAGAAATATAGCGTTAGAAAGATTTTAATTTTAAATTCGAGTTCTTTTTTTCTTCATAGAAACTTTATTTCAATCTGTAAGGGTTTTCTTACATAAAACAACTACAACAGCTACACAATACCAACACTTTATTTTTTACTATACAATGTGCATAGAAGAATGAGAACAATATGGTTGTACACTGTACAAGTGTACATGGATATTTGTAAAACAAATTCATCTAAAAATATTCTAAAAAATTTTTCTATTTTTCACCGGATTTTGATTAATTTCCACTTTTCAATTTTTTCGATAGAGAAAAGAAATCTATTTTTATTTTTGTCCAATGAACTGTACTCTAAAATTGAATTGATCAACTGAATGTTCAAAATTTGTTTTTAAACTTCCGTATTATTCTTGTGTTATGCGGCAATAACATGTGAATCCGTATGTTACTGCCCTGTTTTTTTGTTTTTCAACTTCCGTGTTATTTTTTTGTTATACGGCAATAACATGTGAGTCTGCATGTTACCGCCCTGTTTTTTTTATTTGTTTCTGAACTTCCGTGTTATTCTTTTGTTATACGGCAATAACATGTGAGTCTGCATGTTACCGCCCTGATTTTTTCTTTAAAAGAAGAAAAAAGTTTTCATTTTATGTTATAAATACATCAGTGCTTACTCCATCTTTAGACATTATTGCCTTTTCATTCCTAATACAATCAAGCCCAAAGGTCTTGTCAAGTTGCGTGCAAAACTCTACTCGCAACAATTAGTGTCTGAAAAAATGTCCATTTAAAGCGAAAAAATACAAAATTTAGGAGATCAAGAAATTTTCACGAGATAATTTTGACTACTCATAGTTCTTTTAAAATCTGGAGGATACAGACAAAACCACAACAAAAATTAGAAAAAAATCACAACGAAATTAAAAACTACTTAGAATTTTACGTTTACAAACAAACGTATTTGACGTACGTAGTTAATTCACTATCCCATTCTATCTTCTAATAAAATTAAAATATTTGTTAGCACAAGTTTCTCTTGTACTTGATTTTTACTTTCATTAATAAATTAAAGTAATATTTTTGTACATAGAATCTTATAAGTAGGTACTATGAAACGAACTGTTAACAAAACATTCAAACTGAAATGAATAGAGGATACCACTGAAGAAATATAACCTTATTTTTCGTCAGAACAAAACACAGACGGAATAACTTTGTTTAACGAATCAAAACTGGAGTAAGAATTCAAAATAAAAATATGACTACATAATAAATTAATAAAATCTGAAATTTATTTCAAGAGACATTTACAGAATTTATCCAAAATGAAACATATATACAGAGCTGAACAATGTGCATTGTGCAACATTATAACACAAAATATTTATAAAAAAAAAATATGAACAAATTTTACAACTGAAAAATTAAATTACCAAGTTAAGTAGGTTCCATTAAAATGGGAACATTCCCTATTAAAAAAAAAAACAAAAAAAAAACAGACTTGAATTTTACAGACAGATAATTTGGAGTGAGTCAGTCAACACTCATGTTTTTGTTCATTAAAATAAAAACTTCGCAATAAGTATAATTTGGCTTCTATTTGGAGCAAAATTTTTAATAAAAAATTAATGTGAAACAAAGAAATAAGTTCAAACTTTTAGTAAGGACGCGAGTTGAGGGATTTAATGGCGATGGCTCGCACCATGTTCTTGTTTATTAAAATAAAACTTTGCAATAGAATTTGGCTTCTATTTGCAAAAAGATGTTTAATAAAAAATCAATGTGAAAGAAAAAAATAAGTTCACACATTTAGTAAGGACGACAGTTGAGGGATTTGATAGCGATGGTTCGCACCATGTTTTTGTTTATTAAAATAAAACTTTGCAATATATTTGCAGCAAAATTTTTAATGAAAAAATGTCAAAGAAAGAAATAAGTTCACACATTTAGTAAACACGCGAGTTGAGGGATTTAATAGCGATGGCTCGCACCATGTTTTTGTTTATTAAATTAAAATAAAACTTTGCACTATATTTGCAGCAAAATTTTTAATGAAAAAATAATGTCAAAAAAAGAAATAAGTTCAAACATTTAGTAAACACGCGAGTTGAGGGATTTTATAGCGATGGCACGCATCATGTTTTTGTTTATTAAAATAAAACATTGCAATATATTTGCAGCAAAATTTTTAATGAAAAAATAATGTCAAAAAAGAAATAAGTTCACACATTTAGTAAAGACGCGAGTTGAGGGATTTGATTCGAACCAACAGAGTCTTAGTGACGAATCAACTGACCTACTGTGGCTGTTATCGTAAAAAATAGTAGGTGGTACCAATTTCATTTAACTCTAAATTGCTGTCATGTATGGTTACAAAAAATCACAGAAAATTCTTATTTTTGGGGACGTGTCTTTTCGTCGCTTTTGAAATAAAATTTGGGGTTTCAAGGAATCCAGTTTTATTTGTTACAGGCTGTATTTTATTTGGGCTTTTGTTCTAGCGCTCGCTCACAAGTTCATCAGTTTACATCGACATCAATGCTATCAATGAGTTCATTTATCATTAAGTCTTCCTCATCATCAGAGTGACCAAACATATCTGAAGCCGTTGGATCAAGCAAGATGTCATCTATTTTCGTTTCGTCAAAATTATTTGGACTCTTTTTATCAAAAAGATCCATAGATAATCTTTTTTCGTTCTTCCTATATTCTTCATCACTCGATTCGGACATACGAGTATTATACAAATCCAAATCCGTTCGAATATTTTTGGAAACGTCAGAATCGGCCGTAAGTCTCCGAGGTGCTGTCTCACAAGACAAACGAAATATTTGATGAACATTGCTTTCACGAATGTTATCTAATACTATTGTAGCGTTTCTTAATTTTGGATCATTTTGATAAAAGCTGTCCAAATAGAATTTCTGATTCAAATTCTTGTTTAGTTTTTCCAATTCTTGTTTCATGAATTCTTTTAATTCTTCATCTTCCTCATCATCGTCCACTTCAAACATGCCTGGGCCTGGATTTTTGTCTTTTGTTTTGCCTTTCTTCATCTTTGCCTTGGCTTTCTTCCCAGCACTACTCGTGCTCGGCTCAAATATTTGTTCACTTTCTTCGTCTTCGATATTTTTCATTTTGCTCAATTCCACTTTCACAAAATTTTCAAGCTCCTCATCCTCCTCAGAGGAAATATTCAACTCCTTCTTTGTTTCTTTTGATGTTTTCTTGTGATTTTTTTGCTTTAATTCTGTTGGGGTTATTGCATCTATATTTCCTTTGTAGTGTTCTTTAAGTTGTCCCTTTGAAGGCCACACTTGTTTAACAGCTATTTTTTTCGAAATTTTATCCAACGACTTGTTATTTTTCTCAAACGCAAGTTCATCATCGCAGGGTTCATCGGCGCTTTCAATGTCTGATGAAGTTTTTGGTTCTAACTTTTTATCCGATTGAACTATCATTTTGCTAATTTTGTCACATTTATCTTTTTTATCATTTGGTTTCAATTTTATTGCTTTCTCATTAAACGAATGAGTATTATCCTCTAGTAGTGTAAGGCTTGATGATGTCATGGTGCTCGGCGGTCGGGGTTTATTTTTAGCATTGTCCGTCTTTTCTCTATTATTATCAATGTTCATTTTCTTTTTAAGAGATTTAGGGCCTGGACGATACTTTTGAACGTCAGTTGTCTTTTTATTGCTTTCCAATAATTTTTCAGTCGATGCTTTGCATTCTGTCTTTTTACGACTTTTAGGTCCTGGTCGACTCCTGCGGACATTATTTACTTCTTGTTTCTTTGTCAGTGATATCTCTTCCCCTTCTGATTCATGCTCCGCAACACGAGGCTTCGTCTTCTGTGCAGGGCTTTCTGGATCATTGGTATTTCTCTTGATTTTAGATTTTCCTTTTCCTTTATCAGACTTGTCGATGTTCCGGTGACTAGGTGCTTTGTTATTATTTTCAGGCGGTTGACATTCATCCGAATCACTATCTGTACTTTCTATAACTTCTTTTGATTTAAATTTAGTGAATTTCGATGCAGTTTTGGATGTCGATTGAACTATTTTTATCTCATTACTATTGCTAGATTTCTCTTTACCTTTTTTGACATTGCGAAGTACTGTCTCCATTTCCCTTCTTTTGTTTTCAGAATAGGTCCTCTTTTTACTATTTTCTCGTTGGGGATTTGTTGAATTTGTACACTCATTTATAACATTTTTCAAATCAATTTCAGATAGATTTGAAACTATAATCGAAACACCTCTTAATAACTTTGGATCCGAAGTAGTGAAATATTTTGAGATATCAGATGTATCTATATTCTCAGTGATCACCGTAGATAGTTTGATGACATCACTAGCCGTGCTATCAATATTTTGAAATTCTTTTGAATAACAAGTTTGTGACTCATCATAATTCTTCCTCTTTTTCTTTTCAGATTTTGGATTTTTGACAAAAAGTTCATCATTAGAGTCCTCATTAATTTTAGTGTGCATATAATTATCACTATCTGTACTTTTTAGTTTTCTCTTTTTCTCTATCAGATTCTTCGCTTTTTCGGTCTGTACATCAGAACTAGTGCTTCTATTTCTTTCTTTACATTTTCTCTTGCTCTTTTTATCTGTGAGCTCCTCTTCAGTTTTATCGTCAGAAGTAGCAGACCTCTCCCTCTCTGTATTTTTTTGTTTGCCCCTTTTCTCTGACAGGTCCTTCATGTTTTCGATGTGTACATCAGAACTAGTGTTTTTTTTTCTTTCTTTACATTTTCTCTTGCTCATTTTATCTGTGAGCTCCTCTTCAGTTTTATCGTCAGAAGTAGCAGACCTCTCCCTCTCTGTATTTTTTTGTTTGCCCCTTTTCTCTGCCAGGTCCTTCATGTTTTCGATGTGTACATCAGAACTAGTGCTTCTTTTTCTTTCTCTACTTTTTCTTTTGTATTTTTTCTCTATGAGCTCTTCGGATTTAAGGTCAGGAGTAACAGCCCTCTCTCTTTCTGTACTTTTTTGTCTGCCCCTTTTCTCTGCAAGGTCCTTCATGTGTACATCAGAACTAGTGCTTCTTTTTCTTTCTCTACTTTTTCTTTTGTATTTTTTCTTTATGAGCTCTTCGGATTTAAGGTCAGGAGTAACAGCCCTCTCTCTTTCTGTACTTTTTTGTTTGCTCCTTTTGCCTGCAAGGTCCTTCATGTGTACATCAGAACTAGTGCTTCTTTTTCTTTCTCTACTTTTTCTTTTGTTTTTTTTCTCTATGAGCTCTTCGGATTTAAGGTCAGGAGTAACAGCCCTCTCTCTTTTTGTACTTTTTTGTTTGCTCCTTTTGCCTGTAAGATCCTTCATATTTTTAGTTTTAACGTCAGGTGTGACAGGTATCTCGTTTTCCTTGGATTTTATTTGCTCATTTTTTTTCTTTGAAATTTTACTTTCAATTTCTTCATCTTTTGTTTCTTCTTCAATAGTTGTTTCAAGTTTGACTTTTACCAAAGTGTCTTCTCGTGTTGTAATTTGACCGTCAGTCAAATCCTCAACTTTTTCAGTTTTCTCATTAATATTTTTAAATTCAGATTCTTCTTCTGGGCTGCCATTACTAACTTCCCCACGATCATGTTCATTATTGACATTCATGTCAGTTTTTTCACTGCAAGAGTCATCATTTTTGTGATGGTCTTTAACATTATGAACAGATACTTCATCTATAAGAATAACGCTATGGGCAGATACTTGATCTATTGATTCTGCATGAATCACTTTGATCATGGAGTTTTGTTGATTTTCAGCTTGTGCTATGGACTTATCTGAAATTATAATGACCTTGGTCTCACTTTTGCCTTCAGAATCAATCTCAATATCTTCTTGATTTTTTGAATCATCAATCAAGTCTTTATCTACCGGGTCAGTATTGTATTGAGTTTTATCTACAGCTGCAAAAACCTGCTCAGATGAACTGTTTTTCATATCTGAAGATTTCTCAATTTCTGTTGATGGTTTTTCATTATCAACTTTTTCAATGTGTTTGCAAAGATTTTTCCAATTCAATATATCATCATCTCCTAACGGTTTTAATGAAATCACGGGCGATAAATCTTGTTTGTATTTAGCAGAAAATAAATTTAACAGTGAAATATTTTTCTCATGTATACTATTTAATGGTAAATCTATTTTATCGTTTTCTTTTTCAGTATCTTTATCAGCAACAACAGCAGCACATTCTAAATCGTTTTTATCTGTTGAAAAAATCATATTTTCCTCTATCTTGTCAGCTTGTTTCGATGATAAAAGATCACTTTGACCTGTCACATCAGCCGTGTTTTCCGAATTCTTTCTATCTGTTAAAGACAGCACACTTCCAACTACCTTATCAACTTGTTTCGTTGATACATGATCACTTTTAGGAGTTACTTTGCCATTGTTTTTCTTTAGTTCATTTAATTTTTCTTCAACTTTGTTCATGATAATTTTTTTATCCAGACGTTCCTTTTGTTCTCTTTTGTACTCAGTCCATCGCATCTTTTTATCTTTCTTCTTTTCCAGTTTCTTTTGTTTCTCTTTGGCCAGAATATCTTGGATATCGTTTGTAAGAATTTTTTTGATGAGAATGTCTTGTTCTGTGATGTACGATTTATCAGATAATTTGATTTTGATTTTTTTACTATTGCCTCTATCTCTATCCACTGATTTTTTCTCCTCCATATTTCTACTTTGATCTCTTTCTCTACTTCTCGCTCTATCTTCATTGCCTCTTTCCCTTTGTTTATACCTGTCTTTGTCTTGCCTTCTATTATTACTTCTACCATCATCTTTACCAAATCTATCTGTGTTTCTCTCACCATCTTTGATTTTTTCTTTTATTCCACCCTCCCTACTTTTATCTTGGTATTTAGTCTCATCTTTATTATACATAGTTCTGTCTCGTACATCTATTTTCAAATTTCTTATTTGATCTTTTGGATCTGATGTTTGACTATCATATTTTCTTCTATTTTGAATTTCAAATTCTTTGTTTTTGTCATGATTTGATGCATCTCTTTGTTGCACTGATGAACGTGAAAGAGTATGTGGGTTTGGCGTGCCGGAATGCGCAAAAATGGAAGAATTGGGAACATTGGTATAGTTCAAATAACTATCTTTTTTACGTTCGATACTTTCCGAAATTGGTAAACGAGCTGCATTTTCGACGACAGATTGCTCTCCTGTGTCCTGCACATGATCAAATTCAATTTCAAGCCCTATAGCTTCTTTTAGAAGTTGCTGTTCTTTCCATTTCTTCCACTCTCCATAAGTTCTAAATTTACATTTATTTATGTCCTTTTTCTGGTCACTCGTTGTAGAATCTACATTGTGACTTGACTGAAGAGACAAATTATGGCCTGCTTGACTATAATCTTCGACATTGCTTACTGATTGGATACCAATGTCAGTTTTAGGGTATGCAAGTTCAGATTGAGTTGAATCTGCTTCACCCACAGCAATATCTTTCAAACTTGGTCCTAACTTGGTCGTATCTGCTGCAACCGCTGAAATCTCTTTATTAGGTGAATGTTGCTGTATGGGAGAACATTCTTCAGGGGAAAATTCTCTATCATGATCGAAGCATAAGTTTTTGTCCGAAGACGAGGGTATAGCATTCGAAATCAAGTTCGGAGGGACAGTTTTTAAGTTTTGGGGCAAACTTTTAACTATATTTTCCTCTCGTTTCTGTTTCAATTCTTGTTCATCTTTCAATGACTTTGCTTTTTCTTTGGATTTCATTTTCGCTTTCAACTTCTCTCTTTGATCTTCCTTTCTCTTCTGACGTGCTCGTTTCTTTTTCTCTTCATTTGAAGTCACTGGTAAAATGGATTTGACAACTTTTTGTATAGTTTCATTTTGCAAAAGACTCAGAAGCGTAAGCAAACCTTTAACAGCAGTAGATTTATTTTCTTCGTTTTGATTTGATTCTTTCTTATCATTCGTGGTTTCCACTATTGAAGCTTTTTTATTGTCTTCACTACTCAACATTTTCTCCGAAGATTTAGATAATATTTTCAATTCGTCAGTTACAATTTTCTCAGCGTTTTGTAATATGATTTCTACGCTCTGTCCTGAATTTATTTGGTCAATTTGATCTTTGCTTAAACTAGAAGTTTCAGTTTCAATAACCCCACAGGGATTTGTTTCATTCCCAGAAGCCAGTTTCATATTCGCTGCTTGACTTTCTTCGCAAACTTTTTCTCTTGATTCTTTTTTCTCTTCCTGATGTTCAGCTAGCATATTTTCTTTCTTTTCACTAGAACTTTCCAAATTGTATTGGAATGTTTGTTCCACTTTATTTGATGGTAAACTTAAATCTGAGTAAGCTGCTTGGAATAAGTTATCAATATCCAGATCTTCATCAGGATCATCTGGGATAGGCGCAGAACTGACAGCCTGACAAAAAACCACAGGAGGGGTTGGTGGAGGTAACAAGAACGACGAAAAATTTGCTGTCATATACTGATCAGCTTCTATGTATTTCTTTTCCACGATGACATTTTCATCAGTTGTACTGTGACCCGATGCATCGAAATCAATTTCTACTTTCTTGCTTTCATCATTTTTCGGTTGACCTATTTTAGCCAACAAAATATTGAGTTCCCCTAAAACCCTCGCTCGTCGTTCCGGATCATCTGAACTTGGTTGACTTTGAAGATGCAGAATATTTCTAAGTAATGCGTTCAATCGATCAGACACTTTCTTCCTGTCGTTGATGTCAAATTCTATCTGGGACTCACTTGAAGTGTTTTGCTCAATAATCTCATTAGAAACTATATTTTTTAAGACATCATTTTCTGATATAGAAGATGTTTCATTTACAACAAGTTCATTGTTTTCATGAACAGAACCACTGCTGACCTGGATGTTACTTTTTTCCTCATCATAGTTTGAGCATTCTTGCAAAGAAGTTTCAGACTTTTTTATCAGTTGATCAATTTTATTCGAATCAACTGAAAATTGCGATTCGGCCTCTTTTAAAAGTTTTAAAAAGTCACTTGTATTCTTTACTTGTTCAAAATCTACAGGGACTCGTGGTTTTTTTGACGCATCATCTGAGTTAACATCTAACATAGAAGATTTAAATCCACTCAAAAAATTTTTAACTGTGGATTTAAGAGGATGAATGATGTGGACTATGTTCTCGTCAATTTTATGCTGATCGCTAAACGAAGTAAAATAATCATAAAAAGTCTTTGGTTTTTGGATCACATTAAAATCAGATTTCTCAACACATCGGGGAGTGGAAAGGGGTAAGTCATCTTGTCTAGGAGATAAACTCTGATCGAAAGATGGAATAGGAGATTTTGGAGGAGAGAGAAAAAGTTCAATACCACAAGTACCTGTATCTTTTAGAAGAGCAGAAGCGGCAGGGAAGTAATTGTACCGCTTCATTAAAGATGCTAGAAGTTTTTTGACACCATTTGTTTTGAGATGATTTAGTGCGGGATGATCACGAGGAGATTTTGAACCGCTTTGAGAATCTGAAACAAATAAAATTTGATTTAATTTAAGAAATTAATCCTTCAAATATCCACTTAAGAGTCTTAGCTGTTTAATGCTAGAGTACTAATTGAATCAGGTATCTATCGCCTCATATGGATATTTTTCATGCATAAGAAACATTAAGAAACTCGTCTGTTGACTTTATTCAAATCCTCATTAGAAAAATAGGAAGAAACAAAAACAGGTCGACACAAAGCTTTGTTGACAAATTAATCAACTCACTCACCTCCATTAAAAATATAACTCTTAATGTCACAATTGAGAGCGCCAATAGTTCTGAGTTCGCTTCGTAAATTTTCTATAATATGCATCCCATGAGAGTCCAGCTGAAATTAGAAAACAACTTTTTAAATACCTACATCTATTATTTATTTGCATAAGGGGTGTAAGTGCTTGCTAACTCAGCAGGAGGGAGGGTGTTTTTGGAAAGGAAAACACTATTAATTTCTGTAAAATGAGAATAGACCTAAACAACTTCTTGATATTTTGCACAGCCTCATACATCATAGTTTTTTTTTTTTTTGTGAAAGTTTGGTTTCTATGCTTTTCATGACTGAAAACGACCACACAATTTTAGACTGTAATTGAACACTGATTGGGAATTAAATTTCTTACGAAAAATTTGATATCAGTCCTATTGATAATTTTATAAAAATAGGACAAGTTTGAAAAATGAGGGATGGTGTAAGGGATCTTCTACAGAAACTGGTCAAAATCTTATGCTGCAGCCGGGAGTTTTCCAAAATGTACAGGAATGTTACAAGGATTTTTATCTATCAAACTTAAAATTCAATAAACAACATTTACTAATATCTACAACATTTACTACTTACTCCAAATGCTTTATTTTAATTTCGTCTATAATCGTTTATTTGTTAAGTTAATTCAAAACTAAAATTTTACTTCACGAAGAATATATTCTGAAAATAGTTTATTAAATTCGACGCTGTAGAGAAAGCAGTTCTGCGAACTGTAGACTTCACTCAAATAATGGGTCACCCTGAGTCTCTGGGTTGCGCATAAACTAATTAACTCATTCTATGACCGTAATGAATTTCAGAGTTTCATCTAAATCGCATAAGATACAGCAGATACACAGCCGTTAAAAAAATCGTGGGATTAAAACTAAACTTCACCTCATTGGGTCAATTACCTCTTGAGTGGTTTGCAATGCCATTATTTGAGATAATGGAACAGGCCTATAATTGGTAACAGCTTGCGACAAAGTGTATAATTGTCTATTTAATGAATTCGGATTTTCAATATCCAGGGAAGGTGATTTGGACATGTCAACCGATTCAGAAGGTCGGTTCGGCTGCTGACTTGGTGGTGTATCTCCATAATGAGCTGATGGCGAAAGTTGGTGAAAATTGGCAGCTTCCATTTTCAACATTTTTGACGAACTGGAATCACAATGTAAAAGTAAATTAATTTCACTGAGAGACAATGTATGAGGAGGTGTAACTCTGTAAAGTGGTAACTACTATGAGAGCAAAGCCCAAAATTCCATTGAAAATACAAACAACCCACAAATTTTAAATTTAAAAAGAGGAAAATTTGAACTTTTTATTTCTACGGGGTGATAAAATTGTTTGCGTACAACAATTTTTTTTCTCTTTCATCCAGATTTCAACGTCGACCCGTATTCAAGATATTTAACTTCCTGTGTAAGGTTGCACAAAAAATCATTTATCTTAGCCACAATGGGAAACATATGTTTCACAAGCAACAAAATTACAAACGTTTTTACTGGAAAGTGTCATATCAATATTTTCTACATATTTATTATGTAGAAACACAACTTTTAATTGACACTTTGCAACAGATACACGGATCCCTGTAAATGTAAACCAATCAGAAGGTTTGAATAAAACCAAATCTAAATAAACCAGATTTTGGGACCTTCTGATAGGGGGCATATTTAATATATATATATATATATTTCAATTTGAATGAACTTAGTAAAATCAATAAACTAACAGAAAAAGTAAACTTTGCAACACATAATTATGATGTGCCTTCAAAATTCACCCCCCCCCCTCAACCCCTGAACAGCTCAATCTAGAAAATCAAAATTTAATTTTGAAAACTGTTCTGGATTCTAAATCAAGCCCCAGGCTATCGGATTAAATATATTTCAATTGAAACTGGATTAACTTTGTGTGAAACATACATTTGTTTAACAATTTGTATGATACCAATAAACTGATTGATTTAAATCTACAAACTTCTTTCATACTTAAGATATTTCGTATAAATCACATGTTCAATATTTGAACCAGATTGTGATAAGTACTTACTACACTACCTGTTATTATTTGACGTTGAAAGAGAACCAACATTTGTTCCTGATGAAGCAGCAGATGTCGTCGTTGTGGTCAGTGAGGAGACATTGTTACTGCTATTATTGAAGAACGAACGAGAAATGAAAATAGAAAGAAAACGAAAAAAACAAAACAAAATGAGGAAAATAAAAATAATAAGAAGCACGAAAAATAAATAACGATAAAAAAAGGAGAATAGAGAGTGTGGATTGTAACGTGTGCCTCACATAAAAATAATAATAATGAAGAATTCGCACGCGAAACCTATTGTAAGAGTCGTAAGGGCGTACAAAAAATTAAAACTTTGGTTACAATGTTTAACATTTTCTTTGAACACGTAAATACATCTTGGACATTTTTTCTTTTAACCAATCCGGCGTACTTAAAACAAACTGTCGATTATTTCTATAAGTCATCAATGTTTGTCAAAACAAAATATTTCATATACCTAATCATTACTACCACCACTTCAATTAATATTATTTAGGGTCCATAAATAGAATACTGAGACTTTTGGGTTCTAAAATCAACACCAAACTTTTATTTAATCGAATTCATGGTCGCAAATTGATAAAGGTTTAAAAATTATTCGGAGGGGGGAAAATTAACATAATACATTCTTTGTAAATTTGTAAATATTAACACAATACAAGTAATATTAGCACGTATTGTGTGAGGAGTGAACATATGAAAATATAAAATTCACTTGTTCTCTTAAAATCACTACAAAAAAATCTGGTGTGAACATCACACGACTTTCCTTATCTATAAAAAAAGAAGAAAGTATTGTAATGGGCTTAAATTTTCGATGTCGAGTTTTCAATGCCAAAACACGTTTTGAAGTCACCAGAGTCCAAATCTATATTACAATTCAACCTAAGTTGTATTCTTCAATTTCTTGTATGAAATTGATATGAATAGGCACCAAATTTCAAGTTATAGCTCTTTCCATTCTGGTTTTAGGAAGAACCGCCAAAAGTGACCTCCAACCTCAAATTAGCGGCCAACAATATATTACACTTCAACCAAAGTTGTATTTTTCAATTTTTTGTATGAAATTGATATGAATATGCACCAAGTTAAAAAGCGGCATAAAACCGCCAACGGTACACCAAAAGCTTATTTTGCCGTTCATGGAATAAAACTGACATACATGCCAAATTTCAAGTATCTAGCACTTGCCGCTCTTGCGATATCTTGTTCACAGACAGACAAAAACACACGGACCAATGACTGAAACTCGAGATTTGGGCTCTGGGGACCCCAAAACGGGTTTTGGCATTGAAAACTCGACATCGAAAATTTCAGCCCATTAAAATACTTTCCTTTTTATAGGATAAGGAAAGTAAAAATCAGAAAAATTGCTAAGGTCTTGAATTACGGATGAAAAACTGCTGGACTTGAAAAGCCTGTACTATAAATAATATAATATGATTTTAACAAAAGGAAATTGGGGGAAGAAAATAGGAACAATGATATAAATACTAACCCTCCAGCTGGAAGTTCCATTTGTCGACTGGGTATGTTTGGCTCAACCATTTCTCCTCGCAACTGTCTACGTCTTTTCTTACTCCAAAGTTCATGACAATCTTGCCAGGTTGGTAACTGAGGTGGTGGCATACTAAATGAAAAGAAATAAGTAGATTGTTAAACAACTGTAACCAAACAGGCAGGAATGCATTAGAAACAAAAGACTAAAAAAAAAAAAAAAAACTGTACGAGATTTATGGAAGTGATATTGCATGTATCAGAGTACAATATCACTACGAGAATCTCACTGGTGAATTTTATATCCTGCAACGTTACGAACAACGAGACATACACTAATAAACACATACATGTCCAGATGGGTTACAGGTGAAAGAAAATTTATGATTATAATTTTGTGTTTCTCGATATCAACATTGAATTTTGAAGTTCTCACTATCTTTAAATTTTACTTTCTAGTGGTCGGAAGGCATTCAAATCAATGGACGTATAAAACGCAATGCTCATGATGTCGCATTTTTTGCGCAAAAACATACCATGACTTGCTTCACATCTGTGTGTGATGCTTGATAGAAAATGCAGTGACATGCACTTTGTGTTCGGTAACGGATTACATACATAAATTTTAAAAAAACTGTACGAGATTTATGGAAGTGATATTGCATGTATCAGAGTACAATATCACTACGAGAATCTCACTGGTAAATTTGATATCCTGCAACGTTACGAACAACGAGACATACACTAATAAACACATGCATGTCCAGATGGGTTACAGGTCAAAGAAAATTTATGATTATAATTTTGTGTTTCTTGATATCAACATTGAATTTTGAAGTTCTCACTATCTTTAAATTTTACTTTCTAGTGGTCGGAAGGCATTCAAATCAATGGACGTATAAAACGCAATGCTCATGATGTCGCATTTTTTGCGCAAAAACATACCATGACTTGCTTCACATCTGTGTGTGATGCTTGATAGAAAATGCAGTAACATGCACTTTGTGTTCGGTTACGGATCAAATACATAAATTTTAAAAAAACTGTACGAGATTTATGGAAGTGATATTGCATGTATCAGAGTACAATATCACTACGAGAATCTCACTGGTAAATTTAATATCCTGCAACGTTACGAACAACGAGACATACACTAATAAACACATGCATGTCCAGATGGGTTACAGGTCAAAGAAAATTTATGATTATAATTTTATGTTTCTTGATATCAACATTGAATTTTAAGTTCTCACTGTCTTTATATTTTACTTTCTAGTGGTCGGAAGGCATTCAAATCAAGTAACATATAAAACGCAGTACTCATGACGTCAGCATTTTTTGCGCAAAACATACCATGACTTGCTTCACAGCTGTGTGTGATGCTTGATAGTGACATGCACTTTGTGTTCGGTTACGGATTAAATACATAAATTTTAAAAAAACTGTACGAGATTTATGGAAGTGATATTGCATGTATCAGAGTACAATATCACTACGAGAATCTCACTTGCGAATTTCATATCCTGCAACGTTACGAACAACGGGAAACACCCTACTAAACACATGCACGTCCAGATGGGTTACAGGTCAAAGAAATCTTTCTCTTTGAATGGATAGTAAATTTTACACATACTGTAGAACCATAGCAGTTCTACAGTGTGTAAAAATCCGAACTAAGAAAACTGGTTCGGATAATCCAGGTTGCGTGAAATCGAGGTTCCACGAAAAAAAATGTTAAGTTTGAGATCTCTCGTTTTCTTGATCTGAAATAACTGTATTACTTTCGGGTTTTGTTATTGCATTCCGGGCCAACTGAAGGCGACATGAAAGAGAGTAACCACAATAATAGGAAAATCATTTGAGATAAAATGTTAGGTTGTCTCCACATACTTTTGATAATCTTTCGGACATTGTTTCTTTTTTATTACACTTTCTGATACACAGACTAATATAAAGAGAGCTAATTAATAAGAGAAACCGAAAGTACAACCAAGCAGATATTACTATAATTTTTAGTGCAAACTTATGAGACAACTAAATTATCTAACTTTTACAATTGAACTAAATATCTTGCGACACACTGGCTTACCTTTCTGGATGTACACTCTTAAGCCACACAGATTTGAGTGCATGTTCGGCTGTAATTCGTTTTTCCGGATCTAATTCTAACATTTTGTCTAATAATTCTAATGCAGGAGCAGGAATGAAATGAAATTCTTCTCTCAATCGTCTCCTATGTATTTTTTTAGGTTTAATTGTGTGCCACAGAGGCAGTTTTATCACAGTTGGCCATACGGCAGGTGTGGGAGTACCACAAAGTTTAGATATTACTTCTAGTTGGAGCAATTCAACGTTAGCCTGGAAAATAAGAAATACAAGTTAGGGTTTTTTTTTTTTCAACATATTTTCTTTATATATTTATAATTTAATTATAAAATACAATCAAAACAAAATAAAGGAATATGGTACCCCACTTGAAAACTTCGAGACCTTACTCTACTCCGATCAGTTTTATCACTTTTAAATCATCACATTTTAAATATCTAAAAGCATCATATAATATAACTATAAAAACACAAACACACATATAATATAACTATACTAGTTGGTTTTTGTTAGAGAGGTGTGCGTTTTGCCATCCAGTACTCGTTTTGATGAAATCGGTTGAAATATCTATCATGTTTGGTGATTCTTAACATAATTTTTTTTTTATCTTTTATCCCTTTTCTTACAGTTTTTAGTTGGAATTAGTTTTACTTTTGACCACATAAAGGAAATGGCATTAACCTGGCATTGGGGGGGGGGGGGGGGGGGTTTTNTCTTTGAAAAGAGTTCTCCTAAGATACAACCACTTCGATGTGCTATAATCACATGAATGATTATAGCACATAATTCTTCAAGAAAACTGTAGAGAATAAATGTTAATTTTATTATTATTATTATTGACAATGAAATTGTAGAAACACAAATTACCCTGACCAAGTCTCTAAGGCAATCAGCGAAAAAGTGATGAGCCCGTAGTAAAAAATATAGATTCTTATATTACAAACTAGCTGTTTCTCCCGTGCTTCGCTACGATTCTTATATTGCTATTTTGGTTTTTCAAGGATAATGGAAATATTGGGGGGAGGTATTGGTTTGTGTCCACCTTGTATANTGCAACCTTTTTAAAAAAAACAAGATTTAAACGGCCATCTAAAACTTTCCCACTTTGAGTCGCGATAAAATTTAATATATCGGACCATGACTGTCCGATTTTGGTTAGTAAATTAGAAATTTGCCGTAACTCGAAAACGGCTTGTTATATTTTACATTTGATAATTTTCCTGGGGTCGTAAACCATGAGAACAGACAACCCCTACCACATACATAGGTACACACAAATTTCTGATTCATGTATTTAGATTAAAAGACATGACTTACTTGGAACAGCGGTTTCTTTGAAAAGAGTTCTCCTAAGATACAACCACACGACCAAACATCGATTGCGGGACCATATCTTTCTTCTCCGAGAAGAAGTTCAGGTGGCCTGTACCATAAGGTAATGACTTTATTGGTGTACGGCCGTTGCCTATCATCGGCATTGTATAGTCGGGCTAGACCAAAATCTGCAAGTTTTACTTCTCCTCTGAAACGAAAACAGAATAAGGATGGAATTTCAGTCCTCCGTCACAGCAAAGTATTAATAGTATTTTACAACGGAAAAAAACTTCTTTTAGTTTTTGCCACAACAATGAAAATGATGCGAATTTTTACCGAAAGATGAATTACGGAAGACATTTCAAATGCGGTGAACTTAGGATGAATGGGATGAGAGAAAAAAAAAATCTCTCATCAAATATTGCTAGTTCTGCGGGGGGCGTTCCACAGAGGATATCGTAAAAATAATCCCTGCGGACCATTGCAAACCTATACTGGCTAAAAATGATACAAACTGTCCAATTGTGTAGGGCATTGCAATCAAAGAATACATGACAGACTGATTCTTCGTCATCCCCATATAATAAACACAACAAACACCTGCCTCGGTATCTCAGTTTTTGAGCTCGCCTGGTAAACAGGAGGGCGTGTGTTCGATCCCCAGCAGAGGCAGGTTTTTTCCTCGTTAATTTGAGTATTTGACCACATAAAAATAGATCTCTAAGGGTTAGGTGGTAGAAAATGCCTTTAGGTGGTAGGAAATGGCATTAACCTCACCTAGTGGTTGGTTACCTTCCACTCAAGAGTCTATTTTTTTTTTAAAAAAATAAACACAATTAATTTACCTTGAAGATTCCCATGTAATTCGAAAGGACTTACTCGCTACAAACGCTTGATAACGCGCGAATGTGTATTGAATGTCGTACAAAATGAATACTCTAATCAACAGTTTCAGAACGGCTGCCTAATTTTGATGTTAACAAAAATCTTAGCAAACCTCACCTGTTATTCATAAGAATGTTGGAACATTTTATATCCCTATGTAGAAAGTTCCGTTTGTGACAATAACTGAGGCCATCTAACAGCTGTCTCATGATTGAAGCGTTGTTGGTTTCATTGAAATCAACCATGCCAGATTCGAGCAAACCCATTAGATCATGGTCCATATACTCAAAAACAAGGTAAAATGAGCCTTTGTCCTAAAAAAAAAACCACCAGAAACATACCGAAATATAAAAAACAGGACTCACTCATAAAGGGTTCTGTACAGCTGACATTACATTGAGGATTTATTATTTACCGGCTCATTCCTCAGATGGAGCTGTGATAGAAATCGTAGACTTAGTAAAACGTTTCCGCTCACTCTGTTCAGATAGGCAACATCGAGAATTACCTTACTTGTAATTGATTTTACATCAAAAATTGAGGCACTAGTTTACTTATAGCTGAAGTCATGGAATGAAAATCTTTCATTAATACGTCTATTAAATGGATTACTCAATCATCATACCACTAAGAATAGTTGAAATTATAAAAATAATTTATAAAAGGATCCCTTGGTGAAGCGAGGAAAAAGTTGAAANTCCTCAGATGGAGCTGTGATAGAAATCGTAGACTTAGTAAAACGTTTCCGCTCACTCTGTTTAGATAGGCAACATCGAGAATTACCTTACTTGTAATTGATTTTACATCAAAAATCGAGGCACTAGTTTACTTCAGAAGTCATGGAATGAAAATCTTTCATTAATACGTCTATTAAATGGATTACTCAATCATCATACCACTAAGAATAGTTGAAATTATAAAAATAATTTATAAAAGGATCCCTTGGTGAAGCGAGGAAAAAGTTGAAATTATTGTACGTACTTTTCTAAAGTCCATTGCATCTGATTTGTCTGTTACGATCTCTCGTAGATTGACAATATTTTTGTGATTTAACTGTCGCAAAATCTTGATTTCTCTCACAGCCGTAATAGGAAAGCCTTCCTTCTCATTTTCTAAACGCACTTTCTTTAGAGCAACAAGTTCATCTGAAAATATGAGTAGGATTACACATTCGTGTCCCCCATAAGTCCAGCCATTCTCAGCATCTATGTATAAGGTATAATGACGACTGGAGCGATAATAATAATAATAATAGTAGTAGTAGTAGTGGTTTTTCTCACGAAATCAACCGTTCTTCCCACTTATAGATGCATGATTAATTAAAATGGTAGAAACAGTTTGATATGAGTTTACCGAAAAGATTTTGATGGCTGGAACTGTGATGGTATGCGTTCCAGGTCATCATGGTGCTTGGAACCGGCCATCGTGAGGCCAATAATAGTCCTTATTTATACTGTACGAACAGGACTGAAGAGTGCGTTTAAAGGGCAGTTTTTGGGTGTTATTATTACTTATTTTGAGTGTAGTAAATATCTCCAATTTATGAAGATAAAATTCCATGGGTTGTGTGGGTTTCGACGTCCTACCCGTGAGAGCGTCTTACCAAAGTACAACACCAACCCATTAAGAGATACAACATTCGATTAGAAAAGCAACCAAACCCTGATTAGACACTGAATCATTTTAATTTGGAATTGGAATGATTCAGTGTTTGAAGGTTTGAAGAATTCAAAAATTCAATATAAAAAAAAACCGAAAGTGGTACTTTTGCTACTTATCGTTGGCCAACTATGTTGTAGTAGCAACCACCAAATATTACGTCACTGTCTCCACATCTGTTATTGAAAGGTCAAGGAGTTGCGCCACCTCAACTGGTCTTAGCCACAGTTCTGACCCGAAACGACCTGGAATCTTCATGGAACCTACAAGGAGTCATGTGGAACCATCCAAGAACCATCAACCCCAGCAACCAACATTTCGTTGGCCAACTATCATGAATTTTGGCTCTAGTTGGCCCTTGAAACTCTGCATTACATCAATCATATCACAGAACAATAATTGAAGTTTTAAATTGAAAAAAAAAAAAAAAATGTATGTATCTACTACAATTAATTTGATGAGACACGAGCGCTTTCGTCAGTTACGACATTACGACTTGAGAATGTCGTAACTGATGAAAACGCTCGGGTCTTCATCAAATTAAAACTTAATTGAAGTTTTGCTGATTGTTGTATTTTAAACTTTGTTATTTCTTATAGGAAAATAATAGAAAGCAGTATGTTTCGAAATTTTCATTGAGGTTTTAAAGTATGCTAAGTTTGAACCCACCCTCACTATTCGGTATCCGCGTGTGTACACCATCGTACATACCTTTGCTTCTGTACTGATTAGTAGGTGTCTACTTCAAAAACCGGAAATAGAATACATTGATGACACCTAAACAAGTTGTGATAATGAAAAGAACCGAATCAGATCATCTCTAATATTTGAAGTGAGTTTTTCCTCTCTCAATATTTCTATTTTTGTTGATTGATTTTCAACTGTAATTTTGGTGCCAAGTTCTTCGAACTGTAATTTTCCGGCAGAACTATCTCATTATTAATAATTTTAACAGTCCATTTTTCTACTTTTTTACCCTAAACTCACAATTATGATTATTATTAACTGTCACAATCTTTCCTTTCGTAATTCCAAGTGTTGCGTCCACTAGTTAGGAAAACCTCTATCACTTACTTGTTCGTTTATCACTAGCTTTATACACTTGTCCGTAAGTTCCTTCGCCAATTTGTGCAATCATTTCAAACACATCCACACACCGTTCGCCCCAATCTTCTTCTGGATAAAAGTTACTTTTAGAACCACGTCGTTTATGTACAATACGAGGTCGTTTAATTTTACCAGTCTGTACTTTAAAAACACTTTTCATTGTTGTATAACGAGCATTGATCCCTACTTTCATATTACGATCGATTCTTGAAGAATGATCTGTAAAATCGTCTTCTGGTGATAAATCTTCTAACCCGGCGACCACTGGGGAAAAATAACAATCATATTGTTTTCCATTAGCATAGAGATAAAAAAAAAACTAGAAATATGTTAGGTTACAGAGAGGTTGGATGCTTAAATCGCGTACAAAAAGAGAAGGATTTTCCACAGATATAGTGCATTAGAGGTAAGTTTAGATGCTAAAAATCATAAATGTTCAAACCAAAAGCTCACATCATATGTACTCTGAGAGAAAAAAGTGTTAGTAAACAACCCAAACTACGCCCCGGTTACGGTTACAAAAAAAAAACTAAAATCTACGTTTCAACAACCCAAGGTGCATCAGAGGTTCCTTAGATGGCAAAAATCATAAAAAATCAAACCAAAAACTCACATTATATGCACTCTGAGAGAAGAAAGTGTTAATAAACAACCCAAACTACGCCTCGGTTACGGTTACAAAAAAAGCTAAAATCTACGTTTCAACAACCCAAGGTGCATCAGAGGTTCCTTAGATGGCAAAAATCATAAAAAATCAAACCAAAAACTCACATCATATGCACTCTGAGAGAAGAAAGTGTTAATAAACAACCCAAACTACGCCTCGGTTACAGTTACAAAAAAAACAACTAAAATCTACGTTTCAACAACCCAAGGTGCATCAGAGGTTCCTTAGATGGCAAAAATCATAAAAAATCAAACCAAATATTCTCATCACTTGCAACCTGAGGAGGCAAAATTGTCTGAGAACCCAATCTCAACTGCGTTAACATATTTTAACGCAGAGTTCCTTTCTGTGTGAGCTCATAAGATGGAGTCACGAACTACTCACAATATCAAGACGATGTACTAACCCTGAAAATTCTTATTCTTAGTCGTAAAATTTTATTAGAATAGCCACTGGCCTAATCACTACTAACTTTAATTTAACTTTTTGAAGAAAAAAAAATTATCAGGAGCTGAGATAGAGGGGTCTGAATTTTTATTTTGTTACACCCCGTATAACGGCCCGGTTTCGATGTAAAAGTTACTAATCTACTGAAATCATCAAAAGTACATATTTTCATTTTTTATCAGTGTCGTAGACTTACAAAGTCAAATATCTTTTTTCTTCAGGAGGTTAAATTCAGGCAACGAAATAAAAATTCAGATTCCTCTATCTCCGCCCCTGATATATTTTTTTTCTTCAAAAAGTGTAAATGAATGTTGATCCTTATTTTATTCTAACTTTTAAATTAAAAAAATAAAATTGGTACCATTCCATTTAAAATTCTCGAGAAACCGAAACTTTTGTTTAAAAATGCCATTTCCGGGAATCGAACCTGGATTTTACTGTCACCAATCGAATGGTCATGGCCCCTTTTCTATCCCTAGGATCAATCAGAATTCAAAAATTCCAAACCATTCAAAAGTTACAGGACCTCCCCTAGGACTTCTGAGACATACTGTATATTATGTCTTGGCTGATGCGCGTGATATTCATTGAAAACAATTTTAAAGGTAGACTACAGGTCCAGTTTTAAGGCATCAGAGGTTCCTTAGAAGGTAAAAATCAGAGAATTTCAAACCTAACCATATCATCATTTGCACTTTTCAATATGACTCAGGTTCGTTGAAGCCTCGTTAGAAATGGGCTGCCCATGGATGTTTCTAATTCCTCAGTTCTTATTCTATGCACATGAAATGGGGAAATAGTTCCTTCGGACTTACCAGGAGGCATAGGCAGATCTTTAATACCGCGCTTGACAGGAGTTGGATTTACTTTCTTTGTCTTTCCTGTTGGTGATGGTGTTCTGCTGGGTGGTGAGTCAACAGATTCCAAATCTTTCAGTCGTGTTCCAGGAGGCAATGGCAGTTTGGTTAAACTTCTTGGCTTCGTAGGAGCAGTGGTAAAGACTGAGGCAATTTTACCTGAATTATTCATCACAATAGTTTGGCTCGTATTTACATTACTATTTACATTGTTACTAACAGCCGAGACAGAGGCATTGGGGATAGGAGTGGGGACAGACACGGAAACAGCTGGTACAGGTTGGGGGTTCTGTATAGAGGAAGAAACTGAAGCAATTGGATTGGGTACAGGGATGGTGTTGTCAATTACGAGGGAAACGTCATTTTGTTCTTGTGGTTGATTGTCACTTTGTGAAGTTTCGTCTAGAATGACAATCTGAAAGAAAACAAATTGAAACTAAAAAATTAGTCTACAAGACAGTTTTCCATTATACTTGTGTTTGTCCACAATTTGAAACTGCTAGAAATTTGATATTGAGGCCCAAATTTAATGTTAATCTGACTACCCCCGAAAATCTTTGGCAGATCATCAAATTAAATAAAATTAGAAATTTGATATTAAGGCCCAAATTTAATGTTAATCTGTTACTGACAACGAATACTAGTACTCTTATTTTTCATGGCTGCGGGACCCCATAGGTAAGTGTGTACTCACCTCAGGATCTTTGGACCTCTCTTCCAATTACTTCATAGCCAACTCCCTCATTCTCTTATCTTTCTATTTAGTAATTAAATTAACAATTGAGAACGTCTGCCCTAAACAAAGTGTGTACTCACCGCAGGATCTTTGGACCTCTCTTCCAATTCCTTCATAGCCAACTCCCTCATTCTCTTATCTTTCTATTTAGTAATTAAATTAACAATTGAGAACGTCTGCCCTAAACAAAGTGTGTACTCACCTCGGGATCTTCGGACCTCTCTTCCAATTCCTTCATAGCCAACTCCCTCATTCTCTTATCTTTCTATTTAGTAATTAAATTAACAATTGAGAACGTCTGCCCTAAACAAAGTGTGTACTCACCTCGGGATCTTTGGACCTCTCTTCCAATTCCTTCACAGCCAACACCCTCATTCTCTTATCTTTCTATTTAGTAATTAAATTAACAATTGAGAACGTCTGCCCTAAACAAAGTGTGTACTCACCTCAGGATCTTTGGACCTCTCTTCCAATTTCTTCATTGCCAACTCCCTCATTCTCTTATCTTTCACTAACTCGGCAAAGAAACTTGTCTCACTCAGTTTAACTTTGGTGTTTATTGATCGAGACTTAAGCAACGTGTTTGGACTGGGTGTTCGACTTTTCCTCGTTCCTTTCGGAGAGAAACTATTATCACGTCGACGTCTCTTGAACGGTCGATCTAATTTGGAATCCGAACGTCTCGAGTGACCATAATCTTTACCATAGCTAGGTGATCTCTCGGGGGATCGAGATCGTCGCCATTTCGTCGGAGAGCGGCTTCTAACAGATGGCGAAATATCGTGTCTTTTAAGGCCCCTGAAATACATAGATAAATAATCAATATTTTAAAGTTGATTTGACAACTAATTAACCTCTTAAATTAAATAGTTATTCTATGAGATCATCAAAATCTGGTTGTGCCCACAAGAGAGACATGATTTGGACCTTTCAGAAGGTTTGACATATTTCTAGAGAAATAAAATGAAACAATTCCTATGGGTTGATCATGAAACAAATGGTTGGTTCTTCGCACCGGGGCTACCCGTGCCCTCGGGCACGGCCAAAGACCATCAACACTGTTCCGACGACAACTCTTTGTGTTTTTCTTCCATTGGACCCATCCGTGCTGCTCCAGATACTTCCTCAAAGAGTTGGTATATAAATCCTTACTAAACCCTGAAGTATCTGATCGTTGTCGTCTATGTATCCTGGCTGCTCATGATGTAATTTATGAGCAACCAGCAACTATCCATCGAAACCAACTAATCTAGAGCCGTCAGCATTATGGACAGATCCTGTTGGAGATGCCGCCTTTATTGGCCTGGAGACACAGTGAGAGTCGTTGAGAACGTTAACAACAACAACAGTTTTATTTTTAATTTTAAGAAGACGAAGAATTTAGAAAGAAATGATACCAAGAAGAGCAAGTAGAATATTTCGCCGTCCCAAATACCTCAAGTGCTGAGCATGGCGTCATATGTACCCATCTACCCATACTTGCCGCTCAATTATAATTTCGTGTTTCTCGATATCAACATTGAATTTTTAAGTTCTCACTATCTTTATATTTTACTTTCTAGTGGTCGGAAGGCATTCAAATCAAGAGACATATAAAACTCAGTTCTCATGATGTCGCATTTTTTGCGCAAGAAAATACCATGACTTGCTTCACATCTGTGTGTGATGCTTGATAGAAAATGCAGTGACATGCACTTTGTGTTCGGTTACGGATTAAATACATAAATTTTAAAAAAACTGTACGAGATTTATGGAAGTGATATTGCATGTATCAGAGTACAATATCACTACGAGAATCTCACTGGTAAATTTAATATCCTGCAACGTTACGAACAACGAGACATACACTAATAAACACACGCATGTCCATATGGGTTACAGGTGAAAGAAAATTTATGATTATAATTTTGTGTTTCTCGATATCAACATTGAATTTTGAAGTTCTCACTATCTTTAAATTTTACTTTCTAGTGGTCGGAAGGCATTCAAATCAATGGACGTATAAAACGCAATGCTCATGATGTCGCATTTTTTGCGCAAAAACATACCATGACTTGCTTCACATCTGTGTGTGATGCTTGATAGAAAATGCAGTAACATGCACTTTGTGTTCGGTTACGGATCAAATACATAAATTTTAAAAAAACTGTACGAGATTTATGGAAGTGATATTGCATGTATCAGAGTACAATATCACTACGAGAATCTCACTGGTAAATTTAATATCCTGCAACGTTACGAACACGTGAGACACACACAAACATACACGTGAAGCTCAGATGTGTTGCAGGAATGAATAGTTTAAAAAGGAGATACTTACTGATGGCTATGTTTCAAGACCTAAGGCATTTTCAACGTTCCTTCCCAAAAATGACCCTTTTGTTTTCAAATTTAGAAAATACCTGTTATTCGCCATCAATATGCAGCGTGTCTCAAAATGACCGGTTACCCCCCCCCCCCTTTTGAGCGGCTTGGAAA
>CM022875.1:40059158-40085124 GCA_012654025.1 Pachypsylla venusta
TGTCTTTGTATGTCCTATATAAAGATTTTGACGTAGGGAGCATGAAAATTGAAAATTGCTACATAGTGGCAAATCAACGCTACGACTTTTAAATACAAGCTAAAGATCAAATTAGAAAAAATAGAAGTGCTAGGGATGCTCTGAGAGCATAAATGTTTTGTATCTTTATATTAGTATCATGTTTCATCCGAATAATCGTTTTGTGTGGAGATGCTAGGGAGGGGATTAGCAAAAACATCCCCCTGCAGCCCTATCACCCCCAAATGCAACGCTGAGCCTCTGTTTGGATAATAAAATTACTTAGCAATTAAATCTCCCAATATAAAATTAATAATTTTGAGGTCAGGCGTCATAAAATTACCAAATGGTCATATAGCGGCCAATCGGCGGCTATGACCACTTTCCGATTTTTCCGTCTACCTATGCGTAGGAAAAAGCAATTTTTGAAAGTGGGTATGTTCCGAACGTGAAATTTGATTTCCCACAAGTTTTATATAATATCATTTTTTTTATTTGGAATAACCGAATTTTGAGTTACAGGGGTTTAAATTGGAGTATAATACAATTTTCTGAAAAAGTGTAAAAAGTAGCCTATTTTCGACTTCACATTCTGACCAAAACCGCTGAACCGAATTTAACGTTTATATATGTTATTCGACGTCAAATTCAATTCTCATTAAGTTTGAATAGAGCAATTTTTTTCATAAAATGCATCGTTCGAATGTTATACGCCAAAAACTAAAATTAGCGGCAAAATTAAGCGGTTTTTGGCCGCTAAAAAATTTAGCTCACCTCAGAAACCGTCGCAAACTTAGATTACTAATATTCAGGATGCCCAACGTGAAATAAAATCAACTCCCGCTTTTTACTAATTTATTCTAGGCGAAAATCTATTTTGACTGGGCTAAAAGAAAAGTTTTTCCTTATTTCATTTGTACTTTTATTTGAACAAAAAATATTTTTACCATTCTATTTAAATTTCTTGAGAAATGGTCACTTTTTGTCAATAAAAGTCACTTCCGGGGGGTCGAACTTGGATCTCACCAAAACCATTCAATTGGCCATGTCCCTTTTTCTATCCCTAGGAGAGCTTTTCAAATTCAAAAATTCCAAGCCGTTCAAAAGTTAAAGGGGGGTGACCGGTCACTTTGGGACACGCTGTATAAAGATCAGACAAGTGGTTGCAAGAAAAATTTGGGATAAAATAATTAAAATAAAACATGGGCACAAAAATCAAGTATTTCCCTATTACACTGAGTATGGAACATGTACCATTTTACTCAAGAAAATGCTCAAACGAGATTATTTTCTGATCATCCAATAAGCCGTCATTTTTATTATTTTTTATAAAAAATCTAGACAACTCTTTTTTTTTTGCAAATATTATTTTTTCAGTAAAAAAATCGCCTTCTCTATCAATAACTACTGATTATTGGTATCCACTTGATACCTAGTAAAGAGTAATATCCATAACATTGTTCAAGTTTCTTTTACCTAATGGGAGAGCGTAGTTTGTCTCGTTTGGTCTTTTTCCGACTGTGGTGTCTATCAAGTCTTTCTCTCTCCTTTTCGACATCTCTTCTACGCCGGTCACGTTTGCTATCATATCTAGATGGACTTTCTATGTGCCTGTCCACATAAGATTTTCTCTCCTTAAAATCGATTGCTTCTTTATATTTCCTTCTTTTCCTAAAACAAAGAGTGTACGTAATACGTATGAATAAAATTCAATACAAACATATGTATTGTGATTAATATTTTCCTGCTGAAACATACTTTTATTTTTCCGCCGTCCGCGGATGGTAGAAAAAAGTGTTAACATACAAAAGAATTCTGGATATAGACCTAGAAATTAACCAAGAAACGAACGCTAAACTTACGAATTTATCTGAACTCAAACCAAGGAGTTTGCTGATGAGAGAAACCTGGCTAAAGTTTTGGCAAACGCAGACTTTTTTTGTTTTCAAAACACTGATATCGGTAAAAGACAACCTTTTGTTCTGGTAAATAATTAGTATTCATTTTACAGATTGGTTCTACCATTTTTCTAACTTTCATTTCTTCATGAAACTACCAAGAATTTAACGAAATTATTTTAGACATTTCAAATGAGCTCATTGTGTTTTGTTCATTCATTTTTCTATTTTCATTAGATACTTGCATACCTTTTTTCGTCATCTCCCGCATGTCGCTTCTTCCTCGGACTAACCGATCTATATTTTTTCTTTCTATGAGATGTTTCTGGACTTTGTGATCGATTTTTATCATCAAGAGGACTACGGGAGGGTGATTCTTCTTGTCCTGGAGCACCAGGTGGTGTATGAGGTGACATATTGGTATCTCCTTCTTGGTCAGGAGTAGGTGGGGTAGCACGTGCAAGAGTTGCTTGGCTGGGAGGTTTTTCTATGGATGGTGAACGAGAGATGCTTTGGGCAGGTGATATGTCTCCTTCAGGTTTAGATCTAAAAATAACGGAGAAGAAGTATTTGTTTTGTTACTCATGTCATAGCTCTTTGTAATCAATTATCGTTATTTCGAAGATAATGGTTCTGTTCTATGCTTGCTAATTTCACTAAAGAATATATTACATTATTTATATTGGCGTTCAATCTTAATAGAGCTTGACGGCACCACGCCATTTTTATTGCACAGAGCTCATTTAGAGTTGAGCACTTGTAATTATATTGATTCCTGCGTAATGACAGGTGGAATGCATCAGTTTTCGTAAGCTCACTAAATAGAAGCAACGTCCAGCGAGCTGACTATTTATTTTTTAAACGACATAATGTACACATTTTACACCTACCTCGTTATATTGTTTTCTTCTAATATATAAAATTCTCGTGTCACAGTGTTTGTTAACATACCTCCAAAACGGCTTCACCGATTTTAATGAAATTTTGTATGTACATTCGGTAGGTCTGCGAATAGGTTTATATCTATAATTTATTAGAATTGAACAGCAAGTTTGTAGTGTAGGACGTGTTGGGAGAAGTATTGGGTTAGGTTCCAAAAAAAAAAAAAAAAATGCGTGTTGAAGTCTGCGCAAGGTTAGGCTGGGTCGCAGATCCAGCCTAAACTCAGTAGAACCTAACCCAACACTACTCCCAATACGTTCTACACAGATTAAAAACCCGTTATTACTCCCCATGTACTCTCATCTTCTTGAAACGAAGTTCGGGTACTCCGCTAGTAATTATAGTAGAAAATATACTTGTTCGGTTCGAGAGATTTTTTTGTTACTGTCGCATGACACGAATGAAACAACCTTTCGAGTGAACACAGCTGCTCGAACTGGAATGATGGTCAGGTCACGATACGGTTGATAACCAGGAAAACCTCTGTGAACGTGGACTGTTATTGATCATAAATCCTAGGTTCAAATGGCTTACCTTGTGGAAGTCTGACTTTCATCTACATCAATGGGAGGTTTTGACAACGACCTACTTCTTGACCGTTCCTCTGGTACATCATCGCCATACTCTGGACTAGCATCGTTATCTTCCTTATCATCACCCACGGCGGGTGGTGGCGGTGTTAATGGCCCATCATTTTCCTCGTCACTTGGAGGCAAACTCTTATCTCTGGAATGTTTTTTAGACTTCTTTCTCTTTTTCTTTCGAGGATAACTTGAATTTGAGGTATCAGGGCTAAACCGATTTGATTTTTTAGACTTTTTATCCTTGTGCTTTGACTTGTGTTTGCTGGATCCATCTCGAGATCCGATTGGGGAAGGACGTTCTTGGGAATATTCTCTTCCAGGGGACCTAAAGAACAATTTTTTTTACAATAAGAATTCACATTCATCACAATGATGTTCAATTTAATTTTTCATCTATTCTTATAAAACCCAACGGACAGTTGGTATATTCACTGATCCACTCCCTCATTCATGATCAACGTCACTCGACGATGGTTAAACGCAGAAATTTGAAATTTTGAAAACAGTTTCCTTGTTTGAACACAGTTTATTATGTTATCGCCACAACGACGCTTTTTAGTGGTCCAATTACACAGCCCAAGCGGTAAGAGATATCAAAAAACGACCTGGACCCGCCACAAAACAAATTTAGGGTGTCCCAAAAGTCCGAGACCATCTGAATATCTTTTGAACGGCTTTATGTGGAGTTTTGAAATTTTGCATCGTAATCTCAAATAAAACCACCTGACGATGTGACCAATTTTTCAGGGGCGGGTCCCATGTGGCCCCCAGGGGGTCCAACTTTTTTTTAAAAATACGAACCCCCATCTTGTGATACAGTTTCAAAAAGACAACAGAATAAGAAGTACTTTGCAAAAAAAATTACACGTCTAGTGTGTTTGGTTTCAAAATGGCGACCATTTTAAATTTCCAAGAGTGTCTAAAACTAGGCGAATTATGTCTAAAAAACAGGTTCCTCGACATTGGTGTCCTATGCAATCATTCAATATGCCATTGCAAATAATTATTTGGGATATAATACCATGCAAAATTTCAAAACTCTACATAAAGCCGTTCAAAAGATATTCAGGTAGTCTCGGACTTTTGGGACACCCTGTATAAAATTCATAGTATCTAGCTATGCCTGACAGATTTGCCGATATTTGCACAGGCTGAATTATTTTGCCCAAAAGCAACTCTACTGCCACTGGCAAATAGAGATACAAAGTTGCTGACATCAGCTAGTATTAAATCATATTGTTTTTGTGAAGGTTTATTATTGAAAATAACAAACCAAAAGTAAAATTCCGAAACAGTTAAATTTCTTACGGAGTTTTTTCCTCTCTTTCCTCCAACAACAGATGAATTTTTTTCTTCATTCAGAATTTTTTTTGCAGTTCTTAATAGCTCTTCCTAATAACTACTTCTCATTTCATTTTATCTGTCTAAACAACATTTTATAATATTTTCAATTTATCTTCTTCTTTGTTATGCGTTCTTAAAATAAATACCTGTAAGTCGGAATATGTTCTCCCCAGGGATTATCCGGTGGAAGGTTAGCTCTTTCATATCCATATGACGGTGACCTATAAGTATTGTGTATGGGAGATAATTGCTGTCTGACTGATTCTCTAGAATTTTCTGACCTCAAATGATTACTTCTTTCATATGGTAAGTTTGGATATCGCCTTAGCTAGAAAGTAAAATCGTTCACATTTGAGACAGAGTATTTTGACTTTTTGACAAAACGAGGTGAATACTATGTTTTGAATCCACCAATGTTCCACTAATTAGTCCGTCAGTTGGTTTTTCTGTACCATGAACGACAGAAATTCTGTGGTCCGATTTTGATGAAGTTTTTAAAACGATTTTTATCTTTTTTAAAATATTACTCGAGATTAGACTGTTTATATACATGAAGGTTCACAAATTATTAACTTTTTAAAAAGGGCATCAAGAATGTACGAGATTCGTGGAAGTGGTATTGCATTTATCAGGGTACAATAGTATTACCAGAATCTCACTGGTAAATTTAATATCCTGCAATATTGAAAAACAAAAAGACACAAACATGAATGTGTGACACAGAAGATAGCGAAGTTAAAATTTGACATTGAAAGTGTAGAATTTCACAAAATATTGGTTCAATAATCTTCTCCGATTCACAAAAGTACAACTATTAATTTTGTAGCAATGACATTTCGTATGAACTATTATTTTATAAAATATATGAGATTTATGGAAGTGGTATTGCATTTATCAGGGTACAATATCACTACAGAGAATGTCACTGGTAAACTTAATAGCCTGCCATTTTAAAAAACACCAAGACCCACAAAAACATGAGCTTTTTTTTATATTTTAACATTGGAAAAAAGGAACTCACAAAAGATTGATTCTAGCCCTTCGCTACGGCAAGAATGTTCACCAATTTTTTTCAACCGTACAATACTTTAATTTTCTATCCGCGGTCAACGCACAGATCGATTCAGATTTCATCACCGACAAGTTCAGAATATTCGAGGTATATAAAAATCATAGCGTGCCCAAGGTAAAGACGGCAAAAAGTGGCAGCGTTATAAANAAAAAAAAAAAAAAAAAAAAAAAAAAAAAAAAAAAAAAAAAAAAAAAAAAAAAAAATCACAATTGCAAGACTTATCGTTCCTATTCTCTGTATGTTTTGATTCTTACTTCTCCATGCCTTAGAGGGGAAGTTTTAAAACTTCCTTCACTTTCAATTTCTCCTGCTTCGGGAGATGACAATTCTTCCGAGCTAACGTCTGAATATTCTACCAGTGGTTTAAATCCTTTTGGTGGTGTATCACGGGATTTTCTTTTCTTTTTTGAGTGTTTGGATTTTTTTACTTTCATTTTATGAACGGGAGAATCTCTAATTTCACCATCTGATGAATGTTCAGAAACAACTTGATCCACATAACCTACATGATGCGGTTCACCATTTCGTCCTGAAGGCATTCCTGCAAGTAAAACTCAGAGTGAGCATAAAATTTTCATTAAGGGGTTGTTTTCAAAAACGAGTAAAAAAAACTTGAAATTTGGGGCCAATTCATATCAATTTCATATAAGAAATTGAAAAATTAAACTTAGGATGAAGTGTAATTGTATTTCCGCTCTGGGGATTTCAAAACGTGTTTTGGCATTGAAAACTCGACATCCAAAATTTTAGCCCATTTCATATTTTCTTCTTTTTTTTTATAGATAAGGAAAGTCGTGTAATGTTCACACCAGATTTTTTTTTATTCGATTTTTGGATTCTACATACCTTGAAACGTATATCAAATTTTGAGGGGGGGTATTTTTTTTTTTTTTTTTTTTTTTNTAATAAACCAATATGGTGGAACGTAGAGAATCATATTCTTCAATATTTTAAATATGAATTTTGAAACATATTTTTTTCAATTGATTCTTCTGGGAAGTCGGTTGATCAACTCAAAATGAAAAAAAGAGGTGTTAAAAAGTTCTCATCAAAAATAGTCTGGACTGTTGTAGACATGCGGTCATTAAGATCACGCAATACTCAACACGAAGTTGCATTCCTTTCTCTCTCTCTACATAAAATCCAAGGTGGAATATATTTTCATCGTCTGGTACCATTTCTTAATAAAACTACAAATATTGTGCTCGTAAATTTGTATCACACAAAAAAATTATCATTGAAAAAAGGCCAAGTTCTACCCACTTTTCCAACAAAAAAAAAAAATCCGTCCATGAAAGCAGTGATATCTATTATTGGGGCCAAGTTTTAAAGTAAGTGCAATAATAAGAGAGAGAGGAACAATTTATATTTCTTGAAAAATATAAAGGGTGCTGCCAAATTATTTTGGTTGCCTTTGACGCAGCATATCGATCAATCTTCTAGACAATGATGTTTTTTTTTCTTTTTTCTTTCTAATTGAATATAGTAATTAATTTGTATTATATATGTGAAAATTTGTTATTTTGATGGAATCTGATATTATTTTTTCAACTATTTCTTTTATGTACTTTTTGTTCAAATTAAAATCTTCAAAAAATTTCAATATATGTGATCCTATCCCTCCACGGCTACCAAACCAAAGTCCATATACTTCATATTGTCTCTTTCCAAATTCTTTTTCGAAGCTTTCTTGGAGTGAAGGGATACATCCCTCATATATTTTTTTCTTCTCCATGTCAACGTCTGTAGATTGATTTCCATTGTTGCTTTCAAAATGTTCTACAAATACAAGTTCTACAAATATAAGTGTAGAACTTGGCCTATTTTCAATGATATGTTTTATGAGATATCAATATTTTTTGTAAAGATTACTATCTGTAACTGTTTCTTTAGCCATTTTTTTCTTCTTCTTTTATATTTGCGCGTTTAACTGAATTTAAGTCTTTATACCTTCATGCAAGACTTCAGCGTCCTAACAGATCAAGATAGCTTTGCATTTTATTTCCTGAAACGGAAACGTTTTGGAGCCCTAGTAGTAAAAGAGTGAATATAAAATATTTTTCCATTTAATTGCATGTAAATATCTTCCTTCGTGCAAGATTTCGGCGTCCTAGCAGATTAAACTAGGACCGTTTTGTAGCACTGGTAGTGAAAGAGTTCTAAATATTTTTCCGTTTAATTTTATGTAAATATCAACCTTTATGCAATATTTCAGTGTTTTATAAGTTAAAACTACATTGCAATACGTTGTATTGTCTTCCCTAAAGCGGCACGGTTTCGGAACACTTAAGAGTTAAAAAGTTCAATATAATATACGGGAAGTGCCTAAACTTTTGATGATGTAGTATTGTACTATACTACGGAATGTATATTCAATAACATATGCCTTCTGGTGCTTTAAGGAACTTGGCCTGACACAGCTCGGATAATTTTGTTAACAAATTGCAAGAGCAAACCAGTATGTGCGCCTCATTAGTAAACTTGTTAAATAATAATAATAATTAAGCAACCGAACAAAGTGGAGTCTAGTTTTAACTCCAAGATTTTTCTTTTAATTGTTTGTACCACGATAGTTCTTGAACGCTTGGTCCGATTTAGATAAAAAGAAAACCTATCTCCGAAGCGAAAATTTTCAGATTGAATTTTCTCGTTTTCAGATTGACATGGCTGTAAAAAGGAGTGCCCCGAAGTAAGCCGGAAACGGTTCTGGGGCCCATCTTTTCATTAGCATTGGCCAAAATGTGTCATTTTGTGTGAAACTTATGCCAAGTCACTAAAGAATAGATAACATTATTTCTGGAGTAAAGAAATTGAAAAAAAAAGTATCTTGAAACGTCCATTCCAAGGTGTTGTTATTAAAAACAAGAAACAAAAATTACAGACAATTTTTCCTACTGTCCATTTTTCATCAACAATGTCACAATTTCACCACTTCACATTCACAAAATCATTCTGCAGTCTGTACATTTGAATGAAATTATGATGAAAAAAAAAAAAAAAAAAAAAAAAAAAAAAAAAAAAAAAAAAAAAAAAAAAAAANAAAAAAAAAAAAAAAAAAAAAAAACAGAAAGAACAAAGAAGGAAGCCAAAACCAGATAAAAAGTAAATCAATGATTTCAATTACCTCAAACATGGTTATTTTGTGTTAAAGTATCTGGACACCTAGATGAGTGAATTTTATACAGTGTAGGTATTATGAATTCAAAGAATGTAAGAGTTTGGTTATAAATCCTGTACGAAACAAAACAAAAAAAATGTATTCAAAATAAAAAGAACGGAAAATCGTTCTTTGTGGCGTAATGAATAAAAAAAGGAGAACAGAGAAAAAACACTGCGATATTAACACATAAGTTATATTATTTTTCTTGCAATAAATTGCAATACCTAAGAGCTTTGAAAAACCTTCAAAGATCAGACCCCATCTACTTACAAATTTCATTAAAATCTACCAAAGTGCCACTTAAGACGTACGCAAGGGTATTTTTATTTTAAATTTTACGCGCCTTGAACCATAAAATATCAAATTTTGATGAGGCAACTTTTGTTCAAGGTAGTGAAAATTATAACCCAACATGGGGAATTGAACCTAAAAGAATATTCAATCATAATGAAATATAATTTAGTTTGTCTCCAATGCGTGTCCTTAAGGCAAAAAAAAATCTGTATGATAGGTACCTACGAATGTTATGTCAACTATGATTTGAATTGGAGTAAAGAGTTTATAAAACTGTTATGGATTTTTTTAATAGGTCATTTTTTAATAGAGTTATTACTGTAGATCTTATTCCTAAAATATTTGTCGCAGGATTCTTTATTTCAATTCAATTACAATATTATGTCTTAACATTGTGCTCAAGGTACCTATTTAATTGAATTTAAAAAAAAAAATTAAAAAAGAAAATTTAAGTAGGTAATACAGATGCAACAAAATTATTTACAATCATTAAAAAATATGGTTAGGAAAGAAATATCACAAGTCAAAAAATCAATAATAATACAAATAAAAACCAAGCAAATTATTCGATTTGGCAATTGGTGACTATTAACAATAATATACAGAGTGTCTCAGACCTACCGCCCCATTTTTTTCGATGTCGGTCAAATTTAAATGAAAATTTAGTTTGGAACTTTATTTGGAAAATTTCTGATCTTTGGTGAAGAGTAGAATGGTCGGGTTTGGTCACATTAGATGTTTAAAGGTCGCAGAAATAATTATAATTGCTTCAAAATAGAAGCCAGAGGGTTACCAGACGCCCGGCTTTAGCAGTCCTGCTTTTTGCATGCTTGTCCCCTGCTTTTGAAAATAATGGAAAGTGTCCTCCTTTTTAAATTCCTCCTTTTTAAATCCACAAACATTTTGTGGGTGTCAAATCTCTTGTATACAAAATACAGTATGCACAATACATCTCTCTGAAGTATAACTTTAGTGAGATGGATTGTGAACAATTCAACACATACTTAATGAAATATCAGAAGACCCTCAGGTAAAAAACCTCCTGACAAAATTCCAGATATCTGAAAAGTATGGCTATGGCCAGTAGTGGTAAGATCATGATCACAAGTTACAAAACACTGTATGCTAATTTCTAAATGACTACTTTTTTATATCATAAATTGATACGTCCTGTTTCTTTTTTAAACGTTTGGCTTTTTCATGCGAAATGCCCTGCTTTTGAAAATTTTATTCTGGTAACCCTAGCTGCACACAGATTCTAAATAACGGTGAGGAAGCAATACTAACCTACTTGGCATACGTTTTTTTTAAATACAGTAGATATAGTATCTAAAGTTCTCAGATTATTAAAAGGTACAAAGCTGTGAAACTGAATTTTGTGCTACAAAGTAAGAGTGAGATACGCATCTAGATACTTTTTGACCGAGCAGAGGATACATTCATATCTGCAGTTTATTATTATATAGAGTCAAGCCTAAAATTTATATTGTAGTTATATCTGGTCTGGATGATTTGAGAATTTAAGCTCAAAAATTTACTCTCAAGCTGTTGAATTATGCAACAAATACAGCCTAGAAGAAACTTGCTCAGAGTTGGGCCTATCCCAACCAAAGTCACCGACTCCCGTTAAGACCCATTGCATACATGGAAAAGTAGGGGTATTGGAGGGGAGATTGGGTTTACCTGGTACAAAGTTATATCTTTCAAATATGTACAGAAAAAATGTAAGCAAAGGCATATAAAATATAAAACGTAAATGTTCTTACCTGGTAGTCAAAGCGTTACTGAATTTAACTATCACAGATCACATATTATTTACGTTAAATTTAGAGAAAATTTGAAGAAAAAGTAAAAATTGATCACAGAAACAACTTCCTTACAAGATGCTTCAGACATCTCTGGAATTCAAGATTATAATTATCAAATTTGATTTCTTTATGAAAGTGTAGGATTAATCCAACAATTCGGAGTTCGTACAATTATTTATAAAGTTTCGATTGGTTATAGAATAAGAGATAATTTAGGATTCATACATTCATTCTGCTAATTCAAGAGAAAATTTTTATCTATAAATTTTCAATACGTTCTGTCGGCCATTTTTTAATTTAATTTTTGTTCATCATTCTTCATTTCGATTATCGATACGTCATGATGGTTCGTAGCCTGTATCTAAGAAATAAAATATTATTAAAGCCGTAAAAATTAGTATTCACCAGGCATTCAAAGGCATTACCGAATTCCGTTTCTTTTTCCATTAGAAATTTTACTATAAAAACATATTTTTCGCTGGAAACCCGTGGGCGTCATATAATAACTATTATTTGTGACCTTAAGAACTTTTGGTTCTTTTAGATTCGGATCTTGTTTTAAAAATTTTAGGTATTGTTTCAGGTCAACTAGATTCGTATTTTACTTTTTCTTTGTAGCACAAACTTCAGTTTTACAATTTTGTACCCTTTTATATTCTGAAAACTTTAAATATATCTACTGTATTTTAAAAAAAAAAAGCCAAATAGGTTAGTGTAGCTTCCTAACTATTATATCAACTGATTTAGTAATTAATCATAAAATGATTAATTACTAAATCAGTTGTGTGACATAATACGTCCTTAGAATTTGTCAGAGGATTTTTAAATCACCCTGTATTAATGAGTATCTCGGGTATTTTACGGCTTGGGTTTGGTGGTTAAGCGGCAACAGTGTAATTTATCTTTTTGCGTTCAGATTTGTGTTGCTGATTGCTGTGTTGACTAGGGATGGGATTTTCGACTCACGTAGGTGATCGACATGACTCGACTAGATCACCAATATGAGTTGACTCTTGATCTCGACTCTTATCGAGTGACAATTTTCAAAAACACCTTAATTGATCAGAAAGACATAATAAACCAATTGACAAAAGGGGCCTCTACCAAATAAATGTCCCCAACTTCGGTGAATACATTAAAAAGACATCACAATCAATCGTCACCAGGATAAAAGATCATTTTTAAACAACAAACACCCGGAAAAATATTTCTCCCTTTATGATCTTTATCAGCCAACAAAAAAAAGCTACTTGTAAGTCGACTCTTTGAAGAGTCGACTCATTTCAAAAAGATGTTTGCTTGTGAGTGAGTCGAGTCGTGAGTCGACTCATTACTCGACTCGTGGATGACTGGCCCATCCATTATTGATAGTTGGTGAAATTTTTAAAACTTTCTTCTTTCTGCTTGTTGATAGTTGTTTCGTATTTTTCTTTTATTTATCTGGACAAATGGCATCTTCAAGATTAACGAGGGTCCCGGAATCTCCCATTAGTTATGTTCAAATGGATGGATTAGTAAGTGTAATATAAAAATGTTGAGAGTCGGCTGAAGCTATCTATATCTAACCTCAAAAATTGATATCTTGAACAGATCCTAATAATCGATGATAAGTCGCATCACCGTATACGATTTAAAAAAATCAAGACTAGAAGTTCTATGAACTGTGAAATGAATGGCCGCAACAAGACTGTGGGCTTATTCTACGAAAGAAATGTCCATACCAAGTTTCATCATCGAACAAGACGTTCGAGAGTTATCGTAGGACGGTCTGTCAGATAATGAGCCTTGCGACTGCCTATTCCCGGCCCAACCCAGGCTGAGTGAGGTTAATGTGGGTAGCTGGTTTGTTAGTTTCCAGCAAGAGACTAAATTCATCTACAATCACCTCATGACGTTAAGCCAATTAAAAGTCGTTTAAAGAAAAATTCTGACCTCACTTTGTTTGTTTTCTTTTTTTTCAGGCTGTTATGAAAATTGTTAAACATTGTCATGAAGAGAGTACAAGCAATATAGATGTTGCCCAGGGAGCGCTGTTGGGACTAGTAGTCGACAATAGATTAGAAATCACGAATTGTTTTCCTTTTCCCAAATCTTATGACGAAAGTGTAGACGAAGGTAATTGATAAATCGTGGACATTCACCAAATTTAGGGGTTGGTTTTTAACGGCGCAAAAGTTCTGGTCGATTGAGCCGTTATAAAATTTCATAAGGGAAAATAAAGTTCAAAATATATTTAGGATACAGAACGAATATTCCTCTGTGGCACCTGGTGAAGCCTACTAGTAGTTTAGGTAACCACAATAATAATCTTGATTAAAAAAAGAAATAGAAATTATAAGTTATTTGAAATACAATACTGTTGAAAGGGAGCTTGGCTCCATCCTCCCATCTTAGTTAAATTCAAACGAAACATCAGTAAAGCGGATGCCCAGTCTCTTTCAAACTCAGATATATTATCTACGGATACAATATCATTCCCATCATAGATATTAATATTCTTGCCCATTTTCTTTTGATGAATAATAATAGAAACGAATTACATTATGCTCTATTAAATCTGTCTCCCCTAAAGACAAGGAATGGGCATAATGCTACCCGGAGGCGGTGACCCACGCTTTGTGAAACTTAGCATGAACGAAATACACACCAAAACCCTATAAGAACAATAGAATCCTTCATTGTCCATCGCAGATGAAAAAGAACTTCCCGGCATTCACACTTAAAATGTGGATGGTCTGGATTAGTCTAGAATATCTGGATTCTACAACCCCTACTTCCATCGTCCAGTCTACATCCTTCCATTGAAAATAAGTTCGAGAAATGCTTAGGTGCCCCACTATTTGTTCATCTGTCCATCATATTCCACCTCTCTCCACTGGATTCATGGAGGAAGCCCAAGGATATGGTAGCGTTTCTTAGTTTGAACGGAGCAAGGAAGTTTGGAATGGGGAGGAGATTTTGTAGCCGCTGCTATAACAACAACAGACCATGCTGCGATAGATGGTATGATTTATTGTACCATGATCTAATTTATACCATAGTAGAAGGACGGGATCTGCAGTTTTGGTTAAATCAGACGACCTAATGTTGTAATCATCTGTTTTCAGTGCTTGTTTATTTACGTTGTTATTCGTTGCTCCGAGTGCGTTATTCTACATTCACTCACCCAACATCTTCCTGTAATATCCAAGAATATGTGACTCCTCTCATATATTCTCACGATTAGGTCAACGTCCTAGGACTACTTGGAGTGGAACATCACTTCCAAAAAACTGGATAAATGTCATTTTTTTCGAACTGAACGAAATCCAGTCCCACTATATTCTAAATGGAACCATGTATTTTTCATTGCAGCTTATGTGGAACGGTGGCGCGATCCTAAGGAAGTGACAAAATTCCTGAAGCTGCCAATTCTAGGGAATAGTGACTCGTTATATTTTGTTGAAACAGACACTACTCCTTTCAAATAACTAACTAATTGAAGCTTTTCTTTTCACAGAGGTCTATCAGTTGGAGATGATGCGTCGATTGAGAAGAATGAATGTAGATCATTACCATGTAGGGTGGTACCAAAGTTCCGATGTTGGCAATTTTATTTCATTGCCTCTTATTGAGTCACAATTTCACTATCAGATTTCCATTGAAGAAGCTGTTGTGCTCATTTATGGTACGTGCCAATTCTTAACCTTTGAGTTTTCTAAAACCTTTTTCTATTGTATGGAAATCAATACTATTAATGTATTTTTGTTGGATCATAAGTTTAGTTGACAGGTACAACTATCGACCAATAATAAAAACGGCGGTTTTTTAATTATTGGTCGGAGGTTACCAATGTCAAAATTTCAACTATCTACTACCTCTTACCGTTTCTGAGAAAAATTCTTGTGACGGACTGACATCGACGGCTTAGTAATAGAGTTCCAATATTACCTATCAGTTACGGCAACCTAATAAAGGTATATGATGCAATCAAAGGAAAGGAATAACACTATCTCCTAACTGCGTTTTTTTTTTGTTTTTTTTAGACACACAGAAAACTAGCCGTGGATTTTTGACTTTGAAAGCTTATCGTTTGACACCTCAAGCTATTCAAATGTACAAGGAAGGTGAATTTACACCCGAAGCTTTACGTGCAGTGAAAGTTGGCTTTGAAAATTTATTAATGGAAGTTCCAGTAAAAGTTAGAAATTCTCCTCTGACAAATGTACTTCTATCAGAAATTGACGGATTGGTGTCTCCTGCCGATGGAAATAATTTCTTAGATTTGGGAACTGCGTAAGTATGAATCAGATCTCACTTATTGATACAGTGGTTGTAGAGTGCTATGCTATTCCTGAGTCCTCAAAGATACAATAAATTGTTGAGACACACACCATGTTGAAGTGGAGCTCCTTAATTTGATCCGAAATGGGAGTTTAAACAAGGGTCAAGAAGGATCTTATTTGAACAATGTAAAATATTATGTAATCTATTTTTGGGTAATATAAGCATAAGCAAGGTACTGCTGGATAAAAAATAGGGGTCTTCAAAAAAGTTGTTGCTATTTCTTATATTTTTGGCTAAAAAATATTAGTACATAATAGATGATATACACACATACGTCGTAGCTTATTATTGGTAATATAAGGTATACAGTATGTCTCAGAAGTCCTAGCGGAACCCCTGTAACTTTTGAACGGTTTAGAATTTTTAAATTTTGAAAAGCTCGAGGGATAGAAAAAGGGTCAGGGCCAGACGAATGGTTATGGAGAGATCGAGATTCGATCCCCGAAAGTAACTTTTATTGACAAAAAGTGTAGATTTCTCAAGAAATTTAAATGGAATGGTACAATTTTTTTTTTATTAAAATAAAAGTCCAAATAATATAAAGAATAACTTAGCTTTTTATTTTCCAAAAAAATAATCACTGACGGAGATAGAAGGATCTGAAGTTTCATTTTGATACAAACTGTATAACGAACAGTCCCTGGTTTGAGCTTTGATGTAAAAATTCCCTTATTTTGTTTCAACAAAAGTTTCTCATCAAATAAAATCCTCAAAGGTGTACATTCTCATTTTCATCATTGTTATAGGATGACAAAGTCAAAACTCATTTTACTTTCGGAGTTAAAAAAAACGGTCACTTTCGGGCAGATGCCTAAAGTAAGATGGTGATTTAGAACAGTGTAACCCAAATAAGGAAACATTTAGAAAAAAAGAATAATATTAAGCTTCTCATTTCTTTCAGCAATACCAGAGGAATGAGAAAATCAATGCAATAAATAACTTGTATTCTAAACTTGTTATGTTATGTATTGATTTTTCTGACCAGGGGGCCCTGCTGTGAGATAAGGTTATTGTTTTTCTTTTGTTTGGTAATATGTTTCCCTATTTACTTATCACTGTTTGTCCGAAATCACTACTACACTTTAGACTTTCTACTCGAAAATGGGCGTTTTCTATAAGGGCAATTTTTGACCTCCATAAGAAAAATGAGGTTTAACTTTGAAATCCTACGACACTGATAAAAATGAAACTATACACCTTTGAAGATTTAATTTGATAATAAACCTTTTTTGAAACACAATATGGTAAATTTTACATCAAAGCTCAAACCACTCATCGTTATACAAGGTGTAACAAAATCAAAATTTAGATCCCTCATCTCTGCCACTGATTATTTTTTGAAAAATGGAACGGTAAGTTATTCTTTATTTTATTTGGACTTCTATTTTAATAAAAAACATTTCTACCTTTCTATTTAAATTTCTTGGGAAATCAACACTTTTTGTCAATAAAAGTCACTTCCGTTGGTCGAACCTGGATCTCACCATAACCATTCGATTGGTCATAGCCCCTTCCCTATCTCTAGAGCTTTTCAAAATTCAATAATTCTAAGCCTTTCAAAGTTACAGGGCTTCCGCTAGGACTTCTGAGACAAACTGTAGAATGTGTTGTTAGGCACACGCGAGCTTTTTAGAATTGTTTGCTTTCTAAATAATAACATTATTACAAAAATCGACACTGCTGATCTTTAATTTGTCTATGACTAGTCATTGGAAAAATTATTTCGAAAAGTCAAGTTAGTTGCCTATCTCGGTAAACGAACAATAAATTAATCAACATATTTTTTGTTTGTAAAGGAGCGTCCTGGAAGGTCAACTAAGATGTCTAATGGAGCGTGTAGACGAGTTGAATCAGGAAGCTATCAAATTTAACAGACATCAACAACAAGTTGTGCGTCAAGCTCAAGATAAACATCGCTACCTAGCAAAGAGGGTAAGTACAAAGAACATTACTGTCAAACTATCAGGGTAAGGCATCGCTACCAAGCTAAGAGGGTAAGTCATCCCGACCAAGCTGAGAGGAAAAGTACAGTCAAAATTACAGTCAAGCTATGAGGGTAAGACATGACTACCAAGCTAAGGGGGGCAAGAACATTCTGCATTACTGTAAGGCTAAGACGTTAAGTACATTGCTGCATTTCCTTGATGTTAAGTATCCCATGGCCTAGCCGTAAGCTGATTTCTCAACATGCCTAATATGGGAAATATTAACCACGGTGACCGGAGTTGGAATCTCGAAAATTTTATTTCTCAATTTTAGCTTTGTACATTTAACTATCAATCGGTGGCTTTTTCTCTTGGATTTTTGTTTTTCAAACTTTTGGACTGTTTGCCAATCTTAATCACCACATTCTTTTGTTCTGAGGTCACCTATCTTTTTATTTAATCAGTTTTTCATTCCAAATTTGATATTTTTTCTTTAATTTCAGATGCAAGAAAATCAAGCGAGAGCTGCAAAAGATGAACCTCCCCTACCAGAAGAAGATATCAATAAATTATTCCGTCCCATTCCAGTGCCACCTCGTCTTACACCTATGCTGATGGCTGGTCAAGTTAACGCTTATGCAGATCACATTTCACAATTTTGTTCCCAATCCCTGGCTAAACTTTATATTATGGAATCTGTTAAGAGTCACAATTTATCATCTTAAAAGGGTTTCTGTTGAAAGCCATAAAACTCGATTCCGATAATTTTTCATGGTCCTTATCATTTGATGGGATTGGTGAATAATTACCATGTGACCAACCTTTTGTCCTAAATGAGAACTACAACCTAGATTGAAATATAAAAGATGAGCCTCCCTAAGAGAAGAAGATATTAATAAAGAAATCTATCAAATAAAATAATTCTTTGTCATTTAATCCAACTGCCGTTTGTTTTGTTCAGCACAGTTTATTCAGAAAAAATTAACCAGCAGAGTTTATTCAGAAAAGATTAACCAGCTATTCTTTAGCCTATTTTCCAAAAAAGTATTTCTCTCGGAAGAGACACGTCCCAAAATTGCTTTTAAAAATTATTATTTTAAAGCAAATGAACATCTAAACGGAAGATTTGAAATATTAATTAATATCCTTATGAAAATACCTCGGTCGGTATCTTTGAACTATATGTTCAAAGATAGAGGAAAATTATTTTACCTTCTCCCTCCTTATTCAAACCCAAAGGACAGCGTTTTCGGAATATTTATTGGAGAGTAGACTAAAATAGTCTATCGAACGCCTGATTAAATTTTCTTAACTTTTATTGTTGTGTGTGCTGCAAGAAAAAGAAAAAACACATATTGTTATTTTTTAGAGCGCTGAAATTTTCCTTCCATATTGACATATTCTACTTCTGTTTCTTATAAAAAAATAAATTAATTGTTTTTTAAGATTTAAAATATTATTTTGTGTAGATAAGTATACAAAGATTACAAAAAAAAAAGTGTATCAAACTTATATCGTAAACAACTGGTAACAAATAAATAATGATAAAAAAAGATCAAAAGCTCGGAGGATGCTTTAGAAAAGGTAAGGTAGTTTTCAGGGCACAGTAGACGCAAGCCACACTAAATTCAAAATTCTAAAACGTGACAATTAAGAAAAAGTCACTCCTACCCTGGGAACTTCTGATCTTTATATAAAAATTAAATGCACAAAACATCAAACTTAAACTAATTCAGATCCTCAACCCGAATGGGAATGTTTTTTTTTATATGTATACAGGGTGTTTGGCTATAAATGGGACCCCTGAATATGGTGGGTAGCTGAGATCAAATGGAACATTTTTTATAAAATTCGTTAGTGAGCCAGGCGAAGCGCAGCCAAGTTACAGGATGGAGAAGGTTATTTTTGAACAACTTTCAACGTCGCTTGGACACTAAATCATAGTTTTTGATGGCGGTGATTTCAAATATGCCATCAAAATTTTAAAAAATAAAAGCAAAATGGGGGAAAACCTGAAAAGTGATTTTTTTTGTCTGTCCTCAAAAATGATTCTACTTATGAAAAGAGCGTCTCTTTCTAAGACATTTTGTGTAATTTTTTTTGAAAAATCGAACAAAAAATTGAATTCCCATGTTAAGAGGGAACCACGAAAATGGTCCGATTACGATAAAATTTTAGAAATAAGCTCCAATTAAAATCCTGGGCACAAATGTCAAATTAGAAATTCGAAAAAAGAGCGTGAACCAAAATGACTGCCTTCCAAAGTCCAAAATATATTCGATTAAAAGTATTTTTTTCTTTTTTCCTCGTTTGATTTTTTAGTCTTTTTTTCTCGTTATGACAGTACCCGAGTATAACAAATGGAATTATGAGTTCAGATTTTTTAAAAGGATATCATAAAAAAAATGAAAAAAACAATTTGTGAATTTTCATATTTCCTAGAATATTTTTTAATGAATATTGTGCTAGTTTAGAGGACGTTTTTTTCCGATTTTTTTTCTTCCTTAATTTGAGTTCAGATTACATTTTCCATGCTCAGGTACTCTTAAAATCAATTTAAATGTGTTTTCAAACCGGGAAAAATGAAAGAGAAATGTATTGAATCGAACATTTTTTGGACTTTGGAAGGCTGCCATTTTGGTTCACGCTCTTTTTTCGAAGTTCTAATTTGACATTTGTGTCCAGGACTTTAACTGGAGCTTATTTCGTAATCGGACCATTTTCGTGGTTCCCTCTTAACATGGGAATTGAATTTTTTGTTCGATTTTTTTAATTTTTTTTTCACACAATGTCTTAGAAAGAGACGTTCTTTTCATAACTCAAATCACATTTGAGAACAGACAAAAAATTTGATTACTTTTCAGGTTTTCCCCCATTTTGCTTTTGTTTCTTAAAGTTTTGATAACATATTTGAAATCACCGCCATCAAAAACTAGGATTTAGTGTCCATCTTCTTTTTGTTCGGTCACACAGAACCCACCAAGCGACGTTGAAATTTGTCCAAAAATGACCTTCTCCACCCTGTAACTCGGCTATGCTTCGTCTGGCTCACTAATGAATTTCGTAAAAAATGTTCCATTTGATCCACCATATTCAGGGGTCCCATTTATATAGCCAAACACCCTGTATATACAGGGTGTCCCAGTTAAGAAGGACAATAATTAATGGGCTGATTCTAGATGTCAATACCTATCAAAAATGCTCCCTTCAACTTTTTAATAAAACCTTTGTTTTTGAGTTATTCGCATTTTTCATATTTTTTTACACATGTCTTCTTTTATTACACTTCTAAATATGTAGCATATTTTTGGTACACTAAAATAGAAATTTATCTACGAATACAGAAGTTAACGGAAAAAGTGATATACCGTTGAAACCTTATTAACATTTTTTCCGTTTTTGTCCAAAAAAAAAAATAATGTTGAGCAACCGTGGGAGAGTCCCGTTGCTTTTTTCATAGTTTACAAAAATATATAAAAAAAATCAAGTTAGCTCAAAAACGAGGCTCTAACTCAAGTTTCTGGTCATCAAGGTAATTTTATCTGAACAGAAATTTTCCATATGTTCCAAAAATATATTCAAATTTTCAAAAAAAGTATGTCCAAGAAAGTTATGTACATACTTGCGACGTCAGGCGTACATGTGTAAAAAAAGATGAAAAATGCGAATAACCCAAAAACAAAGCTTTTAATAAAAAGTTGAAGGGAGCATTTTTGATAGGTATTGGCATCTAGAATCAGCCCATTAAATATTGTCCTCCTTAACTGGGACACCCTATATATAAAATAAAATTTTCACGGTGGAATTTTCTTCTACGTACAAGGTGATATTTATACAAAGTTTTTATTTACGAGCGAGTAAATAAATTTTGACCAAAATATATCAAATTGCAGATAATCCTGATTTTTGATTGAAGAAAATAAATTTAACGATACAGGGTGTAAGTACTACCAAATGCCAATTTTTTCATGACAAATTGTATATTTTTTAGAAAGAAACTTTGCACCGAGTTAATATTGCACGAGGGAGAAATACGCTTGTTTACAAATATGAGCACGAGGAGCGGCAACGTTGTCGCAGTCTCTTTTCATTACGAGATAATTATTGCAATAAATATTTAATTATGTGAACGGTGCAAAAATTATGCCGAAAAAGAAATTGAAATAGATGCATGAACAAAACGCTTCCCTATCGCCGGTAGTTCGGTGCAAACATACAAGATGACTTTAGTCACTTTATTCAATATAATGTTCCCGCTGGCACAGTTTTCAAATGTTCGTCTAGTAACCAGGAGGGCGTGGGTTCAATCCCTAGCTGAGGCAAGATTTTTCCTTAGTAATGATTAAACCACATAAAAATAGAGCTGGATGAAAGGATAATTTTCTAGGATTCAGAATTAAAAACAATTAGGTAGCAAAATATTCTAAACAAATATTGTTTGAATTTTAAAAAAACATCGAATATTTTCGTCAATAAAATATTTTTTTTACTTTCCTATATACTTGTATATCAAGGATAAAAATAAAAACTGACGAAGCATTGTCAGGAATAAAATCGTGTACAAAAAATATTTTCAATCCATTTCGTATACCATAAACACAAAAATTAAAAAAATAATATCTAGGTCGATTCTTTTACAATTTTCCCTCACATGATGGTGGTTTTAGCGGTTTTCCTCCTAGAATCAAATATTCTCCTAATTTCTAGATTCAAGTAAAGATGAGAGAAACAGGTAGATTTGAGTTTGCAAGATCCTTAACTGATATCAATTCAACATCCGAGATGAATGGAATGATCCCAACATCCGAGATAATAAAATATCCAGTCTGTCAAGGAAGCCCACAAAATACAAATCATCTGTTGAAATGTCCAGCGAACCCCACCACCCTAACCTCTGAAATAATCCAGTCCAGGTGGCCTGATACCTGGACTTTCCAATAGGGACAGAATGTGGAGAGGAGTGTTGAAACGATTTTACTGCTACAACAACAATATGAGGTTACCGAAAATGTTTTGATGGCCCTTGTCTGAAATTGTGATGGTGTTTGTTACAGGTCGCCCTGGTGCGTATAACCCTCGTGAGGACGTCCCATGGTAGTCATCCGTTTAGGAAAATTTCCCCTTAATATGCATAAATATATAAAAAGGGCATTCTAGAAAACCACATCCAATTTCACATCTTATTCAAGGACATAATATTTTTAACAAATATATAACTAAAACTAGATTAAAAAATATTGACCTTGTTTTAACCAATCACCCACTAAGTAGTACACAATACACCACCCTTATCACAGTCGACCATTCTCATAAATTATTGAACTATAAGCCTTACACATTTAACTGATATGAGTTAAATTTGTTAATTCATTCCGTACTCAGATGACGCAACAACATCATAACGACAAGGGAGAATACAATAAACAAGTCGCCAGTTCCATATATAGATCGATTTTCATAATTTCGTTCGTTATTTTACACTAGTAAATCTGTGAACTATAGACCTCACTCAAATAATGGTCAGCAATGAGGCCCCGGTGCCCAAAAACTAATCAGCTTTAAGCTAATGATTGTCTACACCGAATTTCATCAAAATCGGACAAAACGTTCAAGACTTAATTTATCGTCGAACAATCTGACATTTAAAGAAAAATCGTTTTTATTTCTAGACCTCACTTCGTTCCGTGAGTAAAAATAAAAATTACTAAGCAAATTCCATGAACATAATGAATGTTCCAATCAATTTCATCAAAATCGAAGAATGCGTTCAAGAGTTATTGTGGAACGAACAATCAGACTTTTAAAGCAAAATCGTGGAGTTAAAACTAGACTTCACTTTGTTCGGTCAATCAAAAATGAAAAAGGTTGACTGCAGAGAAACCCAGTTTTTTTTTTATTTCACTATTTACTACAATTTATTAACACTAATCGTATTATTATTATTATTTTGAACCACCGGCAACCTCTCTAATAGTTCCCGATAAGCCCGCTCTGCTTGCTTCTGTGTGTATGAGAAATCCCACGCAGACGACATTAAAACATTGGCTTCCGCCACATATTCAGTGTTGGGTGGAAGGTTACGAACTCTTAGTTGAGCTTCACATTCACTTAAATTATTTCGAGATTGTAATCTTTTAATTGCCTGAAAATAATTAAGGAAACAATTACGATCAATTTAGACTATAATAATATACTTCACTGATTATTAATTAGGTGGTTGTGGACCTAATTTTACTATCATACATTTTTTGTTAATGTTTCAAAAGAAAAATCTTTGTTTTCTGTATAACTGTGTAAATCAAATCTTCTTAAGATTAAATTACGTAAAGACACCTTATAATGTTGGTTTCGAATCAATTACTCATGGAGTTCTTGCCTCTCAAGTGGGAAGGGCTAACCTTTGAACAGCTAGGATTTTTTGTAGAGCTACGGATAGGGAAAATGCCATATGCTTTAGATTACTTATGTTGACGTTTGACCCCCCAGAAGTGGTATTTTTTGGACCAAAGTAAAAAGAACTAGAGTTGATTTGACTAACATACTATGATGTTAAAAAAAACAAGGTGAATTTTCATTTTTCTTTTTTTGAAAAAAATATTGATTTATCTATGCTGTCCCATTCAAAGTAATCCTCCTCAGATATAATACTCTTGTGCAAGCGTTTTTCCAATCCTCGAAGTACTTCTCATATGCTTTTTTGGTATGTCCTTCAGCTCTCAGCGATTCGATTTTTAATCCTACATCGTGGCAAAACGCCGTACTCTCGTGTGGGTCTCTTAAATTTTGGGAAGAGGAAAAAGTCGCAGGGGGCTAAATCTGGTGAATACGGTGGCTGAGGCATGATTCCGTTATTCTTTTGGTCCCAAAAAGAAACTATCAAGCAATGATGATTCAGCGGGGTCATGCGACGGTTTTTCGGTTAAACTTTAGCAATTTTGAAACGAACTTCTCTGCCGCGTATTAGACACTAAATATCCGAAAAAATATATGAGCCAACCGATATTCCGACATCCTCAGCAATTCTCTAATAATGATTCGAGGATTCTCCATATCAAATTTTCTTCACTGTTTGAGTGTTTTCATTGGTTGTTGACTTTCCGTCCAAGAACGAGCGTCCCAATTCACCTCTTCTCGACCTACTGTGAAGAGCTTGTACCACGTTAAAATATTTCTTTAACTTGGGAGTACACTCACCGTATGTCACTTTCAACATTTCAAGTGTTTTTGAACACTTACGAGTAATTCCATTTTTTACACAAAATTTGTTGCATATTCTTTGATCCATTTTTTTCGACAGAAGAAAATCGCCAACTCACGCAAAACTCTTCTAACCTTTATGCCTCTCACAAACAAACAAAAATTCTATATTGATGAAACTGTAGACATACATTCGGAACCAGTTTGCCAAAATAGGGGAACGAAAAAAATCGAAAATCTAATGTGCAATACCCGCGAAATTTGAAAATTGACCTTATTTTTTGAAGAGACCCGGTATACAGTAAAAATATATATTTTTTTTTTCATATTACTACCTTTTTCAAAAAATAATGAGGCATGGGGCTAAAAATGATCAAGTTATTACTTGTTACACGTTGTAATAAGGGGGGCCGTTCTTAGTTTTGCCGACAAACTAGATGAAAAGCTCAAAGAAGAACCATTTCCACCCCCATGATCAAGAAACATTTTTTTCTTTTTTTAGTCTCAAGAGCATACATACACTTAAAGAATTCGTCCTAAAGACTCACTGGGTTCTGAAAAAACTATACTGGCGTAATAATAAACATAAACACCCATCGACACACTTTCATGTTATTGGGAGTCAAACTGACCCCAAATAGAGCGATCTAGACCTAAACTTACTTCTTTTTCAGGTATAATGGTAGCCCATATTTCATGGAAATGATCTTGCCATTTGGCTTTTAATAGAACAGCTGCTTCTACTACAATAACTTGGTGCGTTTTTTTCAGTCGTAGTATTTCTTCCTTAACTTTTTGTAGAATCAAAGGCCATAATGCTTGGTTTAATTTGTCCATATTATCCTAAAGAGAGGAAAATATATATCTCAGTAAGAGTCACACCGAACGAAACAAAATGAATAATTCCAATAAATAATATACAGGGTGTTTCAAAAGGTTAAGCATAAAAAGAAACCACGTATAGTAGAGCTCAAATAAAGGCCACTTTGCTTAATAAACCCCTATACGGAAATGGACCCCAAGGTAGCTAAGGCCACCAAAAGTTGGCACTTGAAAATCGAAAAATAATTATTAAAAATCGAATTATTTTGCGATTGACTTCATTTTTTGCATGACGTCTCCGATTGTTATCATGCTTCTTTGGTGAGTATTTGGCACTTTTTCCCCGATCAGGGGCGGAGTATGGGGGTGAAGTCATGACATGAAATTGCCTAAAACTTTTTGATGCGTATTTTATTGGTGTTTTAAGGTATGACCCCCCCCCAAGATATAGCCTTAAATCCGCCCCTGCCCCTACCTACCTTGGGGTCCATTTCCGTATAGGGGTTTATTAAGCAAAGTGGCCTTTATTTGAGCTCTACTATACATGGTTTCTTTTTATGCATAACCTCTACCTTG
>CM022875.1:40087648-40117578 GCA_012654025.1 Pachypsylla venusta
GCCCCGCCCCCCCCCCCCCCCCCCCAGAGAGGTTAGAAAACGTTTTGATCGGCCATGCCTCGATTAAACTTGTTCTTCTCATAAAGTCGCTCGCTAAAAACTCTTCGGAAAATAAAATAAATTAAATCGTAGTAATCATTTTTTTGTTTTCATGTTTCCCAACCTGTTAAAATTAACGTTTCGATTTCGTGATTTTTGCAACTGTTTCTGAGCGTAATTTAGCCCTAAATGACCACGCACTAATGGTTACAATAAAATTTGATTCACTTGTAAGTCTTAAGGTCATAATTTTTTTAATTTTGAAAAAAAAAATTGAATTTTCTGTAGTTATTTCGGGCATTTTTAAAGGGAAAACCACAGACATAATCTAATTTTAGCTTCCATGTACTCCCGTAAAGTATTGATAACATTAACACATGAAACCCCCTAGATATCCGCTCTTGATAACATCATAATTTTGAAGAAATCAGAAGTTGTGATTGTTACGAATTTAATCACCTAAGAATAACAATCTGTCAAAATCGTAGTTCCCATATTTATTTTAACACATTTCTACAATAGAAAAAAGAGAAAGATTAAGAACAACTTTATGGAAAATCAAGATTACTCTGTAAAAAAATATAAAATCTCTGTAAAATCAAGATTACTCTTCATGGGGCGTTGATTGAGCAAAATATTATAGACAATCTCTCTTTGTTAGGGTTTTGTAATTTGAAGAAACTCTGTACGATTTTAGCAGTACATTAGAGTAAATTAGAATATGAGCAAAAATCTACTTTTACAGTCAATTCATAAACAATATGTTTTAGAAAACTCATCAGAAGCGTCGAACTTACAATTTTTCATTAAAAAAAATGTAATTCAAGTAATTATTACCTCAAATGTGGGATCATCTTTAGTGGGGCCATACATATCATTAATAGACACCACGTCATATTCTAAGTTGTGATCAATATCTTCCAAGAAATGTAACACGTGTTTTATTCTAACTTCACATGGCTCGATTATTTCCCACATTTTTTTAGCTGAAAATTAGAAATGTAGGGTGATGATGGGAACATGCAAGAGCTATAAAAAGGGAAAAGGCTGTTCAATTCACATGGCTCAATTATTTCCCACAATTTTATAGCTGAAAATTAGAAATTTAGGGTGATGATGGCCGTTTAATGACCAATGTGACCATAAGCATGATGGTTGGTTCTTTGCACCGGGGATACCCGTGCCCTCGGGCGCGGCCAAAGACCATCAACACCGTTTCGACGACAACACACTGTGTTTTTCTTCCTTTCGAGGTATTCATCCCAGTCGTGCTGCTCCAGATACCTCTTCAAAGAGCTGGTATATAAATCCTTACTAAACCCTGAAGTATCTGATCGCTGTCCTTAATGTATGTTGGCTGCTCATGTTGTAAATCATTGATTCAACTGCCATCAAACCCAACCAATCTAGAGACGTCAGCATTATGGACAGGACCTGTTGGAGTGGCCGCCTTCCTTGGCCTGCCGACACAGTGAGAGTCGTTAACAACAACAACCATAAGCATAAAGTATGCTCATAGTTTACCACTGAGATCGAGGAAGAATGCCCTGGACAAACTAGAGCTTTATAAATCAACGACCCGTCTTTAACTCTGCAATCCTCAACAGGAGTTAATTTTTTTACGCTGAACCCCCATTTCAATCTAGAAATGGGGAGAAGAGAACAGTTGATATCGGGAGGAGCAACGTCTAAAAATATCGTCTAGGGAAAAGTTGTAGTTGTTGTTCTCTGGAAATTATCTGTTCTGTCATGGGTTGGTGGTGTTCTGAACAGTAGGACGCGAGTTCAAACCCATGGAATTTCATCCTCATTGAGTTGAGATATTTACAACTATTGGAGGACATGGAAGGGACTGGGATTATCAACATCTAGTCAGCGTCCTCAGAGTAGCCAACCCTTCCACCACCATCACTTTCGTTGATGGACACGGAAAGTAAGTATGCTGAATTTATCTGATGCAGAAAATTCAATTGTTTTTTCGAACAGCAGAGAGGTATAAGTATGCTGAATTTATCTGATGCAGAAAATTCAATTGCTTTTTCGAACAGCAGAGAGGTATATGTTCATCTTATTGAAAATAAACCCAACTTAGTTAATTTGACAATGAGCGTTTCACCTATTTCTAGTTCTTGACCTGTGTTGCATTGTGAAGTCATCATATTTGACTTTTCCAGAGTACCGACTACAAAATATTATCGAAAAATGTAAAAAATATCGTATATGTTTCAAATAAATTTAATGCGTATTCTTTGAGATTAGGATTATAAGACAAGAGGTAGTATCTTTGTTTATATAAACTGATTTCATACATCTTCTTCGGTGGTATAAAAACTACCATTGTAGGTTCTTCATGCGTTAATGTTCATGTTAACTTGAAATCTGGGGAACGATCGCCCTTCCCCTCCCTATATTCGCTACTGGCATGCCCATTCTCGTTGCTTATACTTACTATACAACATTGGGGTATCAGTAACTCCTACAGTAACTTTTTCTGAACTTCTTAATACAGCTTCACTGAGAAGTATCTTGTGTCCTGCATGTAATCTATCAAATGTACCTCCTAGTACTGAATGTTTATAAACAAAATCAGGTTGGCCTGTACTTGTGCAGTTAACAGCATTCGTTTCAAAACTACTCTCATCAACCTGAGAAGAATCTAAATAAACACACTCATAATTTTCTGATTTATTTACAATGTATTTTTTAATATCCTCCTTTATAACTTGATCGAGGTATATTATATCTATAGATTTTTTGGTAACAATCTCTTTCTTTTGATATTTATTTAATAAAATTCGCACATCAATGTTTCCAAATAGCACAGTTTTAGCATAAGTTCGAATAATGCTACAACTCAAGTGAGAAGTATTAAGTTTATTACCATTATTCTTGGATTTTTTATCTTCGATAGGATGTAATGTAATGTATAGCGTTTTAATAATATCTTTTTGAATTAAAGGCAAAAGACCAACAATTTTGCCGAAACTAGAACTAATCAAAATTCCTGTTTTGGTTTTATTCATTTTTGAAAATTGAAAACCTTGTATAACACAAAAAAACACAGATTAACAACTATTAACTTAAAAATAATAATATGGATTTAAGACACAAGAAATTGTTGATTTGCAAAAATAAAAATCATTTCTTATCATTATCAATAAATTAATACGTCTTATCAAAAATTAAAGAATTGATGGGAATTTGGGAATGGACAATGAATGGACTCTATCATCAAAACAAATAAACTAGATTTTTTCAAAACAAAAAACGAACTCTGTAAATATGTCCATAATAAGTAGACCTTGGTCCGCATTTTGTTTTGAGTCATTATGAAATATTTCAATGTTCAGAGGTAAACAAAAATCTACGCAGCTGTTATCTGGGGTATGACTCCGGGGAGAACCATAGGGACCCATAGTTGTGGGATTTTTGTCGCGTGCGGCGTGACACATCGCGGGAAAAATCCCACCAACCATATTTTTATTTTTTCCACTTCTCTTTTGTTTTTAACTTTTTATGTTTACTTGTTAGCTTTATTGACATATTTTAACACCCCTCGACAGGTTAGGAAACGTTTTTACGGCCATGCCTTTATTGCTTTAGCAAATTTTTTTCCCCAAACGGGAAAAATATTTTCCCGTTTGGGGACATATCACAGAGAATCCTGGACAAGAAACGAGGGATTTTCAGGCACGCGGGATTTTTCCCATTTGCGGATTGACTTTTTATGTTTACAAGCTAACTAAATTCTCAAATTAAAAGTTTAATTTGAATAAATTACCTTTATTTTTTAATACATATTTAATTGTTTCCCTCTGTAATATTCAATATTGATTTTTATTTGTGAATAATGTGAATTTTGTGATAAAAATTAATGTGCTCTACCTTAAGTGAAAACTCGGATGAAATAACATTTGTCCATTTCTGAGAAGGACCTTTTAATATTATCATATTGTATTAAATAATACCCACAGTTGAGGAGGAAAACAAATTGAAAAATTCTAAATAGGTCCCATGTCATATTTTATTTCATTTCCATTATTGCTAGGTTTCAGCTTTGCTGAGTGACTTCTTTCAGATTTAAGACTCATGGGTGTTAAGCACAAAACCTATTGAAAGTGATTAAAAAGGGGAAAAATATTAAGGAAATATATTTTTATTTTTAACTTTTTGAAAGTGACTAGCTGTTTGCCCGTGCTTCGCTACGGTTACGAAATTCAACAACCATTTCGAGATTGCGACATTAAATCTTCTTAAGTTTGGATTTTTGGTGGAACCGATCCCCAGGGCGAGCCCGGATCCTATTTTTAAAAAAATCAATATTTTACTCAAGGATAGTACTTTCAGTACTGCGGAACACCTTGGCATAGAATTACAACTTTCTCGCTCATACCGAAGTGATACTTCTCAATTCCGATTTTTCGGGGTGAAAACCGTCCATAATTTCAATTTTTATATTTTTATGGGGTCCTTATATACTATTTTTGGGGGGGTCCATTCTCTGTCATTTTTCGTTATCTCCTTAAAATACAGAAAAAATTGCAAAGAGACCCTCTAAAAAGTGTCATTTTTAGCGGTAACTTGCTTCCACTCAAACTTTCGATATTTNGTATGAAGGCAAAAATTCGTGAAATTTTATATAAAATATAGTTTAATATAAGTACAAGTTAATGTGTATTATAGCTGTTTAGATACATTAATTGCTCAAACTAAACAAAGATTTCAGAGCCTCTGTAACCTAGGTAATACGTTTAAAGTCTTACAACCACAGAAACTCTTATCAGCTTCGAAAGAAATAATAAAAACAGAAGTTGAAAAACTGACTGATAACTATAGTGAAGACTTATCAGCTGATCTTTATGAGCAAATTGCTTTAAAAACATGTTTAAAATCTGAAATTTCTCATTCATTCTATTAAAGAAATCACGGAATTACTGCTGATTAAATTTAACAGCCTTGCATCTAGTTTTCCAGAAGTAATAACAGCATGCTTCCTATTTTTAACGCTTCCGGTTACAACTGCAACAGCTGAAAGAAGCTTTTCCAAATTAAAATTAATCAAAAATTATCTCAGAACTTCTATGGGACAAGAAAGGCTATCAGACTTGTCAATATTGTCTATTGAAGCAGGAATTCTTGTAGAAAGTTAAAATCGTCTTCAGCTATGAACGATTTGATTTGATAAATAAATTTGCCGAAAAAAAAATCAAGAAAAGTGTCCATTTAAATTATTTGTAACTGAGCGTTTTTGATTGTTTGTTAAAATAAATATATAAATTTATTTTATTTAAAAGAATTTCTTTTATTTCTTTTATGTAATCCCGCATTTCAATGTAGTCGAGAGGAAGGGCCCTTCGATAAATTTTGATACAGGGCCTAATTATAGCTAGCTACGCCACTGCTTTTTATGTTTACTTGTTAGACATATTTTAACCCCTCTCGACAGGTTAGGAAACGTTTTTACGGTCATGCCTTGATGAGCAATATTGTTTGAGCAAGATTTTTTACTTTCTCTTCCTAGAAGATAAAGTATTGTATTCGTGCAGAAATTTTAGACATATCTTTCCCCTGCTGCCTAAACGGGAAAAATATTTTGAACGTGGGATTTTTGTCTTGTCCGAGGACCCTACGGTTCTCCCCGAAGTCATACCCGAGATATGCCGCACTCGTTATCTGCGAAGGATCCAAAATCAAATCAATGTCAAAGCTTTCGCCGTATTTCAAATGTAAAATAATTTCTATCGAATGCATAAAATATGATCTTTTTTTCTTTTGGCTTAACGTCTTTTTAACATCTATTGGTCATTCGAGACGGGTGTTTTACCGCCATTCGCTGGAAAATTGCAAACCAGCTACCCATTTTGAATTTACCCAGCCCGGGTTGGGCGGGAAAAATAGCCAGCATCACGAGGGCACGAACCCACGTGGACACCAACATGGTACAACTTTGCTGGCCGTTGCTTAACTTCAGTAATCGAATGGGAACTGGTATATTCAACGTGCCACATACGTTGGCTAAATATGATCCAAATAGTGATTATTGACACTTTAATAGTTCAAATTACTCGTCAAAGAAATTTCCCTTAAAAATAACAGATGCCTAGGTATCAATATTTTAGTTTTGATAATTGAAATCTGAACAATAGATGCCTAACTCCCAATATATCAGAGTGAAGAAGTACTCTCAGCCAGCGTAAATGGCAGTTCCCGTAAGACTCTAGCAACGTCCGGCGAAGTTTCACTTGTTGGGATGTTGGGTGACAACGTAGGTTCGAGCCTTCGTGATGCTTGCTATTCTCCGCCCAACTTAAACTGGGTGAGGTCAATATAGATACCTGGTTTCCGGCGAATGGAGGGTGAAACCCCCGTCCCGAATAACCATAGATGTTAAAGAGAGGTTAATTTAAAGTAAAAAGTACTCTCATAAGGGAGCGGGTTGTTAAAGTAAGAAGGCAAGAAATCAAAATAAAACCATTTGTCTCGAATATTTTGGAAATGTTCGTGATTTTTTTCATTCCAGTGATGCATAATAAAAAAGTATTAATTTCTGCTAACTGTGGAATTCATTCAGATAAAATTCCCAACATGAGGCCCCAGATGGCTCAATAGGGCACAAAAATAGTAAATAGTTATGAAAACATTCGCGCGAGTGAAGCGAATATACAGGGTGCCCATAAAGTCTCAACCCACCCTCACGCATTTCGAGAATGGCTGAAAGTATAAGAAAATGCAAAAACACGTATAACTTAGAATTTAGGGGGATTAATTTTAGACTAAAAAAAATTTGGCCTCGTCCAGCCGTTTAGGCGGGGCACTGGCTGGCTTCAAAATCTTAAATGAGAAGGTATATCAAGTGACACCTTAAAGGTCTCGTTAATACGAGTTCATTACAGAAAACCGGAGTTCCCATTATCTACCGTTCACTAATTACAGGGTGGCCGCACCTAAATGGTAGATAAAAATGCATAGAAATTGGTTTTTATGGTCCCAAATAAGTAATTTAGTAAAAAATAGTGTTCCAGCAAGATGGTTGTCCCACACACTTCGACCGCAGAGTTCGAGCCTTCTTAGACCAAAGTTTTCAAAACACCTGGATAGGTAGGAGATGTCCTCGGGTATGGTGTCCCCGCTCACCGGACTTGGCTCCATGTGACTATTTTTTATGGGGGTATATATAGTCGGTTGATAACCGAACCCCAACTGCCTCTCTCGAAGATCTCAAAGACCGTATCAAGAGGGCCTGTGGGGACATCACACCTGATACATATGAAAAAGTGAGCCGTGATTTCTAGCCCGCCTATACCGTTGTATGGGGGTCAACGGGCAGCACTTTGAGCAGCTCTAAAAGTGAAAGGTAAGTTCTAGAAAGCTCAGGTTTTCTGCAATGAAAATCGCTCCAAAAGTTGGTTTAGCCATCGGGCGCTACGTTGATTATCAGTCAGTCAGTATACCAACTGGGCTTTGCCTTTTATAAGTATAGATATGTCGATACTCTCAAAACGTCATTAAGCGTAATTTTCGTCACTGCCTTTCTTACCGCGAAGTACCTGCTAGGTTTAAAGAGTCCATTGTAACCCCCCGTCCCGGAGAAAGGAAATGATCAAGAGATTGAGAATCATCGAACCATATCTACCCTGAATGTCATAGCGAAAATTTTTGAAGGCATTTTGTAATACCTGAACTGCAGGGGACGACAAAGGAGACTCAGCAATCATAGCACAATCATCATCATCATACTTCAAAAACACCAGCTCAGGTTGTAATCACCAGCCAAGAAGATTTCGGAGTTGAGGAATTTAAAAAATATATCCTCCACAACTCCACAATGGTCCAGATAACCCTAAGGAGTAGATGACGGATGTATATAGGTGCAGCCATACAACAAAGTCTCATCACACAAGTGAACAGTAACAAACACACGATCATAAGATAACAAAGACTCCCAGATGATTCATAGATTTGATGAATAAGGTCCTATTCGTCCAACTCATGGTCATTTTAAGTGAGTCAGGTCTACATTTCATTGAACTACTAGTAAATAAATATTTCATTTAATTTTTTACATTATTTTCATCATTGAACTACTAGTAAATAAATATTAAATTTAATTTTCTACATTATTTTCATTTTATTGAACTACTAGTAAAAAAATATTTCATTTAATTTTCTACATTATTTTTATCATTGAAGTACTAGTAAATAAATATTACATTTAATTTTCTACATTATTTTCATATTTGAAATACGTTAAAATTGATTTAACTTTTAGAACAGTTGGCAACAATGCAAATTGTAAAAAAAAAAGAAAAAAATTAATGATGGCTGACAAAAATCTTTGGTGATGATCAGCGGATGGTTTTGGTATAGGTGTAGCTCTTGGGAAGTCATTTGTCATTAATTTAAATATTTCAATATTTGTGTCTTTTAACTTTTATGATACATTAATATATATTTAATCTAATTATATTGAAGTTCACCATATTTGAATATTTTCAAGCCATAAAATATAACAGTGCATTTCATATTTCTTTTATCAATTTTTTAGTGCTGTGAAAAATTCCTATGTGTAGATTGTTTTTATATTGGGGGCTTCTCAATGGAGATGACTTCTCAGCGGATGAAAGACATTGGTGTAAAGCTAGGTAATATGATAAAACAAGACGTCCAGATGAAACAACAACCTGACGATTACACAATGGATGACAACTCCATGAATCAAAATGGACAAATGAATGCCAATTCTAAACAGGGCGATGAAGGAGGACATAATAAAGTGCAGTATTCTATTCCTGGGATATTGCATTTTCTTCAGCATGAATGGGCTAGGTTTGAAATGGAAAGATCTCAATGGGAAGTTGAGAAAGCTGAGTTAACCGTAAGTATCTCATTGATATTACTTTTTAAGTCGCTGAGAAAAAAATGTCATAATACCATGAAATGTAAAGTTCATGAGTTGGTTAATTTTTGGTATATGAAACAGTTAATGAATACTCCTAATAATTAACTCTCAATTCAAATACTTGATTAAGGGTTCGATGATAGAGATTGTCTCAGTCAATAATCGCGCCCTTTGGTAACATGATTACTTAAAAGTCTGGTGTCATAATTGTTATGAGAGAATATTATTTATACGAGTAAATATTGGTCAGGAATTATTTTAGCATATTAAGTGTTCAATGGACGCAGTTGAAACATTTGTTGGACTTGTTAAATTACCGTCTTAGGGCTGAAAGATTTGTCGGTTCTATTCATACGACTAAATGCCATTATTTAGTCTTATGGATAGAACTTGCTGCATTCAATCAGAGTCAACGCATAAGCGGCCAGAATTTGCAAGATGTTCCATTTTTTTTTGTTTTTGGCGACGCGACTATCGTGAGTAGAAATGGGAATCATAGAACGAAAGAAGTTTCATTATATTTAGTATACATTATATTTTCATTATATTTAGTTTAGTATAATATTATATATATACAGTATATATTTAGTTTCATTATATTTAGTATATATACTGCATTTAGTATACTTTTAGGTGATTCTTGGGCGTACAATTTGAAGTATTTTATCACAACCTGCGGCATAATTTTATATATCTGCCCCTTATTGGTCTCGTACTAATGGGGGATGCCTCCCAATAGCTTACCCAACCACCACTGGAAATTAAAACAGTTCCAGTGTTCAGTGGTTTTTATTTCATTTTGAGTATTTCTCTTTCTTTGACAGGCTAGAATTGCGTTTTTACAAGGAGAACGTAAAGGTCAAGAAAATTTGAAGCAAGATTTAGTGCGTCGTATAAAAATGTTAGAATATGCATTGAAACAGGAAAGGTAAGAAATCTCACTAACTTGCTTTTAATTGAAATATCGAGAGGGACGAAAGAATAGCAATTTTGTTCATATTTTATTTGTTGTAATAAATCCAATAAGACAATCTTTGTTGATATTTAGAGTGTCTTAATTGTCATAGATTTTGGTTGATTTTTAAAATATGTTATAAAAAAAAATCGTTACATTTGTAATACGAAGCATAAATGAATTCAAGTCCTCATTATATCAAGCAGTTAAACTCATAAAGGTATCAAAAAAGATATCTAGCGAAAAGCATAGATCTGCTGTTTGTACTTTTATACTTTTCCAATCCTAGATATCATTCACAGTCATTGCTCTAGTTTCTATCTGATTTTCATGTGATTTTTTAACAATATCATTATCTCTTTTCAGAGCAAAATATCATAAACTTAAATATGGTACAGAGTTAGAGCAAGGAGATATGGCTCCACCATCTTTTGATGAGTCTGGTGTGTCAGAAGTGAATGTTGATAGTGAAGCCCCGTTCACTTCAGTCAGCAATATTAGTTGGAAACAAGGACGACAAATATTAAGACAGTAAGTTATATATGTACAAACTTTATAAAATGGATTTTCAACAATTGAATAATGAAAGAACCGGCTGAGATATAGGAATAATTTCTGTGTTCGCTGAAATGTTTCATCCCCTATTTGATGTATTGAGTGTGCCCAAGTGTTGCTTCCAACAAGGAATGTTTCCAATTGTGGTCCATTGAGTATTATGAAATTGTGTATAACGCTTATGAATATATATTTAAATAAATATGTCGAAGAAACAGTACATGATATCTGCTGACATTATAAAACGAGAGGGAACCTATTGACACGGATTTTTTTTTTGTAATGCCAGGTTTCCTAAACTCCCTTATATCATAATATAATTATTCCAAATTCTCAAGTAATCTACTACATCTTGGATACGGTAAAGTGTTTTTTAAAATACTAGGAACCCAACGCTATTCCAGACACCTTTCCTATTCTANCCCCCCCCCCCCTCTGATGATAATACTCGAATTGAAAAAAAACTTCCTTTTTCCTCTAGATATCTCCAAGAAATAGGCTATTCGGATACAATCATTGATGTAAGATCGAATCGAGTTCGTACCCTCTTAGGTCTCAACAACAATAACAACAATTTGTCCAATGAAGATCAACAGTCTAATAATATGAATGGAGATGATTCAGCAAAAAATAAATCATTTGATACACAATCTCGAAAAACGCCTGCAAAGAAAGTAAGTTGATTCGCCTTTTATACTGAGCGAAGTGGGGTCTGATCTTAACTCCACGGGTTTTCTTTAAACATCCCTACCACGATAATTCTTGATCACTATGTCCGATTTTGATGAAAATCTGTATAGATACAGATGTTTCATTACGTTTTATAGTTGATGGGCCACACGGGACCTCATGGCGGCTGTTTATTTGAAGGAGGTCTACAGTTCACAAAACTACTAGTATTTATATTGCATAATTAAGAGAGGGTTTTGCACTACTTAATGTTTTCCTAGGTTTTGAAATTGTTTAAGTGCACAGTGTACACCATTGATTCGAAAAAACATAATCGTGACTTCATTTTTGCTCTGATACTCGAGAAGCCAACATCCGCCAGGCACATGTTGATTTCTATAATTTTGAAAGTTTTTTATTATTTTGAACGAATATTAAAGACTTTAAATTTTCGTACCTTTTTCGGTACACTAATTTCATTTCTTTTTAGAGAGAAATCTTTCATACTCAATCCGAAGCATCAATAAGGAAGAAACACCTAGTCTCTTTCAAAATATGATTTCGTAACTATGGACAGCGATATCTTGAACAACATGTACATTTGCATACTGAAATGAGAACGTCCCGTTAGGCAATGAATGACTCTGATTTACTGATGATTGAGTTTTACCAAGTTTCGCAGATGAATTTCAATTAACAACGGTTACTATCTGAAGAGTTAATGTAGCGAGGGGGCAAACCAGCTTCATTAGGTGACGGTCCTAAGGTCCTAGACGGTCCTAATTAAATACTAAATGTTTGGTGTTAGGAAGACCATCCAGACTTTACAAAAACTCTGCTACAAACCAATGATGAGAGATCATCAGCAAAAACTAGTTTCTACGTAGTTTAAATTGATATTGTGAGAAGCAAGCGAGGGTTACTGTGCTAGGAAATGGTTAAAGCTAAAGGGAGTAGGCACCGAACAAAAGTTTGTGGCATGGTATACTTTGACAAGGAAAGCAACGACAACCCCAAATCGAATTAGGAAAGGGTGAAGATAAAGAAGACGACTTTCTGAAGAGTCAAATCGGCAAAAATGGAAAGAAAAAAACCTTTCCAAAAAATACGAATATATAAATGGTTGATGATTCTTGTTTCAGTTTTCCGAGACCATGATAATGGAAACAGAAGAAGCAGTGATGGCTAATTTTGAGTTTCTCACAGATCAAAATGACGTCGACATTGACGACGATGATGATGACGATGACGACATGAATGATGATCTAGATGATGTCAATGACATGGAGCAACTCAGAACTGCCAAGAGAAAACCTAAAGTAAGCTCAATATTTAACACAATATTTTTCCATTGCTAGATGGCGATAACAGGTGGATGTTCAGATTCCCTAATATCGGGTGCTTCACTTGAATCGTACATATTTCAATTTGGAAACTGTTGTTTTTTGAACAACGCGATATATTTGTCTAACATTTCTTTGCGTCAAATAGAAGAGACAAGTTATCACAAAATACATTTTTTAAGATGCCATTGAAAGTGGTTCAAATTGAAATTTACATCTTCCCATACGTATACAAAATGCATCACTATTGGATGTCCTCACGATGGCCGGTTCTGCGCACCAGTCCCATACGTATAGAAAACACATCACTATTGGGTGTCTTCACGATGGTCGGTTCTGCGTAGCAGTCCCATAAGTATAGAAAACACACCCCTATAGGGTGTCCTCATACAGAGAGTGTCCCCATACGTATACAGATGGACGGTTCTGAGCACCAGTCCCATAAGTATAGAAAACACGTCACTATTGGGTGTCTTCACGATGGCCGGTTCTGCGCACCAGATAGATACACCGGAACACGACCCCTGTACAATGTAACAAATGTAGAAATTGGTGTCACAGCCGAAATTGTACCAATCTTCAATCACATCTTCACTGGAAAACTTCATTTACTGCATCTTGCTGTTCATCTAGAACACTTAATCAAAATCATGACAAAGACTCAACAGATTCATTGAACACATTTCAAAGCCGCTACAACAACATCCAGGAAGATATGGATCACATACCATCACTGTTGTTTTTTTCCAATTCCAAATCTATAAATGTGGAGAACAGAACAGTCGATTTAATACCTACCGCTACTATCAATTATTTATTGGGTGTATTCTGTATTAGCTGTGTAATCAATGGTTATTTTTTTTTTTTTTTTTTTTTTTTTTTTTTTACTATAAAAATATCTTAGTCTCATCATCACTTAAACTAATGGCTCTTACAATGTGGTATTGCAATAAAATGATTTGTACCCTTCGAAAACGGTTTTATGCTTCTACTGGAAAGTCAGCTTTTTCATAAGAAGCCTCTCGATATTTTTATATTTTTTCTGTTTTTTTTTTTTAGAACCTTGTGATGTCCGATGCTGATGATGTAGATGCGGAAGCCGAGGAAGTTCTAAATGAACTCAATCTACTTACTGCTACGGAGGACAATACTAACAATATTCATGGTTCATCTATGGATCCTGCTCACTGGTCTGGTGTAGATGTTCTAGGAAATAGAAACAAAATGAATGACGAAGAGCCTATGGATTCTACGTTAGGTAAAGGACACTATTCGTCTAAACTTTTAAGGATGTTGTATGTGGTATGTGGAGTTGGTTTCAGTACAAATCGTAGTAGTAGGGGAAAATCGTATTTGATCTGTACAAACTAGCTTTTTATACAGGTTGTCCCAAAAGTCCGAGACCACCTGAATATCGTTTCAACAGCTTTATGTGGAGATTTGAAATTTTGAATGGTATTATATCCCAAATTAAACCACCTGATGGTGTGACCAATTTTTCAGGGTCGGGTCCAATGTGGCCCCCAGGGGGCCCAACTTTTGTTTTTTAAATACGAACCCCCATCTTGTGATACATTTTCAGAAAGAGAATAAAATTAGAAGTACTTTGCAAAAAAATTCACACATCTATCGTGTTTGGTTTCAAAATGGAGGCCATTTGAAATTTTCAAGATATGACTTCCAAGAGTGTCTAAAATTAGGCGAATTATGTCTAAAAAGCAGGTTCCTCGACTTTGGTGTCCTATGCAATCATTCAATATTCCATTACAAATAATTCGTCTAGTTTTAGACACTCTTGGAAGTCACCTCTTGGAAATTTCAAATGGTCGCCATTTTGAAACCAAACACGCTAGACGTGTAATTTTCTTTGCAAAGTACTTCTAATTCTGTTGTCTTTCTGAAAATGTATCGCAAGATGGGGGTTCGTATTTTACCCCTGGGGCCACATGGGACCCGCCCCTGAAAAATTGCTCACACCGTCAGGTGGTTTAATTTTCGATATAATATCATGCAAAATTTCAAAACTACATAAAGCCGTTCAAAAGATATTCAGGTGGTCTCGGACTTTTGGGACACCCTGTATATCCACTTTGATGTTTCGTTCTACGTACAATCCTAAAATCAAATTTAGATAATACGTCCGCCAGAAGTGGCATTTTGGCACCTTTGACATTAATGCAAATGAAAATGATAGAAAACATGACTTTTAAGTCATCAATTTTATTCTTTTAATTTGATCTACCAAGTGTAGATCTAGATGGTACTCGAAGCTCAGCTGGCAAGTCCTGGAAAAACAGACAAATTCATGTGTGAAATTGGCAGTACCTATATTTGATCACAGTTCGATTCTAAGTCAGAGTTTGATATGTTGTTCTAACAGAATAATGGTTGTTATTATATTATCATANAAAAAAAAAAAAAAAAAAAAAAAAAAAAAAAAAAAATTGTACGAAATATAATTATTTCCATGAATAGAATATTTACTCCAAAGAAAGACCATGTCTCTAAGATGTCCAGCGCCTGCTATTAATCAATAAAGGGTTGTTTATCGCAAGATGTTCTGATTCTGACCAAAAAATTCTCGCAAAAGTGTGAATGTCAATTTTATTATAGTAATATGAGTTCTTCTATTCTAGGTTTAGGCGAGTTGGCGCAACTAACGGTTAATAATGAAGCCGACACATCCTATGATCAGGTCGACGGACCAAAGGAACCTTATAGAAAAACATGGAATGCTAAATATACACTGAGAAGTCATTTTGACCCTGTTCGAGCTCTTGCATTTCATCCTGTTGAACCTGTGCTCATTACCGCGTCGGATGATCACACGTTAAAGCTATGGAATCTACAGAAAACAGTCGCAGCCAAGAAGTACGTACCTATTTTAAAACGTTTTGAACATAATGTCGCACCTAATATGTCTCGAATATTGTTTCGATTTAGGAAAAAAAAAAATCTTCTAGACCTGAAATCTTAAAAGGATTAAATGTTGAAATAAAAAAATTGTAATTTTATAAATATCTGGTGACCTGCACTGCTATAAAGAATAGAACCAGCGCAGAATCAACGCCCACGGGAATTATTTTGAGGAAGATCTTATTGAAATATACATGCACAAAAAGCCCATAAGAGGCTTAGGGGCTTACATAGCCCCAAAGGAATTTAGCTCACGAATATATTGAAATATAACCACTGGTAACCATAAAAAATGTTATCACATTACTTGAATTTAGAGACGATGTATTTTGAATGAGATTACAAGTAATGTAAACATATATTTCTTTATGTCACAATTTGTGGGCATCATAGCATTACAATATATTTTTAACAATCACCACAGTATCACTAAACCCTAGATATAACAATTCCTTGAAATTCTATCANTGGTAACCATAAAAAATGTTGTCACATTACTTGAATTGAGAGACGATGTATTTTGAATGAGATTACAAGTAATGTAAACATATATTTCTTTATGTCACAATTTGTGGGCATCATAGCATTACAAGATATTTTTAACAATCACCACAGTATCACTAAACCCTAGATATAACAATTCCTTGAAATTCTATCACTGATCGCTATTATGATAGCTACTCAAATGTCCTCGAGAGTCTGTGCTAGCCCCCAGCACAACTTGAACCAGTAAAAGATTCTAAAAAACAAATTTTGGACCCGACCAGGATTTGTACCCCGTACCTCCCTGGTGCAGACCGAATGTCATTTACACTCTGGCACGGCTGCGTCACTATAAAGGTACAAGTACTAACGTTGGTCCAGTATTAAAAACAGTACAAAAATATGTCGATGTTATGGAACTCTATGTGCGAGTTGGACTTGACTTCATTCTTCGTGAAAATTTACTTGATAATCTTGAAATTTGTTAAGTAGTAGTAGCAGTTTTTCTCACGAAATCAACCGTTCTCCCCATTTATAGATGCATGATTAATTAAAATGGTAGAAACAGATTGATATGAGTTTACCGAAAAGATTTTGATGGCCCTTGGCTGGAACTGCGATGGTATGCGTTCCAGGTCGTCCTGGTGCGTAGAACCGGTCATCGTGCCTAAGTAAAAGAATCTTTCGATTTTAAGTTTTAATAATTTTATGTTTCTCAGGTCAGCCTCTCTGGATGTAGAACCCCTATATACATTCAGGAGTCACGTTGGTCCAGTTTTAAGTTTAGCCATGAATGCCACAGGAGAACAGTGCTACTCGGGAGGTGCGGATGGTAAAATTCGATGTTGGACTATTCCCGCTGCCAACATAGATCCGTATGATTCTTATGAACCAGGTGTTCACTCAGGATGTTTAGAAGGACATACGGATGGCGTGTGGGGGTTAACCATTCATAGTCAATGTCTGCAATTGCTATCTTGTTCATCAGACGGGACAGTCAAACTGTGGTCTCCTAATCAAGCTAAACCTCTTCTCAAAAGTTATTCATCCGAACAGGGTAAGTATCGAATATCTTATAGCGGGAATGGGCCATTTGTGCTAAAGTATAAATTGTGGTCTCCTAATCAAGCTAAACCTCTTCTCAAAAGTTATTCATCCGAACAGGGTAAGTATCGAATATCTTTTAGCGGGGATGGGCCATTTGTGCTAAAGTATAAATTGACATTGATTGTGTTGGTACTTACATGCACTAATGCTTTTTTAAAACATAGGGAATCAGTGAAGAATTTAATATCGCAATAAAATACTTAATTTTAATCAAAGCCTTTTTTTTAATATCACAATGTTCACAATAGTCTACGATTTATGTATGATATATATTATCTGGAATATGTCCACCTAAAGTGGTCAATTAAGTCTGGGATAACTCCTCGCTGATAAACTTCTGACGGAATTGTGATAATCTCTTCTGATTTCTTCTTTCCATCGTGGGATGATTCGGGGTTTATTAACATAAATCATCGACTTTCCCACATGAAGAAGTGAAGTTGTTTGAGATCACAGGACTGTGTTGGATATTCTTGATTCCCATGTATGAGACACTCAAGCTTGTGAAAGAAAAAATTTTGAATGGATTATCTCATTTCGTGGGAATCAAGAATATCCAGCACGATAACGCAACCTCAACCCACCCACTTTACTTCTGTGGGATTTCTTAAAGTCGAAGATTTGTATTAACAAATCCTGAACCATATCACAGTTGAAAGAAGAAACCAGAAAAGATATTGCCGCAATATCACCGGAAGTTGGCCACATTTTATTTTTCATATTTAATTCGGAGACCAATGTCAGTAAGAAGAAAAAATCGGTTTTGATGAAACCACTTATTTTAAAATCCTCGCTGATTCCTGAACAGTCTGAACACCCTATATTATTATGTGATAATTTTGAAACAAGAACTCAGCGCGCTCAACTATTGAGACTCTGGTTTACAAAGATTTGATCATCAATGACCAGGAAATCTTGACCTCTACAAACTGTAATGGTTTCAAATTTAAATTTCTGAGCACTTAAATGGGGAGTCTCGAGTCTTTTTTTTTTTTGACCTTCTGATGATAGATATGTTAAGGTACGGATATGCTGTGCTGTTGCATATGCGAGTAAATCTAATACATTATTTTGTTTTCAGATGGAATCCCAACTTCAATAGACTTTGTGCGTGATGAGTCAAATAAAATGGTCACTGCCTTTAACAATTCGGCGTGTATTGTGTTCGATTTAGAAACGGCTAAACCACTTGTAAGGATAGACCCATCACAGGTAAGTCATAATCTCTTACTGAAATCCCATCGATGTAGATTGAATTAATATGAAAAATAAAAATAGGAAGATAGTTAACTTCACTAAACAAAGTCAATTTTGAAACACTAAAGAAGTGGTAATTTTTTTCTTTACCTACGTAATAGTCTACCGAGTTTGTCATTCGCCCTATGTATACTGGCACCTCCGAAACATAACAAATGGAGATTATGATCCCGAACCTTCTTGACAATCCCGAAGTTTCTAGACTGGAACAATCATAATCCCGGGATTAATTGGGAACCTTCAAAAATCAAGTAGCAGTAGGCAGTTACTATAATAAGTAGATAAAATAAAAAAATTAAAAATCAAGTTTTTAACTTGAGAGATGTGTGGGGAGTCCTTTTGTGGAACCATCAAAATAGCATCACATTTTTTACACTTTACATTTTCACCGTCTTTGGTCAATGAAAAATGAATCCAAACGGATGAAGGATCTGAATCCTTTTTGTGCGATAAAAAACCGTCCATTTTAAAGTAAAACAATAGAAGTTGTTACGTTCAAAAAAGATGTTAGAATATATTAGAATAATTGGAACTTGGAACATTAAAAATTAAGTATTTTCACACTTTTACAAGTCGGAAGATAAAAAGAAACTGAAACAATTGAAATACCGAATTCTTTGTTTTACCAAAAGGTTAGTCACCTATTTTTTTTTATTGCATAGCAGATGGCAGCACATCGACTTTCATGTAACGTTCAAGGTTGATGTATTGGGATCTCATTTTCGAATTCAATTTAAATTGTGTTTTTTGTTTGTTTTTATTATATCACTGTCAATCCCGAAAATCCCGGGATCAAAATTTCAGCCATTTTCGGGTGGGATCTCGGGATCGTAATCTCTAATAACAAAACACTAAATTCAATATTAAAAAAAAAAAAGTCTCCCGGGCGCAATGGTGCAAGCTGATCACTACACTATATTGGCTAATTTTACAAAATCACTCAAGAATAGTGATTACCAAAAAGAGGAATATGATTTCTGAACAGCTTTCCTTAGTTTTCTGGTTGAATAATTTGTATTTAAAATTGTTTTAATCTGTATTTAATATTGCTTGTATGTGTGTATATTCCTTTGTGTGATTATGTCACTATTTTTGTGGGCTTCATAGCATTACAAGTTATTCTCTTAATCACAAGCAGACAAAGTGGAAAAATTGAAAAAACCTTTATCAAATTTTCGACTTGTCCAGGAATCGAACCCGCAAACTCCTTGGTGCAAGACGAGTGTGATGCGCACTCTGCCACGGATGCGTCTTAATAGGGACTGGTGGAATTCAATTCAAATGAACTTCATTCTTGTGTTGAGTTGATGTCGGACCAATTTGCCTTCGTTTCTTCCCCATCTTATCTTGATTTTTAAATATGATAGATTTTGTGTATGGGCTCATACTTGTCTTAATTGTATTATATAACACGGTATTAAATATCGATAAATTTATAAGTATGGACGACATCCCCTAAAAAAATACGCTTGGACTGGATCTCGATAAAACTATTAGAACTCAAATATGTTTACGAATTACTTACTTCTCTTGTTTTTATTTCTTTCTTGTTTAATTTCTTCCAGTTTAACGTATCGAGTCCTGTGTCGGGAATGCAAATCAATAGGGTTGTATGTCATCCAACCTTACCTCTGACCATAACAGCTCATGAAGATCGTCACATTCGTTTCTTTGACAACACCTCTGGAAAACTAGTCCATTCTATGGTCGCTCATCTTGATGCTGTAACTAGTCTGGCCGTTGATCCACAAGGCCTTTATATATTATCTGGAAGTAAGTGGTTATGTAGGTAGGGTAGGCATAATGTCTTTGCGGTACTCTCTTGTGAGCGCTTCACAATTTTTAAGTGTTCTTCACAGCGTTACCTTCATCTCTTATACTTCATATTTGCTGTGCTAACTTTACCTTATGACGCTGCCACTTTTTGTCGTCTTTACCTCGGCTACTAAATTTTGCTCACGGGGCTGATTGCACCCCGTAACACTTTCGAACACAAAATTGAAATGTTCGAAGATTTTTGTTAACGTTGAAAATTTCGACCTCGCCGGGGATCGAAACCACGTATAGTGGATGTTCACATGGCCAACGAGACTCTCAGCGGATATGTTTATAAATTTATTATTAACACATAAATTTAGTATCTAATCGTTGATGTGAATAAATTTTTTTATCAAAAATAAGTTTGACTTTTTTTTTTTTAATTAGGCTTAAGGTCTCTTTAACATCTATTGGTCATTCAAGACGGGGGTTTTACCCTCCATTCGCTGGAAACTTGCAAACCAGCTACCCACATTGACCAGCCTGGCTTGGGCCAGAAAAAAGAGCCAACGATACGTCGTGTTCCCAGGCGGTCACCCATCCGTGTACTGACCACGCCCGACGTTGCAAAACTTCAGTGATCTGACGGGAACTGGTGTATTCAACGTGGTATGATCGTTGGCTTAGACTTTAACTTTGAATTAATTTTCCTATTATATTGTTTGCAGGTCACGACTGTTCAATCAGACTGTGGAATCTAGATAATAAGACGTGTGTACAAGAGATTACGGCGCATAGGAAAAAGTTTGACGAGTCAATATTAGATGTCGCTTTTCATCCGTCGAAACCATTCATTGCGAGTGCTGGGGCTGACGGTTTGGCCAAAGTGTTTGTGTAATTTCTTCTGCTCACTGTAAGTTTTTGTTTTTTTAGATATTGCTAGTACGGTGACTAAACTTCTCATAGTCTAGTACTGTGGTGAGGAAAGTGTCAAAAGTTGTTTTCGGGGAAATGCTTTAAAAAGTCAAATTGTGGTCCTAATCCTAGTTATATTTTAAGTGGGGACGGGTGTGTGTTGGTTTGCCTTCTTTCACGCAGAAATTGGTCGATCCGATTTTCTTTGCAGAAAGAAATCTTTTTGGGCATACAAGTGACTTTGGCTGTGTTTATTTCCTTTATAACGGATCATGTCTCTAGGACACCTAGCGAGGCAGGCGAAGCCAGCTAGTAATTTTCTAATATGCAGCTTATTAAAATGTAACCAATAGGGAAAATTCATTGATGCAAAAATTCCTTTTTTTAAAAAAATAAAAATCAGGCTCCAATTTCAGTTCTCCAAGATATACAAGTGTTTTCTATATAATTTAGAATTTGTTTATAATGTACTGAGTTCAAATGTATTCTCTTTTTCTCCCCAGATAATTCTGTAAGTGTTGAACGCGTTTAAGATATTTCGGTACGAGGTTGATTTCTCCTTATTAGGTTTGCGAAGATAAAAGCATAAAATGCGTTAAAAAGTGATATTGATCGTATATTAGAAAAACTTGAAGAATACCTTGTACTGCAGAAAAGAGAAGAATGGATTCAGTTGATAAGGAACAAACTGTACAACAGTGTTTTACTTGATTTTATATTTGAAACATGAAAGAATGTTTTTGATTTTCAAGATTTTTTTTTGTTTAAAGTTTGAAAATATTTATGCTCGGCGATTAAAAAAAAACGACATCGAAAATTTTCACCAATAAAATAGTTCAGTTTCGTTTATGGAAAGATAAAAAAAGAGAAGAGCATCCTTAGGTCAGATTTTTTCTGTTTCTTTCAGGTACTAAATATTCATCACTCATTTAATTTGAAATTTTCGAAAAGAATTTAATGTACATTCTCGTAAAGGTACCTAATATAAAGTAAATATTAGGGTTCGAATAAGTGTTTCCCAACACAAAATTATTAATGACAGTCAGATTTTTTAAATTTAATCTTAATCTTTGTTTACTAATTTGGTCATATTTGTAGGCATTTAAAATTTACAATCTTTAATGATTGTTAATGGCTAATCATTGATTTTTTTTTTTATTCGAAATAAGTGAATCATTTGTACAGAAAGGTGCTTGGCCTTTTTTTTTCTTTCGGTATAAAAAATAATCTTGATCATAAAATTGCAAGTAGAAAGGGAAGAAGAAAATATTTTGTCGTTAACAAATTGAGCATCCCGATATTTTCAAACATTATCATGGCTGGCTTCCATGGGAGGGCAAATAATTAAAAATAATGTGCAGTGTTCATAGTGATTGCTGTGAAGCTAAATAGCTTAGTGGAGATTCTGCGCAACCAATTCTGTGAAGATGCTCTGCTAAGCAGTCATGTCCTCAGGTATTATTTTAGTATTTTTTTATCAAAAGTTTCCATTTTTGACCTTGCGTGTAAGTCACCAATGATATTGTTGAAAGAAAAATAATCAGTTAATGGTGTGGCTACTTGAGTTTTTTGAATGTTTGTTTTGAATATGAGAAGTCGAAAGAGTTCTAAAAGAAAAAAGTAGGTTATGTTAGGTTGATAATATGATATTGTGTTCTGAACACAATTTTTAAATGTCAAAGGATATAATACTCATTAACTGATATTACCTTCATACATTACTACTTGTCGTCTTTATCCTAAGCTATTCAATCAATTGTCCTCACAAGTATAATATTTTGAAGTTATTTTAAAAATTCCGACTAGGGATCGAGCAAGTAATATTTGAAAATCGTCTATTATAAATGTTTTAAATTCATACAGCATACTAACTCATTAAGTATACACTTTGGATGTTGTTTACTTTCACGTTCGCAGTTAGGTAATTTGTTTTGTTTGTATGTCCGGGGACAATATTTTTATTATTATTCTTTATTTTAGCTTTAAAATTTGAAGTACAATATTGTAACTTTATTTTAGAATATTTTTTTTTTAAAAAAAGACTGGAGATTTAGAATTATTCAAACTTGATTGACTTTGTTTCCAACATAAAAGATTTTTTTTTAATCCGAAGATATTTTAATTATTGAATTTAATCATTAAAATGATTATTTGTAGGAAAATTTCAATGGGTTGACGGGGATTTTGGTCTTGTATTTTTGTATATAAAATTAGAATACCACCGGTTGGTATTGTAATTTGTCAAAATATTTACAATACCAAAATCAGATATCCAATCCATTGAAATTTGGGTGGTTATTTAATTCATTGTTAAACGATTTATATCTGGACGAACAAATTTTCAGGGATTTTCAGAGACTGTAGTCTCAAATTTGTTTGTTAAAGAACAACCAAAATTATGTTTCTGATTAAAAACTACGTATTTTACCTATTATGTTGGAGACAGATACATTGCATTCAGCCTGATATTGTCAAAGTCAGTCTTAAATAATATTTTGTTTTTATTGAAAATAGTCACAAGACCATGATAATGCCATTGGGCTCCTTAGGTGGTACTAGAAGATTGTTAAAAAATATAGAACCCATATCACTCTGTTATTATTGAATAAAAAGTCAATTAGTATATAAGATCAGATTAATATTTCCCTTGTGTAGGTATGACCGCTATCTATTTCTTTCCAGCAATTCATCAAGTGTCTTAAAATATAGAAACTTGTCGTTCTTACCACTTTAATGTTGTTGTTTTTAGAGTTATGTATCTAAAGTGTGCCAGCGCAATCCTATTACTAAGCGTCCGATGTCTGCCCGCATGAACATGGCCACATGTCTAATGTTTCAGCTTGTCCGACCATCACGATTCACTTTATATTTTGCTAATCATTATAATTGATTGTGAGATCTTATTGGACTTGAAAAATGCAAAGTACATATTTCTTCTCATAATTTGTTAGTTTAACATGATGAAAATGTTTCATCATTATTAAACATATCGTCCTTTTGATGATAACCGTATGCATTACGTCAACTCTCAATAAGCACCTTGAGTTTTGAATTTCCTGCTTGTGCCAAACCATTTTCAAATTATTAGCTTTTCAACTTTTCATTTGGGATTGTTTTATATTTCTGTCATCCTGTATCTTTTTAGGACACAAAGAATTGGGCGAAACCTACTACTACCACTCTGTGACTACTAAATTATTGTCATATGTGTTAAGATTGAGCATGGTTTAGACAGACAGATATTTTAGTTTAAGGTCAGAAAATTGACAAATGTTATTAAAAATTCCGAAAAACCCCTCGAAAATTTTATTTCAACGACCAACCAAACTGAAATGGTTGAGAAATATCTATCCAAAGATTAGTGTAATAATTCATAATTATTTTCTAATGCAAATGATGTGCACAATCGCCTCATTAATAAAAAAAAGTCAGGATTTTCAGGACCATTTAGGAAAAATGATTGAATAAATGCTGCATTCCTCACCATAATAGAAATTGCAATTTATAAATCTACAAAAAACGAGGTACTACGTAAACGTAAATTATTTAACAACAAATTTTCGCAACACTGTTACAGAAAATAAGCATAACTCTCAATCTCTTCATTTCTATTAAATGGCTCTTTTAGAATTGATTCATTAGCAGCCAATCTGATGTTATTTTTATAGAACATAACCATCCAAACCGTCTATTTCAGAGTAGAAAATAGAGATATCTCATATTAATAAAACCATGCTACTAGAAAATGTAAGACAGCTTACGCCGAGGAGTGTGTGACTGATAAAAGCGCACTGTGTTAACCTTTACTTTCAAGCTCAGGTAGCTTGTGAGGAGATCATCCTCAGATAACTTTCAACAATCTTAAGTATGGTTTATTTTTCCTATAAAAGTTTATATTTACGTAAAATGTATCTTACCATTATCCAGTTACTCTCGTTGGAATTTATATGGCAGTATATATATATTTTTTTTTTCAAGTACGCATTTTATTTTATCTCATATTAGATGAAATAAAACTATTACTATAACATTATTATATAATTAATTTCTGTACAAATGTAAAATTATATTTTAACAAAATAATATACTTATTGTATTGTAGAGAAGAAACAAAAAATTAAAAAAAATTAAATTACTATTAATACTGGAGTAATATGCCATATTTCTGATTTTTATTTAAATCTATAGGATGTCCGGGTAATATATGGCTTATCTATACCATTCCCTATGTTATTTTAGCCTGTTATTATTTTTGATAAATAATCAGTGGCCAAAAAAGAAAATTTTGTTGCTGTTAAAATTTTTAATTGTCATCATACATCTTTTTTTTTCTTTCTTTTTTTTAATTTGGATTAACGTCTCTTTAGCATCTATTGGTCATTCGAGACGGAGGTTTTACCCTCCACCCAGACTGGGTTGGGCGGAGAAAAATAGCCAGCATCACGAGGCCGCAAACCCACGTGAACACCCACATGGTGCAACCTCACTGAACGTTGCTTAACTTCAGTGATCGAGCGGGAACTGGTGTATTCAACGTGCCATAGACTCTGGCTAGCATCATACATCTAATCTTGGAGCAATAATTGCTATGGGCCCTCAGAACCATGTCTATCGTTGCAATACAGTTACCTATGTCAGTAACATAATAATATTGCAGAGTTGCTTTCTGTATTATTTCACATCATCAGCTGTGGACTCGGTTCATGAGGATAGCACCCTGAAGTAACATCTGACAATCTGAAATTCTGAAGTATGAGCTATTTTCACTATGGAAGTCCTAGGTCTATTTCCTAGGTCAAACTAGCCTGAAATATTGAATGTTCGAATCCGGCCAAACTAGTCTGTCCTAAGTGAATTCGGACGAACTAGTATATCGTAGGCTAAACTAGATATTCAGGTGTTTCCATACTTGATAGAAATATATAATTTTCCTTATGGAAAGGTTTTTTAGGCGAGACATAGCCATAAAAATGTTTCCTAACCTCTCTGGTTAGGTGAGAATAACCGTAAGGAATAATGGAAAATGACATAATAGCACATCTTGAAGTAACTACTCAAACGTTTGTACCCCTCCAGTCAGAGAGTTTAGGATACGTTTTTACGGACATGCCTCACCTATAAAGCCTTGTCAAAATAACCTTTATTTTTCTTCTCTTACTCAAATAAAATTATACATTTAATTAACAATATTGCAAGTATGCATTCCACAATAATAGGAATAATATCCTAAAAAACAGTTTGACCTATGACATCTATACATATCAAATTAAAGTCCCATTCCGCGTCTGTCTGTTCGCGATAAACTCAGAAACTACGAAGGTATTTTAATGTGGTTTTCGCCAATCGACAGAGTGATTCCCGGGAAAGTTTTAGTGTAAAAAAGGTCACAAATGTCCGACCTTTTTTCAATTCTGGACGATTATTCAAAATTTTCCCCCAAATTTTACGAACTTTGGCGAATATGTTAAATTTTGTCGCGACAACTTATCAAGGTGAGAAAGTTTTAGGTGACATCTTAATCCTTCATCTATACCTATAAAACGCAAAGTCCAGTTGGTATACTGGCGTACTAAGATAGGGTGAATGTACCGGTAGTCGCTCGGGGACCAGTTCTCGCTCACCAGCTCAATTATTTGTAAATAACTCTCTTACTTCATATCCTATTCATTTTTCAGTAACATATTTGAAATCTGCGTTTTCTGTTCGTTGAAATNCGTTCCATTTTTAAATGATTTGAAAAGCATTTTAAATTAAAATTATCCAAAAAAGCTTAATTTTAATCAAAAGAACAAACTCTTAACTATCATTTAACACAAAATATGAATAAATTGAGTTGTTCTCAAGTTAACCAGAGCTAATTAGATTTGAAAAACGCTTAAGTGAGCGACTACCGGTACGGTCACCCTACTCATAAATAATTAAGGTAGCTCCACAACGGCTAAATCTAGAGACTAAATTTTGGCACATTTCTTTTAAGTATGTAGGTGCGTATAAGAGTTTAGCATATCACAGAGAATACTGGACAAGAAACGAGCGATTTTCAGACACGCGGGATCTTTCCTATTTGCGGATTGACTAACTATACAGGTGAGGAAACGTTTTTCGGCCATGACTTGATGAGCAATCTTGCTTGAGCACAATATTTTGAAAATGATTAAGGTGGGATTTAGAAAAAAAGGGATTTTTCTTGTCCAGTATTCTCCGCATTTCGATTTTCCCGATACTATTCGATTTCGAATATCGATATTTTTGACAATTTGATTTCACAATATCACAAAGTCTAGAAATTCGGGATCCCTATAAATTATAAATAATTTCGTCTTTGAACTAGATTTTTGTCAAATTTATCCAGGCATAAAAAATATGTACTAAAGATCCTTATTCATATTGAAAACATATTTGCTGAAAGAATAATCAAATACTTCCTTTAAAAATTTGTGCAAATATCTTGAATTTAAATGATAGTGGTAGGTTTCCATACCCTTGAAGGTAAGATAAGATACAAGAATATTGAGCGATGAGTTTGTTGAATCCTATGACTTTCGGTTTTGGGGAAATTAAACTCTTCTCTCTGTCATCATGCGAACTATAGATCTTATTCAACTGGTTGCCATGGGACCTCGGATCAATTAACTGGCAGCCGTAGGGCCCTAATCAGCCAATTCTATCAAAGTAAATAAATGACTAACACCAGTTTCATCATAGTCGAAAAAGGTGATTATCGAGGTATACTAATACAAGAGACAGAACGTGTTGGGTGGAAGAGAATTCCTCAGGAATTAACCCCGCCTTTGAATGAACTATATTAAACTAGGTAAACTATTTCTTTCTATCCTTCCTCATTTCCGTTTATATTGTTTCATTCAATAAAGTGTACAAAAATAAAAATTGTAATAATAAAAAAAAGTGGTGTTAAAACTAGAACTAACTTCGTTCGGTCAACAATTTGATTATCAATATTTATGTCCAGTATTGAACAAGTTAATCAAGAAGGAGGGTATTAAAAGGGGTAAGCAATAAAATTCTGTGTTGGAATTCGCTCCTCTTAAACCATGCCTACATCTCAACATGATGTAAGGTCGTAAGTCGAATGGTGAAACTGGATTTAAGTCAAACTTAGCCAATGATGTAACGGTCCATTCCTGTTCGATTACTTACATTATTTTTTTTCACAAAAACAATACAAGTATTTGGGTCATTCACCATTGAACAAAAAAATCGAATGAAATTGGAACGATAACAAGCCAATGAAGTTTTCTGATTAATATCCATTTTTTTTATTTTCTGAAATGCGTTTGGCCTTTCACATTAGTTTAGTAACTATTAACTGTTTTCCTCAAGCACTTTGTCTAGCATGTTGATTTTTAATTGTTGCACAAAAAATTGTTTTAATTGTGTTTCAGATTAATTAGTTTTACAATTACTCTCAAACACTATCCGCTTTGAAAGTTCACATAGCATGGCAGATAAAGATGTTATGCCCAAAGTTGACATAAACCTATTGAAAGAGAAGACAGGAAGATCAGCTATCGACTACATAAAAATAATAGAAGATAAGAACTTAGCAAGAGTAAAAAAGTTAGCCCTAACAAAAAAGAAGAACATTTATGTTGGATCAATTCTTGCCGGAACCTGTCTGAGTGTTTACGCTTTTTCAATTTTTAAAGTTAAACAAGAAACTTTTCTGGACGATTTTGACGAACCTTTATACGAACCAAATAAATAATGGCAACTCAAACAGTGAGACTTCCTCCTTTACTTAGTATCAGAGATATTATTAAACTCTATAAATTGAGAGCTCTTAAACAACTCTCTCAAAACTTTTTATTTGAAACACGTTTGACAGATAAAATTGTCAGAAATGCAGGAACAATTTCAGGAAATGAAGTTTGTGAAGTTGGTCCCGGACCAGGGGCAATCACGAGAAGCATTATTAATCAGAAACCTTCGAGAGTTATTTTAATAGAAAAGGATCCTCGTTTTACACCATGTCTGGAGGTAAGTCAGTGCTACTTTCCACGCACAAAAAGCCCAGTTGAGGCTTAGGTGCAGGGGCTTATACGGCCGTAAAGAGGAATTTAGCTCACGAATGTAAAGTCAATGAGCTGTATTAAGTTTGTAGTTTTTGTAGTCATATCTGATACGGACAATTTAATACAGTTATTTATCGTACTCTGTAATGATCATTAACTTTTGTACGGGATTTTGGCAATTGAAGATAATTATAGCAATACGTCGTACCATTTAATTTCTTATGGGACACTTTGAACCGAACGATATCTTATTTTGTTCTAAAATCCCCATTTTCATAATAATTTCATTTTCAGATGTTAGCAAACGCGTCAGCCTGTCCTGTGGATCTCCATATAGGCGACGTTATGACTTTCACAATGCAGAATATGTTTAGCGAAAACAGGAAACGGCATTGGGAAGAGGGACTACCTGCAATACGAATAATTGGAAATTTGCCATTCAACGTATCCACACCACTCATTATTAAGTGGCTACATGCAATATCTGAGAGGTAATTCCTTCGACGACCCGGATGAAATCCAATATGATATCCCTAGTATTTTTTTTTTAAAAAAAAAGAATTTCAACTCAGTTTGATCTACAACCAATTATGACCTGTGTCCCCTCACCCAAACTAAAAACATGCCTCAAAGGCGAGCGAAGTAAGTTGGAGTGTACCAGTAGCTATACGTATTTAAGGTATTCATTTCCGTACTTCTTTACAATAATATTGTTTATCCGAATTGTTTTTGTAGCGCTGATCCTCTTTAAATCAATAATTCTCTCCTTTTGGAGAAATGGTAGATTGGTGTGAAGTTACCGAAAAGGTTTTGATTGATGGCCTCTGGCTGGAACTGTGATGGTATGGGTTAAAGGTATTCCTGATGCATAGAATCGGCCATCGTCAGGACGGTCTCCCAAAAAATTATGCCCTCTTTACTTGGCCCCAACCATTCTTATGAAGATCCTATGTTATTCCAGTTTGTTTCCGATGTACTTGATAACTCTGAAATTTTGAGGG
>CM022875.1:40118560-40165785 GCA_012654025.1 Pachypsylla venusta
TAGGGTGAAACAGATATACGAAATTATGCAAATTTGAAAGAGCCAACTATTTTCATTGGAATTATCCTAGATGGAAAGAAATCTTAAGGAACTAGATATGTATTGGATTGTCTGCTGGACAGGTGGGGTAATGAATAAGGATATTATAACTAAATAGTCGTTACACATACGAATTTTAACGAGCTTCAGTTATTATGTTAACTGGAACTAGAGAGAAAAAAACGTTCCAGGTTTTTCTTTTTACTTTGAAAATGTTTCTCCAATATCAAGGAATCTCGATCGATGATAAATCAAAAACATCTAATCCCCCCTCACTAGTGTCCAGTTATATTTGAATGTGATTTAATAACCAACTTCTAGTGCTTTCCAAAGATTTTTTTTTTTTTAAATAACAATACAAATAAAAACTGTGTTTGACAAAGTAAGTGTAAAACACAAAGGAACAATTAAAATAAAATCTAAAACAATATTAGTCCTAAAAATAAAATGTAATATAAATACATCTTTGGCAAACTTGGCCTGAATCTTTCAGACAATCGAATTCTTTTAAATCCAAACATTATAATCGAAACCCAACCAAATTTACATTGCAACGCCATTACTGAACACATAAAAAATTAAACGCATACTTGTTTCGTTTCCCACTTGTAACATGATCTGTATTATAAAGTGTGTAAGTACGAGTATGTATGGGTGTATCTGCTAACACACCTAGAACCCACAACTCAAGTGAACTAATTTGTGTGTAAAGTAGACGACATAGTGATAATTGTAATTTGACATTCGTTTGAAATGTATGCGACCTAAATTGATCGCAACAATATGATCGCATGCACCGCAGAAAAAAATGAGAAAATATCTTAAATAGTGCTGCACTGATTAAAATAATTTTTAGCTAATAATATAAAATGGATAAAAATTATCCCGACAACATGGAAACAAGATTTAAATGTGCTAATCTATTACACAGTGCTGCACTGATAATCATCTTTGAGATTTTATCCTTTATGAACATTGCATTGGAAGGATGGGTGGGAGCTTGTCCCTTATATTATAAATTATGGTTTTCCCCGTCAACTGTATTTTCTAAAAAAAAAAAAAAAATCTAAAATTTGAAAACAACAAACAAAACAATAAAAAAATAGAAAAATCTTTCACCCTGCTCGTTTCAAAATTGGGACCTGTCAAGTTTAAAAGCTCTGATCTTATTCTTTTTGTTCATTATCATGTGACAAAGAATGCACAGCGACAAGCAGTTTAACATGGGCTTTTATAGTCTGTACAGAACGAGCAAAAAAACAAAAGTAAGACCACGCGAAACTTTGGTTAGAGGCGTACTAACAAACTGTTTCTACAGAAGGTGAGTGAATAATTGAATATATGAGAAAAAGTGACAAAAAGTGGAACAAATTCCAACAAAAGGTTTTTGGTAGTACTAGGTTATTTAGATAAAAAAAGTTTATCAAAAACGGCCACTCGGAAGTGCCCGAAGTCGGCAAAAATCCAAGATGGCAACCGTTTCTGGTGCCAATTTTTTACTCGAAACAACTTCTAGAAATCCGATCGAGTTATCTAGAATTGTGAAAATCGGGTCGGTCGATTTTTCAAAAATCGTCCGTAACTTTGTGATGTCCTGATTTTTTTTAAGCAAAGAAAAAAATCATTTAGCTAGCTATAATTTTATAGGGAACCATATATATGATTTTTTACTTCACACTTTTTGACGTATAATATAAAAATGTGTCTGACAATATACGGATCGTCAAAATCGGTTAAGCCAATCTTTGGCAATCCATATTTTCAATATTCCTGACAGCCACTTTTGATACAAATTCGAGTTTTCATAAAACTGTTAAAATCGGGTTGGCCGATTTTTTTTTAAAAAATCGACCATACTTCAGTGATGAGCCGGTCTTTTTTAAGGAAAAAAAAATCGTTTCTGCCTATAAAGTTAAAAGGAACCATATATATAATTTTATAATTCTTTACTTTTTGACCAACAATATAAAAATCTGTCAGACGATATGTAGATCGTCAAAATCGGTTAAGCCAATCTTTGGCAATTCAGATTTTCAATATTCCTTAAAAAATGCGGCTCATCACCAAAAAATGGTCGATTTTTTAAGCCAAACCGATTTTGAAATGTATATTCAACTCTAGATCAAATAGATATCTTAATTGTCTCTATCGGGTTTCTAGAACTCATGCCAGGGTTTAAACTCGAAGTTGGTACCAAAAGTAGCCCCTATGTAAGTTGAAAATCTGGATTGCCAAAGATTGGCTAAATCGATTTGGACGATCTAGATATCGTCTGAAGAAGTATGAGGATATATATATGGTTCCTTTTAAAATTATAGGCAGCTAAATGATTTTTTTGCTTAAAAACAACACATAACAAAGTTACGGACGATTTTTGAAAATCGGCCGACCCGATTTTGACAGTTTCTAAAACTGAACAATTGCTTGTTCAATTCTAGATCAAATAGGTACCTCAATTGTCTCGATCGGATTTCTAAAGCTTATTCCTAGTAAAAATTTAAAATTGGCACCATAAACGGGTGCCAGCTTGGATTTTGGGCACCTATTACTACCGATAACCGTCAGAAAACCTTTTGTTGGAACTTCTTCCACCCCAAATCGTATAATGACTCACCTACAAAATAATATAATCCTCATGATGCGTGCAAGCTAAGAATTTTGGTTTTAGGAAAAAACAATCTTGTCAAAAGACACAATGAATTTAGACTAATGAGTGTGATCAGAGCTTCTAAAGTATATCACACCACTCAGTGCATTTGCGATTATGAATATCAATTGGAAAAAATGGCCCTTGGGGTCAATACTCACAATAGATAGGGAAAACTTTATAATTTTATAAAGGTTGTGGAATTATTACAAAAATGGTCATTTTTTTGGTTGAAAAATCAACTTAAATATGGATTAATTTTTTTTAACGTTTCAAAATATTTTTTTTAAAACTAAAGAAAATCAAGATCGAAAATATATTGTTTTATTTTTAATCACTCATCCCCGCAAATACACCTGATATTTATACTGATTTATCGCACACATACATCCGATCAATATTTATACCGATTCGATGCTTTTACTTTCCTTTTTTTTGCCTTCTTCTCAGATATCGTGGGGAGTGTTTGTTCTGCAAGAGAGGATAAATGACTAGAAGATGTTGAAGAGCACGTTGATTCGTCAATACTCCTGTGTGACCTCAATACACTGTACATGGTGGCGGGCGGTGTCGATATGCTGGACAGTTTTTCGTTATAATTAATTTTACATGCAGCTTTACGCTTTGGTCGACAGGGCCAACCTGTCATATTAATTCGACGTTTCTTATGCCTAAGTTTTTTGCTAGATGAAATTCCGTCCGTACTTTGATTGGATGATCCACCGTAGTCTGAACTATTTCCATTGGATTCTGAACACGTTTGATGGTACGACCGTGAGTATTCGCGAAGAACTTCACACAAATTTAACTGAAAAAAAAAGAAATTCAATTAAAAAAAAATTGGGCTAACTCAAGTTTCCACCAACTTAACTAGGAGTGTCTTATCTGGTTAAGTAATGAAAATATAGAAAAAAATACGTTTCAACATTTTGACTAAATTTTTGTAGTGGAAGCTAAGTCTTTGAATGTATGTGTATTGGTGTTATTATGTGACAATTTTTGCGAACATCATAGCATTATGAGGTATATTTACATTCAGTGCAACCACTATGTTTAAACTTCTTAACAAGTACCTCATAATACTACCATTTGTTGCTATTACCATAGCTACTCCATGAATCTACCATTTCTTGCTATTACCATAGCTACTCCATGAATCTACCATAGCTACTCCATGAATCTACCATAGCTACTCCATGAATCTACCATTTGTTGTTATTACCATAGCTACTCCATGAATCTACCATTTGTTGCTATTACCATAGCTACTCCACGAATCTACCATTTCTTGCTATTACCATAGCTACTCCACGAATCTACCATTTGTTGCTATTAAGCTACTCCATGAATCTACCATTTGTTGCTATTACCACAGCTACTCCATAAATCTACCATTTCTTGCTATTACCACAGCTACTCCACGAATCTACCATTTACTACAGTTACTCCATGAAAGGAGGCTGAATCACTCCCAAACCAACCAGACCAAGTAGAAAAATCGAAAAACTTTTTTTTTTTTAATTTTTAACTCGAATCAAACCCGATACCTCCCCGATGCAAGTCGAATGTAATGCACCCTCTGCCTAGAGGATGTCTAATTTTCTTTTTTATCAGCTTCCACAATAAATTTGACATCCATCGCATAAAGTAGTAGCGGCGAAATCAACCCTTCATTCCATTTATAGGTGACCCCCAGCTGGAACATGATGGCAAGCGTTCCCGGTCGTCCCGGTACGTAGAACCGGGCATCGCATCGTGAGGCATCAAGCTGTGATTATTACATAGACACCTGTTTTGCTAAATAACCTGCCAATTTTCTATCTAGTTTCAACCAAAACAATATTTAATCAACCTTGAAACAAGATGCCAGAAGATGGTATGCAGTTAACTATCGGCTATGTGGTGAAACTGTAAGACAATAATAAAATGTGCGGGGGGAGATATTCAGATTGGACCTTGAGAAAACAGAAGACACGATTACTAGATTAGATATATACCTGGGCGATGTCTAGATGCATCTGTTTGCTTAGCTTATCTACAAGTCGTCTGACGTCACATGAGTAAGGATTAATTCGACTGAACTCACAACAATCGGGAAACAATTCCGGATCGTGAAAACGATTTTCTGGATCACAATCTTGTTCTGGATTGACGAGGCTAGAACAATACAAATTTTTTTTGGGCTGACTTGACATGATTGCTTGAGTGGATGCATGACATCGAGGTGATTTCCTGAAACAAATCATTCACATTATTTCATTTTTTCTTTCCTTATCCTATAAAAAAAGAAAGCATTGTAATAGGCTTCGATGTCGAATTTTTAATGCCAAAACACTTTTTGAGGTCCCCAGAGCCCAAATCTCGAGTGATCTGTCTGTGAACAAGATATCTCAAGAACGGTAAGTACTAGACTTCAAATTTGGTAGGTATGTATGTCAGTTTTATGGCATGGAGGAGACACGAAACTTTTGGTTGAAACCGATTTTACCGCTGGCCGATTTTGACGTATTTTAGCGGCTCTTCGCTTATCTTGCCTAAAAGGAATACAAGTAAGAGCTAGAACTTGAAATGTGGCGCCTATTCATATCAACTAAATGCGCTAATTCACTTTTGCTTGAAGTTTTATCTATTGTTAGCGGTTTAATGCCGCTTTCTGGAGGTTCTGCCTCGTGAACGGTAAGATCTTGAAAATTTGTAACAATCTTCTAAGACACTTTTAGAAAAACCTGTTTTGTGAAGTAGTTATTTCTATGCTTACCTAGGTTTATCTTCTTCTGCAATGCTGGAAAGCCTTCTCTTTCTCTTTTTTAAAATTATAGGCTCTGATTCAACAGGAGGTGCAACTGGAGGAGGCGGTAAAGCAGGTCGACATTTAATTGGCTCTGAAGACTTGTACTTTTTTTCATAAGGTAAAAGTAATCTTGTCTGTTGTGGAACTTTATTTTGCCACAAGGACTGTTTCGTTCGACTTCTCGACCTCAGAAATACATGATACCACAACTCTTGTTGAATACCCAGTTCGAAGGAGTATTTTATTTTATCGAAATCAATGCGAATAGTTCCTTTACACTCTTCAGGTTCGGTTAACCCTTGTTTGACAATTCTAGTTTCGTTTCCATTCCTCAACCTGGTCGCCGGCAACTCAAACTTGTAGTAGTCCAGATTATCTATTAGAAACAACTCTGCATGAGACTTTCTCTTTCTCTTTGGTGTTACTATCTCAGGTGAACTATCTTCTGCCTGTTCCTCCAACTCTTTCCGAGGATCTCCAAACATGAATTTGTCCGCTTCCATATTTAACCTTTCTACCATTGCGAACCTACTATTTTTGGATTTTTTCGATGGCGTCGGTTCACTTGAGGGATTGGAATTTGTCAATTCCAAAGAATGCCTCAACTTCAAATTCTTTCTGGACAAATAGATAGACTTGTCGTCATCCATTTGGGATTGTCGTGTTTTCCTTACATGGAGGTCTTGGTCGTCGTAGCTTAGATTAGAAGAATCGCCATTTTGATCAATAAGTTCAGTCTTCTTGTTGGGGGTTTCTTCTCGTTCCTCTCGTTGCCTCCGCATTTCGTACTCTTTAACAACCTGTCGAGTGGACCTCAGCTTTGAGCTAAGGACTTCCACTTTATAGTATTCTTTATTATCTTCAAGAAACTTTTTGTCGCCTTTAGCTGTGTTTTTCTTATCGTCCGGGGAGTCTCCTACTTTGTGCGGATCCTCTTGATTGATTACAGGCTCAACTTTCAACTTAAAATCGTGTTTGACCAAACCAGGGATTACTTTACAAGAACCATTGTTTGATTTGGATATTTCAGTCTTATTTAAATCCGATTTATATTCGGGATCACTCTTGGACCTTATTATACTATTGGATCTTCCTGTTAAAGAGGAGCGACTGTCTTCTGCTGTAGTTCCAAGGAGACATGAAGGTAACTTCCAAATACTTCTACGAGGACGAATACCATCTGTTGGAGACAACGGTCCTAGTTGAGACCCGTTTCCCGGACAGGATTTTGATTTAGAACGACAAAGGCGACCGGGTGAATCTTTCTCTACCAATACGCCGTCACTCCTCACCGACACGGTATTTGAGAATCCATTGCATTCGACCTGCAATACAGACACAAAACTTAAATCATTTATATAAAAAAGAGAGGGGGTAAACTATAACCGCTGTTCCTCCGAAAAACAATATTTTTGAGATTTGAGGTACTGAACTTTACTACTAAGAAGTAATAACCATATAACCAAAGTTTCACAAATGGACGAATTTTGTGCACACTGCTTAATTTTGGTATATCAAACATAATCGAGAGAAATGTCTGCTTTGGAAAGACGTTAACTTTAGATTTACCTATTTTTTCCTCTCCTAAAATTTTGGCAAAATAATGTTTATAATGGCTTCCAATATAAGATGTATGGCGACAATTTAAACTTTCAGAAGCAAAGAGCAGATTATTTGGGGCTACTGTCTCAAACATATGGCTACATCGGAAACGATATTGATAAATGTTATGAGTAACGATTGGTGATAAATTGAAATTGTAATAAGCTTGAACACATTTTACAACTTACGGTTAGAGGTTCCTTCAAACGATTTCTAGTGGTACTTCGACTACGTGTCAAATGGCCATCGTTAGCATTACCATTCATAGATACAATATTATTCGAAGTTTGCCTATTTCCCATGGAACCGCGCAATTCGTAGCCGTTCTGGAAACCTAAAAATAAAATAATTGAAATTTTTAGTTTTTTTAACCAATCTCATTGCTGTAATATTATTTATTGACATTTGAAAATTTAGTCTTTGAATAATCATTACTTTTTTTAGCGTCTCTTAAATATCTTATTCGAAACGTGGGGTTTACCCTCCGATCGCTAAAACTTACAATCCAGCTACCCACATAGCCTTACTTAGCTTCCTTGTGTCGGGATTAGCTGGCATCACAGGGGTGTGAACCAAGTGGACACCCATCAAATATAACCTCGCTGGACGTTGCCTAACTTCAGTTATCTTACGGTAACTCATGTATTGACGCTGGCTAGAACAATCATGACTTTTTAGAATTGAGTATTAAGTGTGTCTATTTGATCGTTTTTCAATGATATGTAATCGTAGTCAATACTAGTCAGTAGTTGAATATATTGAACAGACCACTTACAAGAAACTGTATCAGCCAGTCAGCCACACAAACTTTTTTTATAAGAAGAACTCGATCCATCTTTTTACAAGAATTAAGATTTCATTTTGAGATATTCCCAACTCTGGGCAGTATGCTGATAATAGACCAAGGAGGTCTGGGCAAAAATATAGACTCATTTGAACCAATTTTTTCCCTGCCAAATGAATGGTAACTACTAAGTTGAATTAGGAATCTGCCAAAAAGTTCAGAAGATCTGCTGCCATTTCAAAGTTTGGGGTGCCCAAGCTTCTGATTGTAATTCTCTTTTACTCCCACAGAAATTCTGAAAGACCATGATTCCTTTTTGGATCTAGTGATTCCAGACATCAACTACGTCAATCTATCATTCCCAGTTGAAAGCTTTCACTCGGGCAGACTAAGCTAGTTCCAAATTTCAAAAATTGAAACCATCCTTGCAGATCGTCTGATCTTGTTGACAGGCTCGCACTTCCTGAACATCTTTAGTGGGTACCACGCATAACACAAGGAGATTATCGTGGCCAAATGACTCGATGTTTTTGGCCCGGGATCTTGGTCTATAAACTTTTTCTCTGTACGTACTATTTTTACTGAGTTATCAGTCACGGGCCAATGTAAACTAGCACATCATGTATTATTTCATAGATTCTACTTACAAGTGTTGATATTATTTAGATTATTAATCAGTTTCATAACGGTAGGCATTGATAATTCTTATTGAGAGAGTTATTATTCATAAGTCTTGTCCATCAGATAAGCTTATCATTAACGAGTGAACAGCTACAGAGAGATTTGAACGAAAGAGATAGAAGAAAATAGGCCTTGAAGTTAGGGATAAATTATTGACCAACTGGGTGAACGATATACGATGGAACCTCCCATGGCTTCTTAAAGAAAAGCTAAAACAAACATTATATACAATTTTTGCTGAAAGACGACTTGATATTAATATGAACTCATCTGGGGATCAGATCACATAATAATAGAGCTATGGATAGCCTGATACAACGAAACATCAAGATATCTCGCTTTCAAGAAAAAAATTACAAGTATTCCTCCTGTCCTTCTCCCGTTTTTATATCTTAGTACGTTTCATTGGTAACGTGGTAATTCAGCCCCCTGAAGACACTTTAGCAGTTGATAATCGTATTTTTTAAGTTTAGTGATAGACACTTTGGTCTATTTTTAAACATATTAACGTTTACTATTCAAATAGACAACATCTTCAGATTGATTGGTAAAATTCCTTCTAACGTTACAAGTGCCAAATGAAAATTAGCGACTTATGATCACTGACTTAATCTGGAGCAGAAAACAGATCGTGTGGTGACCAGATCATAAATTTAATTATTTTTAACAAAATATCGTTATGCAAGTAGTATTGCTATACCATAATGCAGAAAGAAAGTATGTATACAACCAACATTTACACTTTATATTCTTATAGGGAATTAATTTTGTATCGCGTTTACTATAACGGACGCATCACTCTAATAGGGTGAACCAAAATATCATTCACCTGAGAGAAATATTTTCACATATTAAAATTATTTCTAGAATGTTTCATTTGAGATAACAATGAATCAGTAACTAATATAGGTTCTCTTTCTTTAGACCGTATTATCCATTATGTAGAATGGATATTGGAAACTAAAGCAAATGGAAACAAAAAGCGACACGCACTCCTTACGAGGAAGTTAAATTAAAAATTATATTAAAAAACACGTTTCAGTTAAATTTGAGATGCTCAGGGCATCGAAACTATTATACGACATAGTTGTCAATTGATCGAAACTATCACCCGTAAACAACATTTTTGTTGAAATGCTACCTATTAAAATTGAAATGCTACCTATTAAATGGGTAATGACTTTTAAAATCCACACAGTAATCGCCTTTTATCTGGTGTACTGCAATGATCTTGTTTTACTCATCAGTTCTTAATCCCAGAAAATCTAGCGAATTCTTTTTTAATTATTCTATTTACTCTGGATTAAACACAGCCCAGCCTTGATAATAACCAATTTTCAGAACGCGCTGCGTTAAAGTAATGAACAATACACTCCTCGAACTGAAGGTATTTCACTATTTCAGTTTAAAATCTAACATTTATAAAGTTTTTCATTGATAGGTACATAACGAGGTATGTTGCCAACGCAAATACGATACAAAATTGTGTAGTTTTCATATTATCTGCAGTTTCAGTTGATAACATAATTCTAAATATTTTTTTTTCAACGCAAACACTGTGCAAGATAAGACTTGATATGTTTGAGCAAATTCAGCAAATGTTTACGTTTTCCCATTACAATCAATGGTTTGTTTATGTTTTAAGTTTTCACTTTTCAATGTCTTTGAATGAGAAACACAATATTATTTTGCTCTGGTTATGACACAAGCAATCATGATGAGTAGTAACACAGAATCGAGTCCTTCATTGAAACAAATATAACGTACTGTACACTAGTACTTCATTAGTTTCAACTTTTTCTTTTCATAATACTTTTCTCTTCTTCATGTTTTTTTTTTTAAATAGAAGAGAGGGGCCAAGAGTTAGATGTTTGATTATAGATATAATTGAAAATACACCAAATGCAAACATACAAATTAATGTAATGATTATAAAATTTCATTATTTACACCATGGAAAGAATTTTAATAGTGAAATTATCATTGATTTCATAAAATCGAGGTTTTTATAATGGATGTCAAACGAATACCTTGTAGAGAGAAGCAAGCCTTGTATTACAGGATATTGACCCGCTTTACGCAGCAAATTAAATGAAATAAACTATGAACTTACGTTTAGAATGGTTGTATGCATTTATCAGATATTCATAAATTAAATTTCTTCAAATTTTTAACTATCAAGCAATATTTTTTTAGTAAAAATTCATCGAAAAACTCAAATTTTAATCAATCAACAAATTTCATAAAATTATTTCAATTTTTTGTGTTGTTAAACTGTAGTTCACTAATCGTCCGCTAGAACTGCTACAAGTCTACTTCTACTGGTATTGTAAAAATGAGGGGTGGGAACAAAGAAAGAATTCTCCTCTCGGACTTATTTCTAAATTAATAAATTATTGAAAATCATATAATTACGAGATATTTTTTATTGAGATTATTTTCTTTTTTTTTAGAGACAAATCTTTTAAGATAACTTATGATTATGTATTTAAAAAGTGAAATTATACATTTTGTAAAAACCTTATGCGTAGTGTAGTTCATAATTTCGTCAGATTTTATTTAGTAGGTACTACTCCCCTCTACATTCTAACGATTTCTGTAACACTCTCGCTCTCTCACTCAACTTAAAACATATAGGTATTCCAATATATTGCATGCAGCTGCTCTGAATTATTTTCTTTTTTTTTCTGTCAAAATAATATTTTTCAAAAAATAAAAGTATTAGACTGCCTGATAATCATAACAATATTACTTCACAACCTCTGTGTGATTGAACAACTTATACCTATCGTGTGGTTGCGTACCTACCTGAGTATAATAATCCGTTGATACCTGCAAAGTAATCAGTAAGTACCTACAAAGTAATCAGTAGGTACGTACCTACAATACTGATTACTGAATAGAAGATATTTATTACCTAATTTGGGGTACAATGTTAGTTCTCCACGTGGTGTACCCTGTGAAATTAATGAGGCGACTAGACATAGACAATCATGAGGTGATTTTTTTTTTACCAACCTATCGGAAGTAAACCAAAACCAAACATAAACAAAACGAAAACAAGACAAATGGGCGCTTTAAACCAAACCCAATGGAGCCGAGGAGTTGGTTTACCTGGCCTGTTCTAAAACATGATAGTTTGTTCTGTTTGGCGCCAATAAAAAATACCTAATCGCCATTTGATCTTCTGGTCCCGCTATACATCATCCACATATTATATTTTTCACTGTTTATTATTTTTTATTTTTTTTTGCGTAATATAGGTATGTAGTAGAAACCCATACTATAAATAAAATAAAGATCTAATTTTTAATTTATGGAAAAAAATCACATTTTTCAAGTCAAAAAAGTTTTGGGATGTACCTATAACCTATAGATAAACATAGCTATGGTCAATAAATTTTAAAAGGTTTTACAGTAATTAACAAGAATCGTTAATTCTTGTACCTAGCTTGTATTACATCTTTAAACTCAAATATTCTGTAAGGCCGGCCATACACGCAACGATAAATCTGCACAGACTTATCGTTGCGTGTATGGCCATCCCTGCGTAAGGACGAGACAATCTAAAGATTCTAAAGGAACGAGACAATTTAAAGGAACACTAAGCAATGACAGTGTCGTGACCGGCAACGGCAAGTGATCCGCCCGGCAAAAATAAATATATTGCAGGCATTTGAAGGAACATGTTCAATGTTCATACTAGACCGACACGTGACAGTGCATTACTGTGAGCTCATGGTCACCGGGAATTAGTTGCTATCACTGTCCCTGCTTAGTGTGTATGCTCCTTAACCAATCAAATTAGCTTGTATCACTGTCCCTGCTTAGTGTGTATGCTCCTTAACCAATCAAATTAGCTTGTATCACTGTCCCTGCTTAGTGTGTATGCTCCTTAACCAATCAAATTAGCTTGTATCACTGTCCCTGCTTAGTGTGTATGCTCCTTAACCAATCAAATTAGCTTGTATCACTGTCCCTGCTTAGTGTGTATGCTCCTTAACCAATCAAATTAGCTTGTATCACTGTCCCTGCTTAGTGTGTATGCTCCTTAACCAATCAAATTAGCTTGTATCACTGTCCCTGCTTAGTGTGTATGCTCCTTAACCAATCAAATTAGCTTGTATCACTGTCCCTGCTTAGTGTGTATGCTCCTTAACCAATCAAATTAGCTTGTATCACTGTCCCTGCTTAGTGTGTATGCTCCTTAACCAATCAAATTAGCTTGTATCACTGTCCCTGCTTAGTGTGTATGCTCCTTAACCAATCAAATTAGCTTGTATCACTGTCCCTGCTTAGTGTGTATGCTCCTTAACCAATCAAATTAGCTTGTATCACTGTCCCTGCTTAGTGTGTATGCTCCTTAACCAATCAAATTAGCTTGTATCACTGTCCCTGCTTAGTGTGTATGCTCCTTAACCAATCAAATTAGCTTGTATCACTGTCCCTGCTTAGTGTGTATGCTCCTTAACCAATCAAATTAGCTTGTATCACTGTCCCTGCTTAGTGTGTATGCTCCTTAACCAATCAAATTAGCTTGTATCACTGTCCCTGCTTAGTGTGTATGCTCCTTAACCAATCAAATTAGCTTGTATCACTGTCCCTGCTTAGTGTGTATGCTCCTTAACCAATCAAATTAGCTTGTATCACTGTCCCTGCTTAGTGTGTATGCTCCTTAACCAATCAAATTAGCTTGTATCACTGTCCCTGCTTAGTGTGTATGCTCCTTAACCAATCAAATTAGCTTGTATCACTGTCCCTGCTTAGTGTGTATGCTCCTTAACCAATCAAATTAGCTTGTATCACTGTCCCTGCTTAGTGTGTATGCTCCTTAACCAATCAAATTAGCTTGTATCACTGTCCCTGCTTAGTGTGTATGCTCCTTAACCAATCAAATTAGCTTGTATCACTGTCCCTGCTTAGTGTGTATGCTCCTTAACCAATCAAATTAGCTTGTATCACTGTCCCTGCTTAGTGTGTATGCTCCTTAACCAATCAAATTAGCTTGTATCACTGTCCCTGCTTAGTGTGTATGCTCCTTAACCAATCAAATTAGCTTGTATCACTGTCCCTGCTTAGTGTGTATGCTCCTTAACCAATCAAATTAGCTTGTATCACTGTCCCTGCTTAGTGTGTATGCTCCTTAACCAATCAAATTAGCTTGTATCACTGTCCCTGCTTAGTGTGTATGCTCCTTAACCAATCAAATTAGCTTGTATCACTGTCCCTGCTTAGTGTGTATGCTCCTTAACCAATCAAATTAGCTTGTATCACTGTCCCTGCTTAGTGTGTATGCTCCTTAACCAATCAAATTAGCTTGTATCACTGTCCCTGCTTAGTGTGTATGCTCCTTAACCAATCAAATTAGCTTGTATCACTGTCCCTGCTTAGTGTGTATGCTCCTTAACCAATCAAATTAGCTTGTATCACTGTCCCTGCTTAGTGTGTATGCTCCTTAACCAATCAAATTAGCTTGTATCACTGTCCCTGCTTAGTGTGTATGCTCCTTAACCAATCAAATTAGCTTGTATCACTGTCCCTGCTTAGTGTGTATGCTCCTTAACCAATCAAATTAGCTTGTATCACTGTCCCTGCTTAGTGTGTATGCTCCTTAACCAATCAAATTAGCTTGTATCACTGTCCCTGCTTAGTGTGTATGCTCCTTAACCAATCAAATTAGCTTGTATCACTGTCCCTGCTTAGTGTGTATGCTCCTTAACCAATCAAATTAGCTTGTATCACTGTCCCTGCTTAGTGTGTATGCTCCTTAACCAATCAAATTAGCTTGTATCACTGTCCCTGCTTAGTGTGTATGCTCCTTAACCAATCAAATTAGCTTGTATCACTGTCCCTGCTTAGTGTGTATGCTCCTTAACCAATCAAATTAGCTTGTATCACTGTCCCTGCTTAGTGTGTATGCTCCTTAACCAATCAAATTAGCTTGTATCACTGTCCCTGCTTAGTGTGTATGCTCCTTAACCAATCAAATTAGCTTGTATCACTGTCCCTGCTTAGTGNTTTGTGGTAAGCTCTACAGCTTTTAACAAATTAGGTATCATACCTCGATAAACATTGCATTAAATAGTACTGCCCAGGACTTGAACCCCCGGCCTCTAGGTGACGAGTCCCTCCCCCCTCCAAATTTTCTATTAGGTATATTGTGCGATTGTGCCCCCCCCCAAAACAAGAGGGTTATATCCGCGCATGGTCAACCTTTTTAAGTATTTTGATATGAGATATCTTGTAAACAAAATTCTACTCGTGTTTCAAAAATATCGACGCCAAACTATTTTTTCAATAGAAAATCATTATCTCTAGACCATTTTTTTTTTTTTAATCAAATTTCATTTCAAAATTAACAAAGGCTAACCCAGCCCCGGCAGTTATAAAACACTCGCGCGTTGCCGCACAAAATAAATATTCGTGCTAGATAACATGAGTGTTTCATAACCACGGCCTAGTCTAAACCCTAAACCTTTCTATATTTTTCAAAATAATTGTTTGGTAGTTTGGTCTCCAAGAATGCATCTTATTTTTGGAGATACGATTTCTCTCTCCTTATAAGACGATAAAGGTTATGCGCATTCTTAATTTATGTTTGTATTATTTAGTGCTCATATTGGATTCAAGCTAGATTAGGGTTGTTTTAGAACACAATAGCTACGAATAATGATTCATGTTAGCCCGATAACTTATTATTTTGTTTGATGTTGGATTCTAGATCGGAAACATAAGTTTTAATTATGTTCTTAGTCCTTGGCTAGGAAAAAGAGTTAGGAGGAGGGGGATTAATCTTCATGACTAGGTATCTAGATATTCGAAATTAGGAAAAAAATCCTCAATTGAAATGATACTGGTAGAAAAAAAAGGAAAATGAAACATAGTAGAGCTTCGAGACACAAAAGGGGAGGGCTATAGATGAGAAGAGAGACAAGTGGGGATGTTGGGAATATGAAGAAATGATTCTCTCTCTCCCTCTCTCGACATTCGTCACTCTCATGAAACGCTAATATTTTTCTGAATTTTATATCAATTGTGTACCTACTACCTACCTCATTCTGAAATGTTTTATTGATTTTATTATTATTCGCATCGTTATTAATTTTTCCTTCCATTTTATAAAATGATTTGGGAACACTTAGGATACTTATAATAACAATAAAAATAAAAAGCATAGCTTCAATTTAATTTAACACATACCTACCTAAATAATAAAAAGGCATGAAATTATGTAAGAACTAGCTGTTTCGTCCGTGCTTCGCTACGGTCTATAGCTCGGCACCTTAGAGGCATGGCCGTTCCCCGCTAAATTCCTATCTCTCTCGCTCCAATGTATTTCTTATGAGAATTGTTTACTTTTCGAGATTTCTAGCCCTTAAAATTAAAATTTTGCAAAATCCTTTCTTAGTGCACACTTACATGGTGCAACGAAGGTCCCTGCCAAATTTCAAGTCTGTCGCATTAATAGTTTCGGCTGTACGTTGATCAGTCACTCAGTACATTGCCTTTTATAATTATATAAAGATATGTGAATATTTTTTACTAGCACCACAGGAGATTCTGACTGGCCCAAATTTGGATCGGGTAATGGATTATAAAAACGATCCAGATGGGGGCTGTGGGGGGAGGAATAATTTTACAGTCAAAATTGTTGTTTTCAAAAAATTTCCAGTATAAAATATTAATGTTCTCCTTAAGTATGGGTTGGTGGTAAGGGGCTCTGACTGGTAATCAGTAGGAGCAAGTTCAAATGCAGCGAACCCATTAAATTTTATTCTCATGAATTTGAAATATTAACCACTATTAGAGGTCATGGAAGTAGCCGGGATTATCAAAATCTAGTCCGGCGTCCCCGAAGTACCATAATATGCTACCCTTACAACACCATCACTTACCGGTGATGGACAGGACACGGAATGTAAAGTGAATAAGTTCTCCTGAAGTTTGCGCACCTGTTTTCTTCTTTTCAAAAATAATAAGTTGATAACTCTGCTAACATAATCAAGTTTCTTTTATCTCTTTTATACCTTTTCCTATTTGTTTTTTGTTTCACAGTTCCGAAATTCTGGAGGTCCAGTTCGCTTCTTGTTCAGTGGCGATTCAAATTTTGATGCTTACTCAGTAATTTTGTCGATTATTTTGAGACAAAAGAAATACAAACATTAATGAAAAAAAAAAAAAAAAAAACAATGTTCGAAATCTCATTTATTTTATTTCAATTATTACAGCCCAAGTACTCGTCAAAAACTCACACTTACAGCACATTAAGACGCAACATATTTTCACTCCATAATGAGTTATGGGCTGATTTTCTGGGGGTTATCTCCAAAATCTAATGAGGTTTTTTTTATTGCAAAAGAGAGCAGTCCGTGAATTATTCAACACCAACAAAATACAACCATGTAAACCAATTTTTAAAGAGCACAATATTTTAACTCTATACGTACAATTAATTTTAGATATATGCTGCATTGTGCATAAACATAGAAACCTATTTCCTACAGCCGCACATCAATATAACACCAGAAACTCAAATCAATTAATACCGTCAAGAGTTGCTATGTTTAAAAACTCATTTTTTAGACACAGGAGTTAGACTATACTCACACATTGATGGAAATATTAAAAATCTACCTCTATCCAAATTCAAATCGGAATTGAGAAAGAAATTGGTCGAAATGACACCATACTCCCTTTCAGACTTCATGCAAACATCATAATATTCCAAAATCACTCTCACTCACCTTATACTCATAATACTACCACTGCCCATTCCAAATTCACTTTCACTTACCCTAATACTTATATTTCTCATCTTCGTCACATATTCACATTTAATCCCAATTTTCTATTACTCATTCCTATCTTTCACACTATATGTTGTATACTTCATCACTCGCCACTTATCTTCACATTGTTTTATTCATCACACACCCAATCCTTCGCTCAGTATGAGCAATCACTATAAGCAATCATTATAAATTAATAAAGATGGGATCTTTATTAATTTATAATTATGAATATAATATTCACATTTGGGTATAACATTAATCCCCCCCTTTTTTTCTTTCTTTTTATATACCTATATGTATATTAAGAAGAATATTCAGGCATATAATAGGGACCAAGGTTTATATTAGTTATATTATATAATTAGGAAAAATATTTGTAATGTGTATAAAATATTCTCATGAATATCTAAAGGCACAATAAACTTTAAAAAAAAACATCAAGGTGCTCACGCGCTTACATACGAAAGCTTTACGGTATAAAAAAAAGTGAGAAAAATGTATAAACATAGATCCAAAAAAATATTTTTTTTCCATATTTATGCCTTTGATGCTTGTACGGTAAATCCGTCACTGGCTCCACAGCCATTTTAGATAAACAAATGGGCACGAATTGATAGCAGCGTAGAAGTGGTCAATTTTTCTTAGAAAACATAATCGAAATTTTTGGGTCGACCAAAATTTGAACCCTGAATATTTGTGGAGCAAACTAAGTTATACTTGGATTCTTGGATACCTACTCACTCGGTCTCTCATAAAAATATTAGCATACGGTTGTTGAGGAGAATTTCTATGTCCCATTTGCAAATCAAACACTGGTCCGTGGCTTATTTAATAGGTACTAGGGATATTACGGAGTTCATAGTATTTTTTTCTTAGAGCTCGGTGTAGTTTTATATTGATGCCCTAGGACCCGACTCTGTACAACATTTTCATTGGTTTTCGCATAAAAAATAACCTTTGTGATTAGAGACCTAACTTAAATGAATAATCTACCAAGTAATTGGTTTAGACCCCGTACTCGCATATACCTCCAGTATGCTTAAGGCTAGTTTAAACTATATTTTTCTATCTGGAACCAAAAAAGAAGAATTTTATCGTGTTTCAAAATAGGAAAATTTCGCCATTTTTAAAATGTAGAGAAAACGGTATAAAATAAACAAAATATTTTGCGTTTGAAATGATATAAACTCAACAAACCGTAGGCCTGTGCCAACGTTATTCTGGTTTACCCTGCAGAATCTACCTAAATTTCATTATCAGGGAGCAATAAAAACACAATACATTTTCTTTTTCAGAAATAATAAGCTTCCTGGTAACATTTTTCAAAACTCATCATTTACTCCGTCAAACTTAATAGAATGGCAGTACCCCTCTTAACCCAATGATCAGGTGGTTCAGTTCCCGAGTTCAGATTGATCGAAACAATATAGTTGGATCGCTGCGGTATATAATACATGGGACAGAGATAAAGTCCTTGATTTAGCTTTCTTTTGATTTCAACCGGTTTAAACTGAATGATTGGCATTTTGCAAATTAACTGTAAAGGAAGAGGTTCACTGAGACACAAATCTGCCTTACTCCAACCTGCACCTTCAAGAAACATTCCACTTATGTATACACCTTCTCCAGCCGGTGAGTAGATGTCCTCTTTTGACTCCAACATGGGTGTGAATTCCCACTCGAGTCTATCAATGGCAATGTTTTGTCTTCTAGAAGTTATCTGTTTAATTGCAGTTAAAAATCCTGTAGGAAATGTATATGCTGAAAGCCAAAATACTATGGGTGCTTTTACAGTGCTTGCCCACAGTTGAAAGTAGTCAATTCTTGCAATAAGGTCTTTAGTCCAGGATCCCAATTGCTTCATTGAGGGGTAAGTTTTTAGCCACATGTTGGGTACTTTGCCTTCATACAGACACTGGGAAATGTTTTCTAAACGCGAGGACATGACAATAACACCCAAAAGAGCTTTTCCCAGACTATCAATGGATTCCCTCATGCTGTGCAAGAGAACATTGTACCTCCGTATTTCCTGTAGCAAAACAACATCAATAGGGGTTTTGTCTTTCCCAAGATTCTTATCCAATGTTTCATAGTCAATGGGTTCCGGAATACGGGACAAAATTCCACTTGCCAAACTCAATATTTGTACTTCCTTAGAATCCACTATATTGCTACTATGCTCCAATTCCAACGACAGTAAAGACGTAAAAAAATCTTGAGATTGAGATATCAGTGACGTGATGTCTGCGTTAGGGTGTTGACCAAATGCATGTGGGTGATCAATAGTAGGGAGGTTCAAAATACAGTCCAAATAGGATAACAAAGTGCCATCTTGTGGGATAAAGTAGGTAGGTAAAGAGGAGAGCTTATAGAATGGAACATCTATGACGTTATCATTGAAGAACTGGTTAGAATAGGTGGCCAAGAGACGTCGGTCCCACTCGTCAGTCACATGCCCCCCGTAAATGATTTCTGCTACAAGGTACTTCAATGCATCCCATGGAGTAGGGTCCTTGTATTCATCAAGATACGATGATAGAATGTTTTCGGAAATCTCAAAATCAGAATCACTGAAACTATAAACCACGTTCCAGCCCAGTGTTTGGAATTTCTTACGTTCAATGATCAGCGAGTGCAGGAAGCAAAGTGCGAACAAAAGCTTTTTATATTTGTACTCTGTTTGACATTTGGAGAACTGACTTTGAGTCAGACTACTATAAAGACGTTTCATGTTGGCTTTTATACCTCTGGGCGGTTCCGTTGTCATCTTAAGTGAGTTCCTGAGCATTGACGCAGGAAATTCTGGATGTGGACTTGAGCTCAGCCATAATCTGAATTCTGGATTCATCTTGGTTTCTGGTAACATTTCAATAAATTTATCAAGCTGGGGCATCCAGGATAGGGACAAATGACAATTGGCTAAATAAACCCATTTCCCGGTAGTCTGACCTTCGTAAATTAATTTTGTAGCAACTGGTATTTGACCTTGACCTAGAGATAAGTACGTAAATTTTTGTTCCATCCCTTTTTCTAGTGCTAGTTGAGTCAGGCTGTGTATAGGGTCCACACCGCGTGACAATATGAATAAGAGAGGCATTGTGTTGTGAGATTCGTCAACAATGGATCGCAAATCTAAAATGAGTGGCTCGACGTACTGTGTACCCAACATATTCGCTACGAAACGGAAGACACAATATAGAATTCTGTCGGGACGGAGGCATCGCATGATAAGCATTTTCTGGAACATATTGCAAACATCGTTCCAGGGCTGGACAAGGTCTTCGTGTTCTGGTTCTGCTGACAAATACCACTTGTTCCATTCAAGAGAATGTAGTTCAAATGATTGTGCAAAACCATCGAAAGCAGGCAGTTTGCTGAGTTCAGTTATATTATCCCAGTGACTTTCTGAAATCCAGTCTGGGTTGGGATTTTCTGGTTGTTCCGCTTTATTTTCAACAACACCACCTTTCATTAAGAACTTATATTCATGACCAATTAGCATTTGAGATTTTTCCATAATTTTTATGCAAATGAGAAATGCAAAAAGTAGTTTGTGTTTTTCAAACAATCCCCTGCATGTGCTCCTGCAGGAAATAAAAAAATATAGAAACTCGTAAATATTGATTCACATTCACTTTCCAAAAGATCCTATCATGTTCGTGTAAGATATATACGGCTACCTTGGCTGAAATCCTGCCTTAAAAATATCGGAGAATCAAATATCGCATAAAGTATACGAAGAAGTAGCGGTTGAAAAACTGCTTAAGCCAGATTAAAAAAGAGTTTCGCTTGAAATACGACGGTTTTATCCAATACCCCTGGTCAAGTGAGCTCATATTGGCTCTGCTTTCGGGGGACCTGGACTCAATTCCCGGCGGGGTAGGAATATTTTCGACTTGAGTGCTTGTGATTTCGGGGTGTACTGGATCTAGAGGGGACGATTGGGTAGCTAATTTAATGTGAGCAGCGACCAGTGGCGGCATTACCCGAGTAATAATATTTGGCTTGGTAGAAAATTTAAGAGATTCTAAGTACATGGAGCTCTTAGTAATGCTGTAATAATAATAATAATAAAAATAAAAAAAAAAAAAAAAAAAAAAAAAATGAGAAAAGGTCGCTGTGCCTTGCCACAAATAAACTCAATACATATTTATTTACCTGTAGACAGAGTACGTATGATATTCATTTAAATAAGCGATTCTTTCATTCAGCACATCGCTGTTCCTGCTTTCCATTACTGACGATTCAAATAGTTTTGTATACGATGCGAGAGAGTACTGGTACATAGGATCAATGTTAGCCATGTTGTTGAGAACGAAGAACAACAGAGAAGCTCGAACAGCTGAAGCCCTGTAGCCCTAAAAGAACACAAAAAATACGAGTAACTCATCTTGCACCTACAGAGGTTTCTAATTGAATAACCAATTCGATCAATAATGTGAGATTTTACTTCATTAGTCTCTAGAGACCATTCTTATTTTCATTTTCTCATGGGGGCAAATCATTAAGTACCTATGTCAGGAATCAAGACGTAGGATATTACTATTTTCTCACATTCATTTTACAACATCTCCCTTTGGGACGACACACTTGTTCTTCCCACAATTTTGATCTTATCCTTATCAGCTTTTTCTTACTTTCTCTACAGAGGTTGTGGAGCTTAGTGGCGACAATTTTCCGAACAACTATGGCCAAAATTTGTACCACAAGGTCATGGAAAAATACTAGAAACAATAACCTTTTTTCTCTAAAAACTTTCAAGACAAACACTGGGATGAACTGTCCTATGAACAGGTGTAAGGCATTGTGCAACATAATCAGCAATGCTCCACACAATTTAGACCTTAGGAATCCATCCATTGAGTCCACCAAACAACGGTTGCTCTCCCTCTCAGGAATTCTTTGAATTTGGTGTTCTGCAGGTGACACTTTTCCTTGCTTTGTTTTGTAATTGTCTAATTTTTTTATTATTTAAATTATTGTTTTGAATGGAAACAAAAAAGTAGGGAACATGTAATATTATGGTTATTTCTCGTTGGAATATGTAAAATAAAAAAAAAATAATAAAAAAAAAATATATATATATATAAAAAAAAGACAATATAAGTTAAATTTAGAGAGTTTAGTGTAAGTTGAACAAAATATAAAAATCTGTGATGTCCACTAATATTGTGACACTTAAATAATATGTGGTACGAGTATACTTACCTCTCTGGCCTTATCAATTTCAATCTCAGTGATAAGTGAATTTATCAACTGTTCATTGACACTTTTGGAAATGTCTTTTGACGATTGGAGTGTCTCTATAAGTTCCGTGTTGTCCAAAAGAGATCCTTTGCTTTCATTCAGTAAACGTAAAAGTTCATTCTCTAAATTTTTTAGAGTCTTTTTACCATCAGCAATTTGTACCACAAGGTCATCTTTAATACTTTCAAGTTCAGGTTTTTCTTTCCGAACAACTATGGCCAAAAGCTGGGCTTCTAAACCTAAAATACACCAATCAAATCAGTCATTAGTGACATCAATATTTCCGATGATAGATATATGAGACAACAGCCCTAAATTAGTTGTTGTTTGCTGCTAAATATTTTAACTGTCATCATACAACTAATTTTGGTTGCTAATAATTGACATGGACCCACAGAATCATGACATTATTGAATACATACCCAGTTTACCAAATTGCGCTTGTTAGATACTTGTTAGATACGAGTGCATATGACCATGGCAGTTAAACGCACCACTATAAAATAATACATTATAAAAAAAAAAAAAAAAAAAAAAAAAAAAAAAAAAAAAAAAAAAAAAAAAAAAAANTGATATATTAAACATTAAGGGTGACACCAATATTTTTTCATATAATTTTTATTACGGACAGCCTTTCGCAAAAAAAAAATAGAACATAAAAAGATTCTTGAAGTGACTCCCAAATAAATATATTTAGCATTGGATAAAGCTATTTAAACATTCAATACACACACAAAAGTAAGAATGAAAAAAATATATTTATTTTGAGAATATATTTTTAAAGTCAGTATTATTTTATTAAATTGTGGACTTCTTAAAACAGACTCTTCATTTCACTCTGCAATTAATCTACAAAGCTGAAATCATTTGTCCATCCCAAACACGTCAAACTCGAACTGCATGGAGGCTGCCATAGGCGCTTTTCGGGTCATACACTTTATAAAATGGAAAAAAATATGTTCACGCTCAGAAAAAAATTAAGCCCCCACCTCCAGAATTTTAGGCTAGAACCGCCTATGCAGGCTGTAGTTAATCCCAAAAGATTCTATATACTAATAATTTAAAAATCGTTGACAATATCTTCATATTTAGAAAGTCAGAAGCCCTAAACAGGTGACGAAATGTCGCTTCCTCAGTTTCTGCTGGCTTCTGTCGCTTTTGTGTAACGAGAACATTTGTGCACAGAGCTTCTTACACTCAAGGTCACGGTATCTGACAGGTTCTTGTGAGTGGGTCTTGTCCTATATGGTCAGTTTTCGTATGTTTTAATATTGCTCCCGAATAGCATTGAATTTAAGAGACAATTTATTGTATTTCTCATCCGCAAAACGCATGTCAATTTCAAGGAAGGCTATGGATTGCATGATGTGTCACAATGGACCGTAAGTGGCCCGCGGACCGCCACTTTGACATGGCTGGCCTAATTCAATAACAGAATACCGAAAGCCACGTGATTTTAACACAAGATTTTACATTTACAAACCTTCTTCTTTAATAGCAAAGTTAATAATAGTGGTTTTTGTAGAGATGTCTGTGCCATAGTGTGGATTACTCAGTTTGGTTGTTATAAACAGACGAAACTCTTTACTGTAAGGGACTACCCGATCTCCTAGTTTTATATGGGGTAATTCATCTGAAAAAATTGAAGAATAGTCCAATGAGTATTTTATCAAGGGTCTCACGACTGAATTGTCTTTCGTCGCAATCTCAAACACAACCGTAAAACGTAAACTTAAACGGCATCAAAAAAATTGATGGAAATATAAAATGTCTAAAATTTAATTTTTGATATGGCCAATTCTTTCATTTTTGGACAAATTGTCCAGGTTATTGCCCAACATCTCAACATGTTGTTGAAACCACCATCAACTTAAAACTCTTTAGTCTTTAATCAATACAGTTTGTATAATTCTAGTTTATCATTCCAGAGTTTTGTTTTAATTAAAAAGGACAACCTCAATATGTACATGTATTGGTTTTTTTAGTAATTCCAGAGTTTTGTTTTAATTAAAAAGGACAACCTCAATACGTGCACGTGTTGGTTTTCTTAGTAATTTCAGAGTTTTGTTTTAATTAAAAAGGACAACCTCAATATGTACATGTGTTGGTTTTCTTAGTAATTCCAGAGTTTTGTTTTAATTAAAAAGTACAACCTCAATACGTGCATGTGTTGGTTTTCCTAGTTTGTTGGAACAAGGCTTTTGGCTGAGGAATAAAAAAAGGGATATTCTTACTTATGAACACAATAGCTTTATTAAGAACAGGTTTGACCACTGCGTCTATGACTTCAGTAACATTTTGCAATAATATCGGCGTTCCATTCAACATGGAATCTTCTAAGATTTCTATATAGTGTGGCGTCCCTGAATCAATAACTTTCAAGCCCTGAAAAATTAAATATTTTGAATAAATAATGCATGACAGCAAATAAAGAACATTTATTGTTTACAAAAAAATCAATTGATGTTCTTCGTTTAAGAATTTATTGCAATTGAATATGGACACCATCCTTTGCTGGACAATGGCATAATTTCATCCACTCTTAACGCAGATCATCGTGTAAATTGTACTCGTAAATCTAAAAAAAAATCTAGTGGCCTAGTTAGTCAGAAAATTGGGCTCCCCCATCCAATAACTTCTTTTATTTGTAGTACAGATTTGTAGGAGAAATCTTTCACCATAACTTGCAAAAATGAAGTCAGTATTCAAATGAATACATAGTTTAACGGAATCGGAATTAATGTAAATACTGTAACAAGAGATAAAAAAACTTACATTGGGTTGTTCTAACCGTTTGATCCACTGGAAAGCTTGACCCTGTGGATCTATTATTAAAGGCCATTTTGAACTTCTGGTGATGATAAGACCATTTTCTGTACTGAAGTTATCCAGAGGCAACCCACGGATCCGCCAGTCTCTTATAATGGTAGGATCAGAAAGAAATATTGCTGGATTGAACGAGTCAGAGTATGGAATGACTAACTTTTCCTTGATCTAAAAAAAATAAATAAAAAAAAAAAAAAATGGGATTGTGCTAACAAAATCCTAATTTTAATAATTTTATCTTAAAATTTCGTCAAGACTTAGTGAACAAAAATAATACCCATTTTTCATAAAATTCACAAAGACAAGAACTCGTAGTAGGTACGAGTATGTGTTACCTCAGAGACTCCAGAATTTGCCACAAAATTGATGAAGGCAAACCTCGCACAAGGCTTTATTTTACTGAGTGGTGTGGCTCGGGTTTCTCATTATTATTGCAATTTCTAGAAATTCAGATCTAAATACAATATGAATCAAAATTTATGTGTGTGTACCTATGTACATATTATTATGCATGTATTAGGTAGAGATTGCTAGAATACCACAACCCTAACGGTAGCAGATGAAAATATATGAACATTGATATTTATATGCATAAGCATTACCATAAAAAAAATTCCCCGATTTTTTTTTTTAAAAATTCCTGAAATTATCCAAGTTTTCCAATTGTTATTGTAGCGATGTTCCTCTTAAAATCATCCGCTTTTTTCATTTCTAGATTCAAATTTTAAAAAATTGTAGAAATTTGTTGATATGATGTTACCGAAAAGACATGGATGGCCCTTTGATGGAAAACTATAGATAGTTCGTTGGAAACCCTTAATAGAGGAGAATTGAGAAGATTTGGTTGAGGATTAAAATTAAAAAGAACATAGAGGTTTACACACAATTGGTAAGCACTTACACTTTCGATCCATGTTTCCAACAAACACTCTCTATAAACAGATTCAAATGGTCCCAAATAGGACAGGAATGCAATAGCTAAAAGACAATCACCCGAAAGTAATTTATATTGCTGATCCATGATTCCTACGGATTCTTCCCAACGAATTCTCTCTTCGGACAATCCTTCAAGAAGAAGAGTAGCTCTCTCCAGAGAATCTTTCAGTTCAATAGTCTGTAACAGCAGAACGTGTTCAGTTTAATAGTATACGAGTAAATCGTGTCATACTGACTAGTAGAATTAAATCACATACAAACAGAGATTAGATATTATATGTTTTAAATATCTCAATATATTCGGTTGAGATTCACGTTCATCAAATTCAAAAATCCTCTTGAAAATATTACGACATGACTAACATTCGAGTCAAAATGACTACTTTTCACATTTAAAAACTTCCGGCAGACTCTCTTCACCAAAACTCTACATTGACCAACAAAATATTTTCCGACAAAAATAAGCGTAACCCACAAAATTGAAGACTCACTTTCTTGTTGAGCTGCTCTTTCTGGATGGACTTGTCTTCAAACTCGTTCTGGATCTCGTTAAGTTTCTTTTGTAGCTCTAGGTACTCCCTCTGTTGCTTTTGAAGAATTTCTTCTTTCTCGGATAGTGATCTTTTGACGTTTTCTAGTTTAGCTCGTTTGGGGGCAATGATTCTGTAATCATGAATTGTATGTACATATTTTAAATGCTTTAATTTGATTTATACTCGCACGTTCTAATAAAATATTGGTCAACTTCTTTGTGGATCCTTTTCATCTTTCACGTGTTCATCAAACGCTACAGAGTAGATTCCATATCTTAAAAAACTCAATAATTAATTATACCTCATAACTTTTCCCCATTTCGATTTTACGCTGAATGCACAAAATAAGTGTGCATCTCAAAACAATCAAACACATATTTGAATACTTTGAAGAATTTTCAACATGAAGAATTTTTAACAAATCTCTTCAGAGTCAGATGTCCAAAGGAACTCAGATTCTTCTGAGAAGGCACTAGTTATGCAGATAGACAGATACCTCCTAAAGAAGGCAATTTTAATCATTTCAACTTTTCTTTGCCATAGCCTTTGCCAAAATTTTTGGCATAATTTTTGGCTCCCGGTGAGACAATGATCATTATGAAATATTTCATGTTTTTTTTCTGAATAATAAATAAATCAACTTAAAAGTTTTGAAAAATTTTCAAACACACAAAATCAAAATTTTAGCGATAGTGGGCTAATATGGGACAATGGCTATTGCAGGACACTGATTTTAAAATATAGTGCGACCTTTCAGCTTGTACAGTGCAATCATAAATATTGGTATATTTCGTAAACATCAACATCTGAAAATGCCTTTTCACATCAACTAAGTGAAGTGCCTACTTTTACTTTTATTACTGCCCATACGATGATTTTAGATGTAATAAAGGCCCGTCAATTTTTCTCACCGGCTCAGATTTTCTGTCTACGGCCCTGTATGCTATTAATATATATTATAATAAAGTAATTAGGAATGGGGAAATTACTTACTTATACACTTGAGCATATTTCTCAATAGCAATTACCCATTTGGCTAGTGATTTTGCTGCAACTGACACTAAACCAATTTCTTCAGGATCAAAATCTGGTAATTTTACGTAATTTGTAATTTTTTTGAGTATTTTCTCGGGAATATGATCTTTGTTGAATTCATAGAGCTAAAAAACAATAAAACAAATCCATAATGAATTAAAATATAAAATAGGTACAGTGAATAAGCGATAATTTTGATTTGTAAAAATTTGTAAAAAATGCATTGTAAAATCAAGCTCACATGTCATAAAATATTCGTCAGTAATACAGGTTTGTCCAAATGATAATGTTGTCGTAGACTATGAAAGATTAAAATCAAGCTCACATGTCATAAAATACTCGTCAGTATTACAGGTTTGTCCAAATGATAATGTTGTCGTAGACTATGAAAGATTAAAATCAATCTCCCATGTCATAAAATACTCGTCAGTATTACAGGTTTGTCCAAATGATAATGTTGTCGGAGACTATGAAAGATTCTTTTCTTTAAGAAAAACAGTTTATTATAATTTTATTTTGACAAAAGACCGGATAAATTTAATGCTTACAATTTATGACAATAAATCTATTGTAACGAATAAATAAATATCTAATAAATAATTAGTTTGCTAGTCTATGATGAGAAAAAATAAAATTATAGAATACTAGCTGTTTTCCCGTGCTTCGGTACAGTTACAAAATTCAACAACAATTTCGAGATCGCAAAATTAAATCTTCTCAATTTTAGATTTTTGGTGGAACCGACCCCCAGAGTGAACACGGCTCCTATTTAGAAAATTCAATATTTTACTCAAAGATATTACTTTTTGCACTGCGAAACACCTTCGTATAAAATTTCAGCTTTCTCTCTCATCCCGAAGTGATACTTCTTAACTATGGGTTTTTCGTGGAACCGACCCCCCAGTGTGAGCACCGCTTCTAGTTAGAAAATTCAATATTTTATTCAAGGATATTATTTTTTGTACTTCGGAACACCTATGTATCAAATTTCAGCTTTCTCGCTCATCCCGAAGTGGTACTTCTCAATTCCAATTTTTTGGTGGTGATGACCGTTCATAAATCGGGGAGAAAATCCCGGAAATTTTCAAATTTTATATTTTTTATGGGGTCCTTGTATACTATTTTGGGGGAGTCTATTTTCGGTCATTTTTCGTTATCTCTTTTAGTTTGCCCAGAAAAAAAAAATCAAAAAGACCCGCTAAATTATGTCATTTTTGGCGGTAACTTGCTCCCACTTGAACTTTATTTTTTTCCCCTTTCTTATTACGCACCTACATACTAAAGGGGACCTGTGTACCAAGTTTCAAGTCTCTACGTTTAGCCATCGTGGAGCTACGTTGATTATCAGTCAGTCAGTATACCAACTGGGCTTTATAAGTATAGAAGATAATAATTGACCTTATTTTTACTGTTCAAATAGGACTAAAGACTCTAAAGAGTCCTTTAGCACCAGCATTTTTATCACGTAATGACGTTAAATTATATCTGAAAATGGTCACAAAGTCAAACAAGGAAAGATTTACTATTCTTTTAACCGGTTTAAATAATTTATAGTTGTTTGCAGAGGAATTTTTATCTTAAGATTGTCAAATTATAATAGAAATTATGCATGCAGCGGACTTTTGAGATCTGGCTGAATCTTCCCCAACAAAAAAGTAAAGGATATCTGAAATCTTTTATTGATTATTTTATAAAAACTTACTGAAGTCAAAAAGTTGGCTTCTCCTAGTTGTTTTTTAGCTTCCGCAAACGTTGGTTCTGCTCCAATCAATATCATGACTGCTTCTAAGACAATCATTAATTTAGGATTTGGTCTCGGGAATGATTTAAGTTCAATAATATCTTTCTTATTCAGAGCACCCAATGCCTAGAGAAAAGAAAAGTTCAAGTTGTTAATTTATATATAAAAAAAAAATTAAAATTGTTCCAGCATGTTTTAAAAAATTTGTTTATAGCGTAAAGTTTGCAGTAGGACCATATCGCAGCAGTAAGACCCTATCGAACTCTCTTCATAGGAAGTTGACATTCGGTATAGATCTGTACAGCTCGTTCCGTCACTGTAACGCGATTTAAAACGTATTAAAAACTTTGGAAACTTATTTAGTATGGCATAATTTACCAACTTTATTATTTCCCCCCACACCCCATTATTTTACAATGTTCGGAGCAAGTTGACGGATAATTGTACTGAGTGTACCTTTAAAGGATTTATAATTTGGTTAAAGCTATAGCTATAACCAAATTTTTAACTGTTTTTATCATGTCTTCTTACCTCAACAGCTTCATTCATAGCAGGCATAGCTTCAACCAAATCATTTTCTGCTTCAATGGCAAGTTCTTGACTTTCTGCTTTCTCATCCTCTATTTTTTTGCTCTTTATACTGAGTTGTTTAGCAGTTTCATCTGTGTCTCTCTTCTTTTCCATAATAACTACAAGAAATTCGTCACATTCTCGTTTATAATTTTCAACAAGAATTTGATTTTCCTCCATTTCTATTTTCATTTTCTCCACTGTAACTTTTGTTTCATCAATTTTGGTTAATCCATTTCTCAAATTGATTGCTTCGTGAGAAATTTCATCTCGTTTGCTATACAACATTCTAAAATAAAATTACGTAAACAAAAAAAGATCACAGCAATTCAAATACACCTAATAATTTGTTTTCATAATTTCTTAGCCATTTTGAAAAGGCTACTTGTTCTGGGGTCACTGTTAGTTAAAATCTGCCAAGTTTAAATAAACCCCTTTGGTATAGAAGTCATCACACGTAAATTGCACCTAGGAGACTAAGCTTCGAATTTTAAGGTTTAAAATAATCCAGTTTATAATTGAGAAACCAAAGTAAGGGCTAGAATTAATGTCGTTACAATAAAGAACCGAAATATTTTGGTGGATAAAATTATGTACAAGAAAATTTGAAAAAAAAAAAAAAAAAAAAAAAATACCACATTGGTCTGGGTATGATTGGCAAAGTCTTGGTGGAAACTTTCATAAATTTATTTATTTTAGATTGTTCATGATTAATTTGAGAACAAACCTCTTGTATCCCTTTACAAGTTGAAGATAATTTGTGAGTGTGGTATAGTTTTGTCGATTCATTTCCGCTAACATGATTTTGGATTTCAAGGTTACAGAGGAATGAATTGTCATAAAAACTTGGGCTAATGACATTTGCATAATTTTCTGAAATTAAATTATTAAAATTAGATTAAAATCTATGAATCCATTTTGAACTAACTGAAATATTTATCGAGTAACAGATTGTCGGTCTACATCAGTGCTTACCAACCTTTCCCTAATGGTAACCCCCTTTCAGAGTTTTTACGATGTAAAATTACTCCCAACGCGTCCTTTAGTACGAAATTTTAATGATTTTAGTAACTAAAAAAGCTTATAAAATATTAAGAATATCTTCTTAATATAATTTGGAACAAAAGCCACTAAAAACGTCATTTTTTGCAGTAACTCGCTTCCTATTCAACGTTTGGGTTTAGTTTATTATTTTCAATAGTGAACCTTTGGAATCGTTGCCAAAAAAAAAATCTTCTTCATTACATACTAAAAGGAATCTGTGTGTCTAATTACAAGTCTATAGGTTTACTCATCGTGGAGCTACATTGATTATGAGTCTGAGTCGTGGAGCTACGTTGATTATCAGTCAGTATACCAACTGGACTTTGCGTTTTATAAGTATGGATTACCTTGATGTACAATGAATATGCTTTAATTTTCGACTAGAATATTAAATCTGACATATGAGAGCACGGCTATACGCCAGGCAAAGTTCCAGAAAACTCTATTGTATCTTTACACGAGGCAATTTACCTCTTTAAAGATTAAATGGTAACCATTTTGCGATTTTACCCAGAAAAAAATTGACCAAAAGTAAAGTCGTTATTACTCTAACAGCATTGATAAAGATAAAAATACAATAATCAATTTAAGCGAGGAATGTAGCAAGAATAAACTTGACCTCTAGAAATGCTATCATAACGTTCATGGGCGGATTTTTTTTTGGAATAGTGATTGGAACATGGCCTTTTTTCAATGATATTTCTTTGTGATATAATATTCTTGATGAATAATAACGAAACCCCCCCACTTTATTATTCCATGTACAACCTACCTAATGCCTGCGACAATAAATATGCTTATCGCCCCCTCAATATCTTACAACGCCACCAGGTTGGGAATCGCCTGTCTAGATCACATGACCTACTCCACGATACACACGTAAATTTCGTGCAAGTTGAATAGAAACATGTTTTTGATTCTGACTTTTTTCTCTTACAAGAAATTTTTAATGCACTTGTTTTACGGACTTCTCACCGACCCAATTAGCTCGGTTGATAAAAGTAAGGGGTTTCGTGCCGAGTTTTGAGCAGAGGTAATGATGGAAATAAATAAAAAAAATGGTTATCATCCGTTGTATGTTGTATTAGAAACTTACCAATTGAGACTGTTTTTCCGTTACATCTTCAGAACTCTGAAAAAAAAAAAGAAAAAAAAGAAATGGACAGCAAAGAATTTATATTAGACAGCCTATTGGTAACTTCAAAAACACTACCGTTATTTATAACGAGCATTACAGATAAAATGACTTTTGACAACACTAAATAAGTAAAAGACTAGTGCATGTGGCGTTCAATCATCGCTACAAAACGATTATTGTCTTCAGCTAGAAATATAATTTAGCCTTCGATTCTCGCTAACATATGCTCAAAATACAACATTTAGAACATCGTTTCCCAACATATGGTGTTCATTGCTTTTTCATAAAATTGGCTACTTATTATTGGTTGAAATTTTGTCAATGCTTAAATTTTAAAAAGGAGAGACGGAGAAAACTTTGTCGTTTTTCACCAGCCCAGCTAATAAAGATATTTATTTCTACGGTTTTTGCAAAAAAAAAAAAAATATTCATTTCTTTGTTGAATTTGAAATCCAAATCAATTCTTTTTAAAAAGAGAATTTCCGCATACCTTAAATTCATTTGAGATTGTTTCTTGAAAATCAATATTGTGAAGAAATTTTTGAGCAACTTCAAGCAAAGCTTGCTCAGAACAGTCAAATATCCAATCAATGGTGGTACAATTTATGACGGAAGGGTATTGTCGGATAACATCCCTGTAATGATAAATAAAATTGAGCTGATAGTCCAATCTCTGAGACATAAATAAATAACCCTTTATCGAAATTTTATAAGTAATACAAAGTAGGTACACCATTTCCCGACAGATCACTGAAGTTAAGCAACATCCAGCGAGGTTGTACCATGTGGGTGTCCACGTGGGTTCGCGCCCTCGTGATGCTGGCTATTTTTCCGGCCCAACCCAGGCTGGGTGAGGTCAATGTGCGTAGCTGGTTTGCAAGTTTCCAGCGAATAGAGGGTGAAACCCCGGTCTTGAATGACCAATAGATGTTAAAGAGACGTTAAGCCAAATTAAAAAAAAAGTAGGTACATGTCAGTCAAAGGGTGTAGATTCTAGATGATGTTATAATCTTAATATTGGGTTCATCATAGATTTTACTATATTTTTTATTGTTATAATTTATTATAAAATATGTGCTAAAATTAAATTCATTTGTCTCTATAACACAACCCCCACCTCAAGACGAAGGGGCAAAAACCTTTTTACCCTTTTAGTGTGGTAGGTATGTGCTATATTTTGACGTGCTAACTTGCTACTGTGGAGAAACAATAATAATCAATATTTCAATTTTCATTTTCATCTCCCAACCCCTTCTCTACAGTGGTAAAGTTAGCACATCATGATATTACTTTTCCTTATTATTTACTTTATTGATAATATTATATTGTATTTTGAAATAAATAAATAAAAGGCACAATTTTTCCAATAACAATAACATAACTACTGATATAAGATATGATCTAAAAAGCCTAAATTGGCAATAGTGCTGAGTCATATTAAATACTATCTGCTACCGTTTGGGTTGTGGCATTGTAAGAGACAACCCCTCATACATAGATAGCATGTTGTATATTTTTAATTAATTTGAATTGTAGTTGTAGTGTCTAATCGAAATACGTTAGCGCACCTCAAAAACAAAAGAAGTGACATTCAGAAGATAAGTTGATAGTGATGAGAGGTAAATGAGCGTGGTTTGTATCCTGAAAATGGTATAACGTGGTGAATTTTTAACTTGAAATATTTTTTTACGGATTACCTTTACTTAATGATTTTGATGAATGCTTTATTAGTTTAGTTTTATAACAAAACAGTACTAATCCGAGATTTAAAATGATCTATCGATCTAATCAAAATTCCTGCTTTACAGCCAATTTTAGACAGGTAGAACAGGGTCGAAGTGACCCTTGTTCCATTTCAGGGATGGATTCAATTTTTATGTGATAGTTCGACTTATTACAACCGCCTTGGATAATTGGCAAGTAAATATTATAAAGGGCGACAAACTGAAACCTGACACGTTCAATATGCTCATAACTGGTCGGAGGATGACTCAGATGATTAAGTATGGGGATAGATTTCAAGCCGATTTTTTTTCAATTTTATGAATTGTGCTTAAGGCTTTCATTAAAAAATGTCATGATAAAAACATTTGAAAAAAATATTGAAAATTGATTCCCAAATTATTTAAAATTAGCATCAAGCTTGGGAATAGATGCAAATTATCTACATGCAAACGGGCACCATTTTACTGGATACTTATATTGTCAGACGTGTTGTTCTCTTGTCTGAAAGCGAGGCTGTTTGTAATATTCCAGTATACAATTGAATTTTTTTATTTGTTAGACCAGGTTCCGCGTGTTACCATACACCCTATACGTATCGTTTGTCTCACCTGAGATCTGATCCTACAGGACTCATGTTTATAATTAAATGAAGATTTTTCCTCACACCATCCAAGAAATAATTATAAACATCAAAAGCTTTATCACCTGGTTTCTTTTCTTTAAGAGATTTAATCAATTTAGCTTTGATCTGAAATAGAAATACATTTTATCATCAACAAACGCCAGGAAGCTAAATAATAAGTACGTGATTTCGAATCCCCAAGAATTTTTACTGAACGAGATGAAGTCTACTTTTAACTCCATGAGTGAGGTCTACACTTCACAGAAATACTAGTTGATTCTACAATTAGATTGTAACGTCTTGTCTGATTTTGATGCAACTTTGTATGTAAATTTATTTTTACAGAGTTGACTGATTCGTTTTTGAGTTCTGTTGGGTCACTATGGGACTAATGGTAGTCATATCCACAGGTAAGATCTACAGTTTACAGAACTACTATTTTAAGAATTAGTCTGAAAACGAACTTCCATTTTATGTTTTCAATGAGGTCAAACAGGTTAGTCTAAATTCAAAGCTTAGGGATGATTTGTTATTTCTTTGTAGTAATGAGGAGTGGACTTCATGAAATTTGCGCGATGTTCACACTCAATTATTGATATTCTGTGTTTCATTATAAAATTTTTCATAGACGGAACTTCTAAAGCTACATACCTCTTCTATCTCCTCTGTACTGAACCAATGGGGTATCTCTCCAGTACTTAAACATAGACATGAACTTCTAGAGCTACATACCCCTTCTATCTTCTCGGTACTGAACAAATGGGGTATCTCTCCAAACATAGACAGGAACTTCTAGAGCTACATACCTCTTCTATCTCCCCGGTACTGAACAGATGGGGTATCTCTCCAGTACTTAAACATAGACAGGAACTTCTAGAGCTACATACCTATTCTATCTTCTCGGTACTGAACAAATGGGGTATCTCTCCAGTACTTAAACATAGACAGGAACTTCTAGAGCTACATACCTCTTCTATCTCCTCGGTACTGAACAGATGGGGTATCTCTCCAGTACTTAAACATAGACAGGAACTTCTAGAGCTACATACCTATTCTATTTTCTCGGTACTGAACAAATGGGGTATCCCTCCAGTACTTAAACATAGACAGGAACTTCTAGAGCTACATACCTCTTCTATCTCCTCGGTACTGAACAGATGGGGTATCTCTCCAGTACTTAGAATATTGTTCACCACCTCGTAGAAGTACTCTTTTTTGTCGGAGGTATAATAACACATGAAACATGTAGGAACATTATCAACGCCAGTTTTCTTGAAAATTGTTTTCATATCGTCTTTAAAGATTTCTACGCTCTTCCGTGCGCCATCGCTAATTTGAAATGGGGCCAAATTACAAATAAATGTTGAAAGTTTGCTGATGGTTGATCGACCGGTACCACCTTGAAAAGGAATAAAGTTATCAATTACGGGAGAAACAAAAATCTAAAATGGTGACTGGTAGGTTGGGTGTTTTAGACAACTTATGTTCCTTGGACATCGATAAAATATACGCTGATTGAAAATATAGTAGGCCAGTCAGTAATATTAAATATTTTGATGGCAATGACCCAGATCTAAAAGAACATATTCGTCACAGGTCGTTACACTGGTGTTTAAAAATTTCATTTATCGCATGCTGTATAAGGTAAGACGGGCTGAATTTGACCCACGAGAGNAGTGGGTCAAATTCAGCCCGTCAAACTTTTTTAAAAGACCTGCCAAGTATATAAAAATGATCACGAAAACATTTAAGCTAAAAAAATATTTACATATTGAATCCAGGTATATTGGCAGGCCCGCATTGACTTGTAACAATGCTAATCCGCAAAGATCAATACCATTGGTTCTAGAAATTTCTCGGTGATATTAAGCAATAGATTTTTTAGAAATAAAATCATGAAACTCATAAAGACTTTATAATGACGAACAGCAGCTTCTTATTTGCCCTTACGAAACTGCTTGAATAGTAATACAAATGCCCAGGCACACAACTGAAAATATTTGAACCGAAACCAGGTTCTCCTGAGTACTTGTGTGACATGCAATTTATTTACAACACAATTTATTTACAACACAATTGAGAGTACATTGTTTCTTTTTCAGTAATAAAGATAGTTCGTTTTTTCTTTTTTTCTCTTTTTTTGATTGATTCATTATTATTACCTAACTTATTTTAAGTTATCCATTTTGGAGGGAGGGTGAATATTGCCTGGATAATTATTTCGATGTTATTGAATTAGAAGCAGCAGTGACGTCACCAGTTTTGTAACTTTACCATCCTTCCTGATTCGTGGATTTGGCAACTTTTCAACTTCTGAACATTTGGTATCGAGTGGAGTCCCCGAGACAGTTCTACGTACTGGGACAATTTGGAGTTTCCGTTCCAACCAAGGACCATCACACCAAATGTTAAAGACCCAGCTCGTAAAGTCCACAAACATAAACTTACCAAGACCTACTAGCAGTACATGTCCTCTGGGTTGTGAAAGAACTCTCGTAAGCCTGGTAATGTGTTCAATGAAGTCTTGAAACAGAACCAAGTCCATTCTTACCACTCCAGGGGTTTTGTTATACTCAATAATACTATTTTCAATGAAACGTCGAATATCTTGAAGATCCATGACGTCGGCGTAGTCATGAGACTCATTCAAGAAGTGGCCTGCAAAATATGAATGTTTATTTTAATGAATACAAATCTAACCCTTTGATAGACATGATTGGCTAATTTTCGTTTATTTTCCGATCAATCTGCAAGTTTGATATTTACCTAGTCAAACTGTTAGGACAAAACCATTTGTTTCCAATCAATCAAATAATGGGCCAACATAAGGCTTCGGGTGTTATTTCTAGGAATATAATTAATGTTCATACGAAGTTTCATTAATATCGATTAAGTTGTTCGAATTATCGTGGAACCAAAATCGACAATCTAAAACTAGAGACTAGAGTTCACTTAATTTCGTCAAAAATACCTCCGAGACCAAATCAATGATTGGCGGTATTTCTTTTGTTTATAGACAACACAACTTACAAAATATCGGCATGTTGGTGGGAACCACCATTCCAAGGGTGGTATCAAAGTGTCGAATGAGAGACGAATTCAATATATTCTTAAACCATTCTCTGTCAGACTCATCTACAAGCCTATCACAAAACACCCTACAACATTCATGAATCCAGAGTCGTGTAAATATAGCTTTGTCATTGATCGTACGAGGAGAACTTCGTAAGAGTCCTTGGAACACCCTGTAAACAAGTACAATAAGAAATATAAAAACAGTAAACTATTTATTTTTTTTTTTTCAAAACAAAAAGAGGGATATGAAAATATGTATTATAATGAATATTGTGACGTGAAGTAATATATCACTTGTGCAACGTTCATTGTATTTGACTTGGCGGGCGGAGCGCTGCCGCACTCCTCAATATAATAAATAGTCTGCAAATTGTTTTTAATTTTTGCAAAATATTTTCGGTTTGACCTCAAGGGCAAAGTGACCGAGAATTATGTGGATGGACAATATCAAGGAATGCCTAGGCAATGCATCACTTAAGGTCCTAAAAGAATTGGCTACCAACAGAAAAACCTTAAAAACGGCAGTGTCAACATCAATCTGGCAACCATCGACGGCGATGACGCCACTATAACTGAATGGATGAATTTCCAATTTAGAAATAAATAAAAATCACCTTGAAAAAATTACACAAATGAAGAAGAAAAAATAATTTAATGGGTATGCTGAGTGAAGTTAGAGTTGAGGAAACAACAAATAAGTTGACAGGATGAGATTTGAATACAGTTGCTTTCGTATACTGCAGTGGTATGAGAAGGTACATTGAGCGACAAAAAATTTATGAGAAATAAATCAAATTAAACTTTTTCTGAGCCAAATCAATTATTATGGTCGACAAATATCGAATGAAATTCGACTCATGCTGGTCCAAATCAAAAAATACCGAAAAAAATTAATGTATTTGTGTTATTAGCTAGCAATCCAATATCACTGAAGCCAAAGCTACTCTTAACAATTACCTTATAATACTACCATCTGTCGTTGTTATCATAATTACTCAATTTTCCTCAGGAGTGTGTGTTACCCCCAAATTTAATCAGAGCAAGTAAAAAAAATCGAAAACCCTTTTTTGAATTTTCAACTGGACTAAAAATCAAACCCGGTACCTTCTTGGTGCAGGTCGGGTGTGCTGCGCACTCTGCCAGGAAGACGTTCAATACCGATTATAATTTGATGCTCCTTCATGCAGACCAATTGCCTGATTCATGTTATTTACGATTGGTATGTAAAAAACAACAATACGACAAATGTAACACCGTACTGTTCGAACCTAATCAATCGTCCTCATGATGGCCGGTTCTACGCACCAGGACGACCTGGAACGCATACCATCACAGTTCCAGCCAAGGGCCATCAAAATCTATTCGGTAAACTCATATCAATCTGATTCAACTATTTTAATTAATCATGCATCTATAAATGGGAAGAACGGTTGATTTCGTGAGCAAAACCGCTACTACTACTACTACAACCTAATCAATAGTGCTGTCGAAATACTTGAAGGGATTAAGTAACAACTTTTTCTATAAATGGGAAGAACGGTTGATTTCGTGAGCAAAACCACTACTACTACAACCTAATCAATAGTGCTGTCGAAATATTCGAAGGGATTAAGTAACAACTTTTGGGGGACCATCACATCTACTTCATGTTTTTCTCCCTCATCAATATTATCGTTTTTACCTTGAGATATCCTTCATGTTAAATAGATAGTGTATCTTGGTTGGAGTTGGGAGAAGCTTTCCGACGACTTGATTGTACACCTCCAGTGTAGCATTTGTGGCACCATCTATTGTGGAGGAGATTGACTCATCAAAAGATTGCAAGTGTGCACGAAGCATGGTATTGAATATCTTGTTTATCTGAGACTTGTCTGGGAAAGTCATATTAATTAAGGTGAATTTATTTGTAAGTCTGTTTGGAATAAGGTTTTTACCGCCGCCAGGTGGTCCAATTGCTCCTAATAAAACCATGTTAAGGATATTCATGCTAAATTTTCCTTTCCTATCATACCAAAATTCGTAGTCTATCCACTGACGAATAAGCTCCAATGGTGGTTGAGCTCCATGTTTGTCTCTTGCAGGCATATTCATATCATCCAAGAACGTCACTACGGATTTATCCCATTGGGGTACATACACACCTTTTGCACGCTTCTTAAATCGACTTAATATTGTGTCCTGAACAATGTTAGATGTTGTATGTGCGGACATATTGATGATCAAAGAAGTAAATTCAGAAGTGTTACATAACTTGTCCAAGATTTTGTTAGCAGTGGAAGTTTTACCTGTTCCCACAGGTCCCATCATGAGCACTGGGTGCATGTTCTGTATAAGAGAGGACACGAGGAACTCATAGCGTAAGCTATCAATCGTTGGAACCAGGATCTTGTAGAATGGAACGACAGGGTTGTAAGTCCAATCTTCAGTTAACTTATCCTTCCAGTGAACCAGGCATTTGCTCTTCCTGTCCACACAGTACTCATACACACTATCTTTCGAAGGAAATATAGGTTCTTTTTCTCGAACATAACTGTCGACAAGATGACGTTCGTCTTCATTGACCGATCCGCAAATTGACCATATCATGCAAAAGAGAAACCACAGCTTAGCATAATTTGTGTATTCGCTCACATCATGAGATAGTCGCTCCAAAGATTTTTCTTTGAATGTGAAACATTCCAGAAATCGACATAAAGAAATAACACAGCTGACGTCGGAGATGGGCACAACAGCTTTACAAATCTGTTTTTTAAATTCTAAAATTCTCGCTATGTGCTCTTTGATCAAGTCATTGATTGTACTTCTATATAATTCGCTGGGGCATTTTTTTAGCCACGAAAAAACGTACGGTGTCCATCCAAACTCTCTCAAGTCATTACAAACAATGCCACAACGAGATACGGTAGATGGGGATGTGGCCGCTAAATGTTCCACCTCAAACAGCAAAGACACTTGCAAAGGTATTGAGATACGTTCCGAGTTGATGAGGGTCAGTAATCTATTTTCATCCATCAAAGAATTCATACTTTCAACCCACAGAGAGTCAACAGGGCCATCGAACAGAATCCATTTTTCTTCCTGACTCTCATCAGCGGAAACTTTTCTTACAATTGTTGGAAGAACGCCATCTGTCCATTCATCTGAAGCAAAATTGTAAAGTCCATAAAGTTCACCGAGTGACAATGCTTTTGGGTTAATGACAAACTCTGTGACGCCGTGTTCCCCGGCAGACAGTTTTTGTTCTTTTAATAAATTTTTCACCCCTTTCAAAACCCTCCACGTCGTACTTTTGGCAGCGCCTGACTGTCCCACTAACATGACAGTGTGGCGCGCACTCTTAGTTTCAAACAACTGCACCACTTTCATAACAGCTTCTTCAAAAATCTTCAAATTCATGGAGGCCATGACAGTTTTTATTGCATTTGTAAATATTGTGTTGTTGATATAAGGAACTTCAATGTCTGGAAAAATGTCGCTCAGAATCCCATTAAACAGAGGAAGATCAATGGGCGTAATTTTGGGTATAGTCATGTCTCTCATTGCTAACAAAAGAACCTCTTCTTCTCTGAAGGTACTATGCATTTTGCGTTTTTTTCCCGCGTGTCGTAAAACAGTTACGATGCCGCGTAACCCAAAGTCATAATGATGTTCTTGACTCAACTGCTGACGACACAGATGGAACATTGTGTTGATTTTGTTGGCAAGCTTTCGACAATTTTCAGTATCAAAACCTTCAGCAAAAAGAGAGATCTCAGCTATGTATTTACTATCAGGAACCATTACAGATATTGGTCGAAACATTGGTTTCAAATTATCGGGAAGCTGAGTTCTTCCTGCGTACCCCGGGTTAATACACAAGAAGAGTCCCACTGTAGATTTCACTCTAATGTTGACACCCTCAAGTAAAAGTTGATCTTTATGATGGGACAGAGCCGTGAAAATGGAAAGGACTTGCTGCGCTACCACGGATAACACTTCAATGTTTATACGATTTAACTCGTCGAAACATCCCCAAGCACCTTGTTGAACCAAGCCTGGAATAAAAAGATACATTTTTGAAATAATGAAATTTTAATTTTGTTAAGATCAGTCTTCTAAATAGTGAAAAGAGGCTTCAGATAAATTATTACTAATATTAATAAGTACTAATATTATAAAGTAGGTCCAGAACAGATTAGGGAAAGCTCTTTGTAATCAAATTATTGTAATTTTGAGAATGAAAATTAAATTCTATTTAATATTTATGATTAGCGAATACAGGGTGTTTCAAAAGGTTATGCAAAAAAAGAAACTACGTATAGTAGAGCTGAAATAAATGCCACTTTGCTTAATAAACCCCTATACGGAACTAGACCCCAAGATAGCTAGGGCCACCCAAAGTTGGCACTTAAAAATCGAAAAATTGACATCATTTTTTGCATGACGTCCCCGATTGTTCTCATGCTTCTTTGGTGAGTATTTGGCACTTTTCCCCGATCAGGGGCGGAGTTATGGGGGGGGGGTCATGAAATGAAAATGTATACAACTGTGATGCGTATTTGTTTGGTGTTTTAAGTTATGCTATGTGCCATGTCTTCAAAACTTGTTTTCTTACAAAAAAATACCGGAATAGCTCTTGTCTAAAACCATCCGTTGACTCTTTAAAATCACAAAAATTGAACGTAGGACGATTCTAAATATGAAGTATTAATCTGACGTTAGTTCATTGGAAATAAAAATTCCAAAAAATTTACCCAATCCGGGTCTTGGACTTGATGGATTTCCTGGAGATGGAAACTTCAACACGTGTTTTCAGGTTCTTCAATTAAAAATCATTTTTCTTTACTGCAAGCGATTTTTAAGTGCCAACTTTGGGTGGCCCTAGCTACCTTGGGGTCCACTTCCGTATAGGGGTTTATTAAGCAAAGTGGCCTTTATTTGAGCTCTACTATACGTGGTTACTTTTTTTGCATAACCTTTTGAAACACCCTGTATAATCAATGAAGAAGCAGATGATTTTAAAAAATATATTCACCCAGTGCGAAATATGAACCAATAACTCCCTAAAAATTTATATTTCTTGTAACAGGAGTATAATATAAAGCTCATATATTTTCAAATGTTTAAACTGAAGCCTTCAATGACCAATAATTTTTTTTTCTGAGACAGATGATTGTGTCCAGAAAGATTTTTCCTCTACAACAACACCATTAATCTATGATAATTTCAGTAAGCATGCAATGCAACATATTATTCTCACCGAAAAACATTCGACCTAAACTTTTATAATCAAGTGCCTCGGAACAATTTGTCACCACAACCAAATATGCCATCGATTTGCCAAGATCTTTAACAGTTTCCGATTTGCCAGTTCCAGTTGGACCTTGAAGTCTTCCTCCTCGATACAAGTGAAGTGCTGTTGTCAAGGTAATAACACATCTGAAATAGAAAAACATTAAATTATTAAAGAGCAAAAATTCATGTTGATAACAACGAATCCGCATTACTAAGCCTACGAGAGGCCACATGGCTCTACCCCGAAAGTGGTAAATGATCCAGTTCATCCAGTTAAATTTTCCATAGATTGATTAGTGGTTGGTGTTGTCCTAATGCCGCAATTAATACTAATCTAAAGCAGCCATCACAGCATTAACGTCAGTCACGGTCCATATAAAAATTAACCCAAAATAAAGAATATTTTGAGATGATTTTTGGAATAAAGCTGCTCAAACGTAATATAAGAGTCATACGACTCTTTACCTGTCTGTAAGTGGAGTTACAACGAGTCAACTTGTATAACCTAAGTATTCATAACATATTAAAGGAGGAGGACGTAATATAAGAGTCATACGACTCTTTACCTGTCTGTAAGTGGAGTTACAACGAGTCAACTTGTATGACCTAAGTATTCATAACATTTTAATAAAGGAGGACGTAATATAAGATTCATACAACTATTTACCTGTCTGTAAGTGGAGTTACAACCAGTCGACTTGTATTACCTAAGTATTCACAATTTTTTAATAAAGGAGGACGTAATATAAGAGTCATACGTCTATTTACCTATCTGTAGGTGGAGTTATAACGAGTCGACTTGTATTACCTAAGTATTCATAACATTTTAATAGAGGAGGACATATAAGTCATGCGTCTATTTACCTGTCTGTAAGTGGAGTTACAACGAGTCGACTTGTATTACCTAAGTATTCATAACATTTTAATAGAGGAGGACATATAAGTCATGCGTCTATTTACCTGTCTGTAAGTGGAGTTACAACCAGTCGACTTGTATTACCTAAGTATTCATAACCATAAAGAAAACTCGTGTTTGTTTGTCGAATTATCACGGTATTGGCATCCTTGTCCCAATAGAATCGAAGACGAGAGAGCCACTCAAATGCAAATTCACTTTTTGGTCCTGAAAATACAAAATCTCGGTGTTCAATACAAAAAATAGAAATTTATTCATACTATTTTATACACAATGGAAACTACGAGAATTATCGTCATATTTTTATAAGATTACCCCCCCCCCCCCNCCCCCCCCCCCAACTGGTAAATGCAAATACGAAATGTACCAAAATAATGTTATTTCAAAAAATGGTGTACTCGTTGTAACATCAATGTCTGTTACGAGATCCCATAATAAAAGATCCAGATCAAAATATAGTACTGTCCTCAAAATTTCATCTTTATACGTTCAATAGATCCCGGGATAGTTTAGAATGTTTAGATGGAACATCAGACAGAGGAAAATGTTTGATTATTACTATAATACTTGTAGATACTTACCTCGACTTCTATAAATTTTCTCAATAACATCTCTCGCATGTATTTCTAATGTTACAATAGCTTCAATCTTCTGCCTTTGAAGATTTGTCAAATCACTTCTGATTGCTTCAGAAAAATTGTTTAAAATTGCATTCTGTAATGTATGAATACTGAATGTCAGGATGGTAATTTATGAGAATATAAATTTCTCGTTTTTTTTCCCCCCCCAAAAATGAACCTTTGGAATTGATCACGATTTTTCATTACAGTCAAAATTGCATGAATTGCATAAAGTCTCACCCCACCTCCCGTATCTCGAAAATGGCTGAAAATATAAGAAAACGCAAAAACACGTATCCCCTGGATTTTAGGGGGATTCATTTTAGACTAAAAAATTTTTTGGCCTCGCCCAGCCGTTTAGGCTGTGCACCGACTGGATTCAAAATCTTAAATGAGAAGGTATATCAAGTGACACCTTGTTTTAAAGGTCTCGTTAATACGAGTTCATTACAGAAAACCAGAGCTCTCTAGGATCTACCGTTCACGAATTACGGGGTGGAACATGTGACCCATTCCCTTTGCGGCCGCACCGAAATGGTACGTAAAAATGCCTAGAAATAATTTTTTATGATCCCTAATAAGTAATTTAGTAAAAAATAACGTTCCAACAAGATGGTTGTCCCGTTCACTTCGACCGCAGAGTTCGAGCTTTCTTAGACCAAAATTTTCAAAACAGCTGGATAGGTTTGATCCAAGAAGGCTCGATTTCTGTGGTCAAAGTGGGCGGGACAACCATCTTTTTTTACTAAATTACTTATTTGGGATCATAAAAACTTATTTCTAGTTTGGTGCGGCCACAAAGGGAATGGGTCACATGTTTCACCCTGTAATTCGTGAACGGTAGATCCTAGAGAACTCTGGTTTTCTGTAATGAACTCCAAGAGAGCTCTGGTTTTCTGTAATTAACGAGACTCATTTAAGATTTTGAATCCAGTCGGTGCACAGCATGGGCGTAGGAAGGGGGGGCAGCTGCCCCCCCCTAGAAATTTCCAAGAGTATGCATCACGGAAGCGGCAACTTAGATTTTCACTAGATAAAATGATTTTTGGAAGCAAAAAAGTCGTCAAGTACCGAAATACGATAAATGCCGCATTTTGTCCCTAATCCAACAGCCCCACTGTGAACAATCAAATGCAACCTTTGTCGTATCGTTGAATCGTATTTGATAAATTTGGTGTGAGAATTCAAAAATATTATCAAACGTTACAAACGTATAGTTTCCATCTGTTTTTTTTTGTTTTTTTTCGTTTTTTTCGGCTTTCGTCTATTTTTTTATTGTAAAACCAATATTATTTTCCTTGTAACAATAGTTCCATACGGTGTTATCGACTGTTGGGCTATATTAATAGGACCTCCAAAGGTCTCTCCTCAAATTCTTTTTGTCTTCTTTACAAATCGGTTCGTTCCTTGTTGGCGTATGCTTGCATTGTGTGGTCTCCTCATTAAGAGGTTCATTCAAACATGTTGGACAGAGTCCAAAGACGATTTTAGTCTTATTTCCGGTATCGTTTTCCTTTGGCTCAAATTGATATTCAATCCTTAAGGGAAAGACGTATTTTGTTTGATATCAAATTTTTGATCAAAAATTATCCTTTAGCGCCCTTCCGGCATCCTTTCTGTTCCTCACCCATTATATTTTGGTTTTCTTCATGTTTGTTTAAGAGATGATAGTCAGCAAGCACGTGATTGGCCTATACTTCAATGGATCTCTGCTGAACTTGCCTTTTGGTAGTAGATATGTTTTGCCTTCCATTATAAATGGAGGAATCTGTTCTGGGTTTTAATTGAATGCATTGATAAACTGAGTTAGCTTGATGTCAATGTTAGTTAGTATTTTATACCAATAGTTGTGAATTTTAAAATTCGTTGTTTTTGTTTTAATCTTTCTTTAAAAAAAATTCTCTTAGTTCTGAAACTCGCTGTTTTCCTGTTTTCTCCTATCACATTTCGTATACCTCTTTAGTCTGGAACTGAACACAGATAACTTTTATTGCAAGGTGTCTAAGAAGTCTTTTGGTACAGTATTGGGGCTATCTCTTGGTGTGGATTTTATATTTCTCAAATACTTTTTTCACCTTTTTCGTCAACTTATTACATATTTTTCCATTTGTACATTCTATAAGTCTTGCTATCCCAGCTCTTTTTATTTCAACTTTACTAATTAGTCTCTTCTTCCACGCTGGCAGTTTGATTCACAATAGCTACTGGTAATATACCAGGTCGTGTAGATTAGTAAATGTTTGAATGTCAAGGAATTCAGGTATTACGTGTATGTTTAACGTTCTCAACAGTTTTGGCAAACTTGATTGATGTTTTCTGCTTTGGAATATGCGGGTTTTTAGATGGATCCTTTCCTTTGTATTTAATTTGAGTTGTAGACAACAAGTCCTTGAGTTGAAGAGTTATCTCATCGTTGGCGTTTATTCTGTCATTGGTTGATTCTATTCTCGTTTCGAGATTTTCTGTAACTTCTTGAGTGTCGATAACTCTTTTGTTGTCACTTTGAGTTTCTGCATTGTGTTGTTTTGGTTTGTTTCAAATGACGCAACTCCTTCTCTTTCCAACTTTTCGCGCACTCCTCTCTTGA
>CM022875.1:40166079-40241667 GCA_012654025.1 Pachypsylla venusta
TCGGTGCACAGCCTAAACGGCTGGGCGAGGCCAAAAAAATTTTAGTCTAAAATTAATCCCATTAATATCTAAGGGATACGTGTTTTTGCGTTTTCTTATATTTTCAGCCATTCTCGAGATACGGAGGGTGTATAATAATATGGTACCCCACTTGAAAACTCATTTATAGATATAAATGAGTTTGTGTTAAAAGGGATTCAAAAAAAAAAAACAGAAATTTTCGTATATGGGAAGATAAAGTAAAAAAATCCTGCCTAAGCTGGGGATTGAACCCAGTACAATTACCGAGGCATAATGTATCTCTTTCTAATCCATTTGTAAAAGCAATTCTTCAGAGATAATTCTTAGCTTTGTTTATTAAAAACCATTGCAGGGCAAACAAAATCCACCTGGAGACCAGACTTCTTCTTTCTGTAAATATTTTTCAGCTTCAAAACAAAAGAGCAGTGGCAAAACAATTTACCCTAGAACACCCGATCCCGGAAGATTAGTCAGTCCAAAGAGGAATCCTCCCGTGAGAATAGACCTTGCATTAATGAAAGAACCAGCCACACAAAAAAACTCTACTCCGACCGTACCGCCGAAATCGATTGCTCCTTTATATTTGAATTATATTTAACTAGTCGTGAGATTAAAGTTTTATTTCATTTCAAAGAATTATTTATGTGAAAATGAATGGAACAAAATATGGATTAAGTAGCCACTGCGGCTTCGTTTACAAATCTGTAAGCGAAATTTTCATATTCATGACTATTTGGATTAGTTTCACACTCTGTGCGTAACTAATCCAAATAATGTTGTTCTTAATGTCGTCAATAGTCCGAAAAAAATAAATCTACGAGTTAAATCTTTTTTGAATAATGACGAAAGGGTTTTGATTTAGGAAATGAATGTCACACCATTCAACTTGTGGTTAAAAGTACAACTGGCTCCACTCGACTAAATTGCAGGGCTGAAGGTTGGATTGAGGTTCTTACCTGTCTTTTTTTGAGATTCTTTAGAGGTTTTCTTGACTTTCTATTTCTGCTGCTCTCTAATGCTACGGTGCAGTCAGCTGTCCATTGAATCTGAAAGAGACAGAAAATACAATCTGGAAACTAATTTATTTGCAGTGCCGGCTCCAATAATATCAGTACCCTGTTCGAAAGTGAAAAATGCGCCCCCTCAACCCTCTACTTTATCGTTATTGATTATTGAATAAGTAAAAAAAAATTTTTTATTATTTCACCAGAAATTTCAGAAAAGAAGTATACTAGCTGATAAAGCTGCTCTCAGCTGATCACTTCTGCTAACAGCGCCGATAACAGTGTGGTGAGGGTGCAAACAACCAGAAACATTCCCAGCATAGGTTGGTATATCTGTTTCGCGAATCCTAGTTTTATGTAGCGCATTTGTTGCGATCCCTTGTGTTGAGTTGGTAACGCGAAGTTGTAACTTTCTGTGATTGGCCATTCATATTTTTTTTGACTCTCATTGCAAGAGTGCTACTTGTTTGCACCTCACTTATTCATTTAATTTTATCCGCCTTCAGTTGTCAGCGCCCCCCCCCCATTTTCAGGCGCTCTGTTCAACGGAAAGCCTCGAACTACCCTAGAGCTGGCACTGTTTCCTTGTAAATTTTCATGACTTTTGTCAGTAAATCAAAGGAAGGGTTAAATGATGTACATAGGTACTATTACCTTGGTCTCCCAATCAAGTAAAAGGTAACCTTAAACTTACTTGAGAAGCCACAATGCATAGCATTCCAATATTTTTCTTTACCCAAACATCTTTTTTTAGCGTGTGTGTTCTCAAGTCTTCCATTATATGTCCCAAGTGAATATTGAGACTTGTTTGCATGGCGTTCTCTGAAAAAGTAAAATATAAGTCTTCCATTATATATATGTCCCAAGTGAATATTGAGACTTGTTTGCATGGCGTTCTCTGAAAGAGTAAAATATAAGTCTTCCATTATATGTCCCAAGTGAATATTGAGACTTGTTTGCATGGCGTTCTCTGAAAAAGTAAAATGTAAGTCTTCCATTATATGTCCCAAGTGAATATTGAGACTTGTTTGCATGGCGTTCTCTGAAAAAGTAAAATATAAGTCTTCCATTATATGTCCCAAGTGAATATTGAGACTTGTTTGCATGGCGTTCTCTGAAAGAGTAAAATATAAGTCTTCCATTATATGTACCAAGTGAATATTAAGACTTGTTTGCATGGCGTTCTCTGAAAGAGTAAAATATTAGTCTTCCATTATATGTCCTAAGTGAATATTAAGACTTGTTTGCATGGCGTTCTCTGAAAAAGTAAAATATAAGTCTTCCATTATATGTCCCAAGTGAATATTGAGACTTGTTTGAATGGCGTTCTCTGAAAGAGTAAAATATAAGTCTTCCATTATATGTACCAAGTGAATATTAAGACTTGTTTGCATGGCGTTCTCTGAAAGAGTAAACAGATATTTACGTTTTGTTACCGCTGTTCTGGGTGCGAGGATGAACCAAGTATCGCGACAAAATTATATTCACCACACAAATCGCCTTGGTAGCATAGTGGTGAAGTGATCGTCTGATAAAACTGAGGCATGTGATTTTTTTTCCTCATTTATTCGATTATTTGACTACATAAAAATAAAGCTTTAAGGGTTAGCTGGTAGTAAAAGCCTCAGGGATTAAACTCGCCTAGTGGTTAACTTCCAATTTTGAAAAAGCGGTAATCCTATCAGATTCTAAAGCATCAATCCAGGCCATAGTCAACCCGGAAGAAACTCCATCAAATGAAATCCGAGAAATAAGAGAAGTCTTAAAACACCTGAAAGGACTGAGAAAAGTAATTGCTCTACACTGGATTCCGGCCCATTCTGGGATACATGGTAACGAAGTGGCTGACACCTTAGCGAAAAAAGGAACAAAGATTACTAACACTCCATTGAGAAACATCCCGTTCCACTCCGCCGAACGATTAATCATGAATAGAAATGACCAAAAATTTAAAGCTTGGATCAAAAACGAAGGAGTTGGAAAGAAATGGGAAGAACTACTGGAGAAACCNTAGACTGGCTACTGCCGCTTTTAGGGGCAACTCCGGTATTATGTCAGATTTCTCCAGTAGTTCTTCCCATTTCTTTCCAACTCCTTCGATTTTGATCCAAGCTTTAAATTTTTGGTCATTTCTATTCATGATTAATCGTTCGGCGGAGTGGAACGGGATGTTTCTCAATGGAGTGTTAGTAATCTTTGTTCCTTTTTTCGCTAAGGTGTCAGCCACTTCGTTACCATGTATCCCAGAATGGGCCGGAATCCAGTGTAGAGCAATTACTTTTCTCAGTCCTTTCAGGTGTTTTAAGACTTCCCTTATTTCTCGGATTTCATTTGATGGAGTTTCTTCCGGGTTGACTATGGCCTGGATTGATGCTTTAGAATCCGATAGGATTACCGCTTTTTCAAAATTGTTCAAACTTTGATGGCCTCCACCTCTCCATTAAAGTTTGTCGTGTGGGGTCCTAGACTTCTATAGAATGAAAACAGGTCGCATACTACTCCTGCACCTGCGCCATCGCCCGAGTTTTAAAGGGATCCATCCGTGTACACGTGTAGCCATATATTTTGCGGATATAAGGTGTTGATTGTTTCTAGCGCTCTTGTTTTAGCTTCCAGTGGGGAGACGTCTTGTTTTTTGGAAATATCTTCAATGTTTAGGCAATACTGTACTTCTATATTATCAATAGGGTTTATAGCGGTTTTCAAATATTCTGGTTTATCTGGTATATTATATTCTGCTTGTAGTTCCTTAACCTTCTGTAAAAATCTTGTTTGGCTTTTGAGTATGTTTGGGTTGACTTTGTTGGTCCAGTTATTCGACATTGGTAGTCTTCTAAACTTCTCATACTGAATTAGTGCTTGTTCCTCTATTAGATTCATGATGGGTTTAGTTTTTTTAAGGGCATACATTGCGTTTACGGGAGTAGATTTTACAGCTCCTGCCTCATTATGGATTCTCTCGAATATTACTTTGTTTGATTCGTTGGTCGTTAGCATTATTTCCCCACAATACATTACAGTAGGCTTAACATAGGTATTGTATGTGGTACTGAGGATTTTTCTGGAGCATCCCCACTTTGATCCGGCAAGTCTTTTTAGTAGTCTCGAGTCTGTTCTGGACGTTTTTTGTAGTCTTTTCCACATGTTTAGACCAGTTTAATTTTGGATCAAAGGTTATTCCTAAATATTTTGCTTCGTGAGTTTCACTTGGGTTCTTATTGTTATATCCTATGTCAATTTTCCCAATTTTCCTTGCTCAGCTAAATACCTGGTATTTTGTTTTTTCTTCGTTTACTATCATTAGGTTATCTGAACACCATATTTTCAATACCTTAAGGGCTTTTTCGATGTTTGATTTTAAGTTTTGGATCTTGCGTCTTCCTTCTGTGCTCCATATTACTATGTCATCGGCAAATGCTGCCACATTGACTCCTAATTTCTCAAGTTTTTCCAGCAAGTCATTGATAAAGATGTTTAAGAGTGCAGTGCTCAAAACTGCACCTTGTGGAAGTCTTGCTTTTGTTTATACTGGGATTTTGTTTTGTAATATCTGGTTGAACAATATCTTTGGTTGACAAAGTCTGCAATCCACCGGTACATAATGCTAGTTATTCCCATATTGCAGATATTTTGCATTAATTTGCAACTCCCAATTGTGTCGTAAGCGGACTGGAAATCAATGAAAACTGCTACAGTCGTTTTTTTGTTGTTGAAACCATCCTTGATACTCTGACTAAGTCGTAATACTTGCTCATTGGTCGATCTGATTTCCTGAAACCAGCTTAAAAACTAGAACAGAAAAAAAATAAAAAAAATAGACCTACAGTTTCATACATTTGACTAACATTGGAAACGATGATGCCAAAATTGATTTCTTACCAATGCCCAACAAAAAATCGTTCATTATTCTTTTAGCCACAACTTCACACTTCTCAAAAGGGACATACTCCCCTTCTGCAGAGTACATGCCAATAGCATCAAGGAAAGCAGGCTGTAAAGAGAAGTAAATTATTTTTTCATACGATTATCTACATTCCTATACTAACTATAATAGATAATGGTGACTTTTTATGAATATGTTCATAATTACAACGGGTACTACGAAAGTCGCTTCGCATACTAATTTAAACGCTTGGACGGTCTGAACAAATTTAATTACATATATTTTTTGTAGTTTTAAGAATGATTTGCATGTGCCTATTTAAAGTCTTTTTAAAAAAAAATCGTCTGCCCGAATATTTTTTACTCAATGTTTAGGCTTTCACAGTATTATCGTTCTTAAAGAGGAAAAACACAGTGAGTTGTCGTCGGAACGCTGTTGATGGTCTTTGGCCGTGCCCGAGGGCACAGGTAGCCCCGGTACGAAGCACCAACCATCTTGGGGCCTCATTGGTGATAATATTCGTTTCATGTTTGGTTATTGAAACAGGCCTTTTTGGAATAGACAAATAGAAATTAATTGTTGAACTGGACAGGGAAATAAGTAATCTGTTAATAATAATCTTATTTATCAAGCGCTATTTCACTTAATCTTATTTATCAAGCGCTATTCCACTTAATCTTACTTATCAAGCAAGAGTGTTTTATCTGAAAACACAAATTTTTGGTCGATATCCACATTATAAAATAAAGATCAATAAGAAAAATAGGTTTCTACTGACAAAACTCAAAATAGTTCAGGAAAAAAATAAAAATATCTTCATTTTTTTTTAATTGACTATTGCTGTAGTAGTGTTCCCCTTAAAATCAACTATCCTTCTCATTAAATTTCTAGCTTCAGGTTTGAAAAATAGTAGAAATACGTAGAAATGAGAAATAAGTTGATTTTCTGTTATTGCCTATTTTGTTCATCTTGTTCCCCTACTTATAATTATTATTTCATTTGCTTAATTCATCTCTGCAAATATGTTGAAAAGAGTTTTATGTGCACATAATACAAATATTAGCTAAGGCAGTCTTCTCACTTCTCATCGGCGCGGCGTCAGTCATTGGTGATATTCGTATATTCGTGAGCTAAGTTCCTCTATGGGGCTATGTTAGCCCCTGCACCTAAGCCTCTTATGGGCTTTTTGTGCTTGGAAAGTAGCCTGTTTCCTAGCTAAGGCCTAAGATCTGCGCAAGCTTGATCAGCCTTCTGGCTAGGTGTTTTGCGTGAATGTCAAGCCTGGGATGTAGCTGTCCCATACTTAGTCTCCACGCAATGAGGGAGTTGCAATCAAAGATAACGTGAGAAGCAGTCTCCTCATCCTCCCCACAAAGTCTGCACATAACCTGGTCTTGATGGAAGCCCATAGTGTGCAGATGTTTTCTCAGTCCACAGTGCCCAGTAATCAGGCCCGTGGCTAGTCTGATATTTTTGCGACAGAGGGCAAGGATCTCCATAGTAAGGTCCTTGGATGGTCCCTGTAGCACAGCCTTGCTGTGTCTCAGGCCCGAGACGTCCTTCCACCGCCTCAGATGGTTTTCGAAAACCCATCCGTCAATGAAATTCTTGATCTCAGTCGTGCTTAGTCCGATCACGGGCTCCGGCCCAATGAATGGTGTCGCTGACCCCATTCTTGCCAGGTGATCGGCTTGTTCATTGCCGGCAATACCATTGTGACCTGGCACCCAACCAAGGTTAACCCGGTTGTTCTGTGCCAGTTCCTTTAGTGCCAGCTGGCATTCCCAAGTTATCTTGGAGTTCGTGCTATAGCTGACTATAGCCTTCAGCGCTGCCTGGCTATCAGAGAAAATGTGAATCTCCTTTTTGGAGAGTCCCATTTTTTTAATCTCCTCTGCACAGGTGCGAATTGCGAAGATCTCAGCCTGATATACCCCAGCGTACGTCCCCAAGGGAAGATATATGTCTACCCTGGGTCGCACGCAGTGGATACCAGCCCCAGATCCCACCCCTGTCTTAGAGCCATCAGTGTACCACACCATGGCTCCCTTGGACAGAAGCCTAGTTTCTTTTACCTTCCAGTCCTCAGTCGTCTCAATGACGACCTTGACAGGGCTGTCAAAGATTTCCTCTGCAGCCATCCTGTCGGTGCCCATTTCGAAGATGGGACCCTTGATGGCACCAGAGATTTTGGAGTGTCCATAATGTTGGACGGTCCAGGTATTGTTTAACTTTAGTCTGAAGGCCATCGTCCTGGCGACCCCCTTGATATGAATATCAAGGGGTGCAAGTCCAAGGATTGTCTCCATAGCTAAGGTCGGTGTGCTATTCATAGCACTGGTAATGCAAAGACAGCCCAGTCTCTGGATCTTGTCCAGTAGCACTTTGGCCTGTCTTTGGTCAGTTTTTGGCCACCACACAACGCAGCTGTAGGTGACCATGGGTCTGATAACCGCGCGGTACAGGTAGTACATGACCTGCGGCTTCAGTCCCCAACTTTTTCCAAATGTTCTTCTGGTCATCATTAATGCCCTAGTACATTTGTCCTTTAGTCTTTCCAGATGAGGGTTCCATGTTAACTTGGTGTCTAGAATGACTCCCAGGTACTTCACTTCTCCCACAAATGATAAGCGTTCACCAAAGAGGTATGGGGGAACTAATCCCTCCAGTTTCCTCTTCCTGGTGAATGGAATGAGTGTGGTTTTTGTCGGATTCACCCTGAGGTTGACCGCGCCACACCAATTTTCAACCTCTTTTAATGCAGACTGCATCAGGTCAGAGATTGTGTTCAGGTATTTCCCTCGAATCACTATGACAACGTCATCAGCGTAACCCTGCGAGAAATACCCCTTATTGTTTAGATCTTCAAGTAGGCCGTCAACTACTAGGTTCCACAGAAGGGGAGACAGAACCCCCCCCTGTGGACACCCCTTTCTGACCTTGGCACTCACCGTTTCCCCAAACATATCAATGCTCACAGTTCTGTTTTGCAGCATGGCTCCGATCCACCCACAGAGAGTGGATTCGACTCCCCGACTGCGAGACGCCTGTGTCATGGCCTCGAAGGGCGTATGGTCAAACGCCCCCTCGATGTCAAGGAACGCCCCAAGAGCGGCTTCCTTATAAAAGAGCGTGTTTTCAATCTTAGACACCAGTTGGTGTAAGGCCGATTCACACGATTTCCCCGCCTGATACGCATGTTGGTGTCTATGGAGTGGTTTTTCTCTCAGCGAGGTTCCCCTCACATATTTATCAACAAGTTTTTCAAGCGTTTTCAGAGCAAAAGACGAGAGGGTGATTGGCCTGAACGATTTTGCCTCTGAGTATGTCTTCTTCCCAGGTTTTGGGATGAATACCACCTTTCCATTTCTCCAGGACATAGGTACATAGCCTGATGCTACGCTTGCCCTGAATACTCTGCAAAGGATGGGCACAATCATCCTCTTTCCCTGTTGAAGAAGAGCCGGAAAGATCCCGTCGATCCCGGCGGCTTTATATGGACTGAATGTGCTAATAGCCCAGTCAACCCTGTTGTAAGTAATAACTCTTTTTGCAACATCCCAGTCCTCCCTTTTGGGTCTCCGAATTGGATTTCTTTGGCGGCTTGAGCTGTTGATTGACTGCAAGTTAGTCGTTTCGGAATCTGGGAAGTGAGTCCGCAGAAGGAGCTCCATAGTCTCTTTCCCAGTTTCCGTGTATCTTCCATCTGGTCTCTTTAGAGTCCCCAGTGTGACTGGCTCCTTAGATATGATCTTCTGAAGTCATTGGTGATACTATTCGTTTCATGTTTTGTTATTGAAACAGGCCTTTTTGGAAAAAGACAAATAGAAATTAATTGATGAACTGGACAGGGAAATGAGTTAAGTAATCTATTAATAATAATCTTATTTATCAAGCGCTATTTCACTTAATCTTATCAAGAGTGTTATTCTACTTAATCTTACTTGTAAAGTTCTATTTCACTTAATCTTACATATCAGACGCTATTTCATATAATCTTACTTATCAGGCGCTATTTCATATAATCTTACTTATCAAGCGCCATTTCACTTAATCTGGTTTATCAAGCGCTATTTCACTTAATCTTCCTTATCAAGGGCTATTTCACTTAATCTTACTCATCAAACGCTATTTCACTTAATCTTACTTATCAAGCGCTATTTCGCTTAATCTTACTCATCAAGCGCTATTTCGCTTAATCTTACTCATCAAGCGCTATTTCACTTAATCTTATTTATCAAGCGCTATTTTACTTAATCTTATTTATCAAGCGCTATTTTATCTAACCTTATTTATCAAACGCTATTTTACTATTTCCTATTGGGTACCAAATATCTTCATGCCAAACAAACCTACCAGTTTTGAATTATGCTGAAATTCTATTCTATGAATACCATCAAACATTTTTTTGTAATGAGCTTGAATCAAATCAGGTCGTTTTGAATAACCAAATATTTCCAACACAAGTTCATTTGATATGAAATAAAATCGAGGAAATATTTGGCGTTTGGCGTCCAGAAATTGTTCAAGAAATCGCATTATTATTTCTAAATTGCTGTTCAATGAAATTAACGTATCGTGTATATCTGTCAAAACACAAGAATAATAAATAAAAATCAGTTACTGCGAGATGAAGCAATAAACCATTTCTATATAACTAGATTTAGATGTAGAACTTGGAGTGTTATCACAGAAAACGAGTATTAAGTTAAATTACTCACAAAAATGATGAATGCTCGATTAATATACAAGAAAATGATGACGAAATCGGGTGAAAAATTAGGAATCCAAGCCAACCGAGTTCACTCTTTTATTACAAGAGACAATCCAATGGGAGATCTAATCACCGTGGTATTGTTACCATTGAATAGATTTGTTTTAAAAAAATATTTTTGGATTCTGCGTAACTCATAGCTTAAAATATTAAATTTTGAAAAGGGTAATTTATTCGTGGTCGGTTTCAAAGATACTTTATTGAGAATAATACACCAAAATAAGAAATAAAGAATAATTTACCCCTAATTGAGCATGCTTTGATAACATTTTTCAGATTGTACATTTGCGTCGTCATTTCAGACAAAGTTGTCGAAATATCATCATAAGTTGCCACTGCGTCTTTGGTCTTTTGTGATAAACGAAATTCCTCATTGCTAAATACAGTTTCCATATACAAATAAAGTTTCTGTACTTGTAAGAAAAGTTCTAAAGCTTCAGTGATGTCACTTAGAATTTTCTCCCATTTGTCAACTGTATCCATGAAAGGTAATGCGTAGACCGATCCTAGAAAATAGAATTATTGGTTAATGAACTTTGTTTCCTTGATCTCATCAGCTCTGATGATGTCATCAAGAAAGGATGAAACTAGTCAGTTCTTATAAACATGTTTATAAATAGTCAACTATTGGAGCAAGGTTTCCGATCTTTGGAAATAACAATTTTCAACATAACATTAAAATTGATAAATCAGATTGCTTAATACGTACTTCGCTTTCCACTAAACAATTTTAATTTTTCCAAGAATCATAAGTATACAAATCAACATATATTTGTCATATTCGTCGAATGTTAACTTTTTATTAGTTGATAATATAAAATACTAAAAAAAAAAAATAAAAAATACTTAATGTTTTATACTGGAAGGACAGCACAATAAGAAACAACATAATTCTATACCTTTCAGTGAGCCCAGTTTGGTTAAATCTTGTTCCAAAAGATGCGTGATTTCATTCACTTTGACAAGTCTGTAAAGTCCTGGTTTATGAGAAATCATGGTCAATGATGTGTTGTCCCACTTATTCTTTAAGTCATGTAAGTATTTCTCTACAGTAGCCTCTTTGTTAGAAGTATTTGATAGTTCAATGATGACGTTGGAAAAGTTATAAAATTGCAACTCAATCATTTTGCCAAGATTAAACTGTTTGGAATTTTCATCAAATTGAGCGTGGATTGTATTCTTCAGAGAGTCCCAATGTCTTTGTTTGAAGTTTATGTTCTTCAGTTCAGTGATGAGTGGAAGTAGTTTCCACAAATTATCAATACGTTGCTCTGTGTAGTCTCTGATTTCCCAATATCTATCTTTATAACCTTTAAGTGTTTTCATATAACTTGAATGTTGATCGGCAATGTCAGTTTGAATACTATTCACATTAATATCAGAAAATGCCACATCCTTATAGACGTTCAATACTTTATCCCAATCGAATGCAATATTCCATATTGAATCTAATGCTTCCAAAGCTGACTCTAAAGTTTCAAATTCTTCAGGTGGACTTATTATGACTTTTAATATATCTAAATCAGCCGATAGTTGTGAGAATTTTGATTTCAAATCATTCAATTTATTTGTAAAATCGAGGAGTATATTTAATGCTGTCTGTGTGGGAATTTCAGACGAGATTGGATATTTTTCAAAGAAATCTTTGTAGAAATTTGAAATATCGATCGAGAGATTTTTCTTACTATGTAAAAATTTGACTTTGAAATTTTCTTTTGATTGCAATAATTTGTCCAATCCTATTGTCAGCGTATTCAAATATTTTTTCCAACGATCTTGTAGTCCTCTCTCACGTTCGAACATAATGTCTGGAACTTCTACATGGTTCTGAAGAAGGACGTCCAACTGTTCTTTTATTTTGCCAAAATCCAATTCTTTTACAGTGATTTCATTAACGAGCATTGTATGAAACGAATCAAAGTTTTTCCACTCGTAAACTGTTTTCGGTTCTGTTGTTATAATTTTTCCATTCTCATATGTATATTTGTATATATCTTCAATTTTTTCAGCAGTTAATTTTGTCATGACGTAAGCGAGTCTCTTTTGCCATAGAATGCAATGATTTTTTAGATCTGCAATTAATAGATTTGCATTTAAAATTAAGTATCGAATATTATAATCGGTTTGTGTTTCTGTCAATACTCTTTCTACCAATTTATGTTTTTGAAGGTCTCTATTGAATTGTTCTGGTCGAGGTACTTCCTGTTCATATCTTCGAAAAAAATCGTCTTTGTCAATCGACCATAATATTTCAAAAGATTTCCAATTGTTTTCGAACTCTTCGATTCCGTTCATTACAGACACCATTTCCTGTTCGATCTCATTTTGTAATTCTGTACATTCTTTGTCATTGAAAATACTAACAGCAAATGATTTTTTTTTCATGTCTGTGATTCCGTATTTATCTAAAAATCTTGGAAACAATTTCAATGACAGAACCAAGTCAGGTAGTATACTCAAGTGGAAGTTGAGAAGATCAGACATGCTGGGACGGTACATAAGAACATTTTCTCCAAGTAACACTTCAACATGCACGAGCGAGATACTCCTTACAACTTGATTTCCAGACAGAAGCTTCTTCATTTTCTTTAGTGCCAGCAATACGCTTTGTCGTAAGGCTTCTTCAAATAACGCATCAATCTTTTCAAGATAACGCCCCCAATGCAAGTTCATTTTGTCTAAATGAAGCTCGAAACCCTCGTGTACAACAAGTAAGTAGTTGAAAATTTTGGCATAATGTTCGGCTATTTGTTTAACAGCTGTTTCTCTAGTTGATTGCAATTGATTCTCCAATGCGTTTAGTTTATAACAGATATCGGCTTTGATATCAATGAGGTTAGTTAGGCATATTTGCTCACACACGTGAATGATTTTGACATTACACTGTTTGTAATCATCGACGAAATTCTGCAGCCTATTCACTTGCTCAATGCACTGGTACACCTGCGAAGAGAAATGATTGATCATTGTATTAGAAGAATCCTAAAAAAAAAAAAAAAAAAAAAAAAAAAAAAAAAAAAAAAATTCTTCACGATACCAATATTGTATCTTCTGTTTACGCACGTAAATTGTCATACCTAGTAAGGAGTTAAAATATTTTTTTAAAATTTGTTGTAATAAAGTGTATGCGAATTTAGGTCAACACTTGAATCCTCAATTCTTCATTTGGAATGTTCTCGGGAATTGACTAAATACTCGTAAAGGAATGAAATCATGTTGACACACCAGTAAGAAATATTGTTGTCACTTACTTCGCTGATGGCATTTTCAGTGTCCCAAAAAATATGCTTTAACAAAGGTAACAATGATATGTCCACAGTTCTAATGAGTACACCAAACAAAGCTCTTTCTTGATCTGATAGACATGACAACATCTTGTTGTAATCATTTACTAATATTTCTACTGAATTTCGGAGGTGTTTTATGACGTTATATTTCTCTAACAGTGGTTCTAACTCAGGAACAATTTGATGGCCTTGATATTTCCACAGATCTGCTTCTTCTAAATTTTCCAATAGGTGACTTGAAAAAAAAAATAAAAAATGAGGTTTTGAATATAAAAATGAATGAAATAAAGTGTATTTCTAATAATTCAATTTCAAAACTTCCGACACTTTCGAAAAATACTCTAGATGATTATTACAAATGTTTATAATTTGATTCATGACATAGATTACACAAAGAATGTTGATTATTTCTTGGATTACACAAAAAAATGTTGATTATTTATTGGATTACACAATGTCGTTTGTACTATCAACTATGTATGCCAATAAAACATGTATGGGTTTGCTTCATTTCAGAATAACAATAAAGTAACTACAAATTTGCCAAGGAAGATAGGATGAGAGTTAGTTAGTGATCCCTATAACTCCACGGCATTTCAAATGTTTTCGGGTGAAATACACGATTCGATTTTATGAAGTCACGTTCTGCGTTTGCATCTAATACATCCAACGTTAATAACACGTTGAATACACCAGTTCCCGTAAGATCACTGAAGTTAAGCAACGTCCGGTCCAGCACGTTTTTCGTACTAAACAGATCATGTGATTTTTAGATAGTACTTTTGAAATTTGCAATAAAAAACAAACAGGAGAAACCGCCCCATTGCAGTTTGAAATGTACAGATATGTTTTTGTGTCTACTTACAAATCTATATTGATATCAATAAATCCTGGTTTCCTTGAACATCTAGTCAAAAGACTTCGGGACAACATTTCCTTCGGGTTGCCCACACTCAGTTTCCACTCTCGGTACAATTGTTTCATCTTGTCATTGATGAGGCTGATAAAAGATTCATAATCAGCGAGAACATCTTTTTCTATGCTGACGGACAGTAACCATTTTCTAAACTCAAATGTCTGGGAAATTTAAGAAGGATCTACATTAAATTTTCGATATAATTTACAGAAAAGACCAGAGCTTTTCTAGCCAACCACTGAGAATTATTGATAAATGAATTAGAAATTTATAATTGTTTCCATAGCTTGTCGTTTATTTTAATTATTTAGTGTTTTTTTTAGAGATGTCTAACTCTTGAGTAGTGCGTATCTCACAGTGTGTAACAAAGCGATTAGTGGGATACCATGAACAAGTGTGTTTTACAAGCTAATATTTAGCAGTGTCTCAAAAAATATGCTTCAACAAAGGTAACAGAGATATGTCCACAGTTCTAAAACTAAACAAAGCTCTTTAAAATATAAAGAATCTGAAGTTTGCCACTAGAAGTCCGGAAAGTTTCAACATGTTAAATTTTTTTTTTCATATTTCAGAGATATTTCTTTTGATTTTTGGTGTCGCGCGTATTAAAAATGCGTGATGTGTGAAGTTTTATTAAAACAATGTCTATTCAAATAAATATCAAATACACCAAAAAGAATAATAAATTAGAAATATTCTGCTAAACGCTGAACGTCAATAACAAGAACTGATGGGTGCCGGTGAGTCCTAGCGAACTAACAATAGAGCGCAATGGCTTACATTTTTCAATGCCAAGATTCTATTCTTTACAGTCATACACATCATTTTTCTTCCAGCATACTTGGGTAAAGCAGCAGAATGACAATTTTTCTCGACGTACATTTTTGCTGAAGTGATTTCCTTTTGAAACATGGTGTATACCTAAAAGAAACGAACAAGAAGATTATGAATCCAATGCTTACATCCTGTTTTAGGTAGAAGATATTAAGTTTTTTAAAAACAAAACGGCTATTATTTTACTTACAGACATTCTTTTACAACAAAAAATAGGCTTTTTCGTTTACCTGGGTTTATTATTTTTCTAGCAAAAAAAAAAAAGGGGTAATTAGACCCTAAATTTGACGTACTTACCAAATTTGAAGTCTGGCTCTTACCATTCTCTTTTTAGACATGATTAATGAAAACCGCTTTGAAGCGGTAAAAACCGCCAGCGGTATATTTGATTGAACCCAAAAGTTTTGTAGCTAGTTGAAACCCCAAATATGACATACATACAAAATTTTAAATCTCTAGCTCTTACCATTCTCCTTTCAGACAGCGATACTGAAAACCGCTAAAAAACGGCAAAAATCGCCAAGGGTGAATACGATTGCACCCAAAAGTTTCGAGGCACAATTAGAGCCCAGATGAGATCTATATACCAAATTTCATCCAAATCGATCAACGCTAAGTGGTAAATTTTTTTTTTTCCGTGACGATTCCAAAGGTTCATATTTGAAAAAAATAAACCAAAACCGTACATGAAACGCTAAGAAATATATATATAAAAAAAAAAAAAAAAAAAAAAAAAAAAAAAAAAAAAAANAAAAAAAAAAAAAAAAAATGCAGCCCACCCAAAATGATAGTTTGGGACTCCAGAAAAAACACGACCGATTTTCGAAAAAAAAATAAAAAATTAGAGAATTATTGTAAATTTGTTGCTACCATAGAGAAAAAAATTGAATAAAAATCACCCACTTGCACTGTTTTTTCTAAAAAGATATGACGCAGATGAGGTCTCTCATAATAAGGGTAAAATACTTGTAGGGCATCCAATCCCTCTTCTATATTGGCAATTTTTATGAATACTGAGTTAACGAGATGTTCAATCAAGACCTCGATATCGTAAATCTTACTGCGAAATCTGAAACAATAAAGTTGTTAATATAAATGGAATTGCCAGAGAAGGCGGAGTTGATTCATGAAAGTATTCTCTCTACTTTTTGTAAAGTTAGGTTGTATCCAAAACAAACGAATAAATTACTATTACATTAAATTAAAGTTTAAGAGTCGTTGATTTTTTAATTTAAAATTCGATGCAAATCTCGATTTAATCAATAATTTCACCAAAGATGCGATATCTCTGGTGAAATTGACATTATGCAACGCCCATGAGCGAAGATTATAAAAGTTTGTGATTTTTGTCTCCATAAGAGGACGTACACTCCTCTTATGGAGGAGTGTACGTCTGACTCCAATAGGATGGTCAGATTAATCTGCAGTGCATATATCGTCAATTTGTAATATTTAGATTTAGAAAATGGTAAAAAAAAGTAGAGTAATAGTTGTGGAAAAATATTGATAGCCTTTGGCTGAAATTCTAATGGTAAACGCATTCAACTAACTTATCAATATGAAGCAGCCATTCCGCTGTTTGGATTTCTACAATTGAGTCTTTGTGCAGTTCTATAGTTTTTAGACTATTCATGTATAACACCCTGGTTTGTTCCAAAGTGTTATCAAATTCAACATTTGAAAAAGCAAATGTAGACTTGGGAACGTCTTCACCTTCACTCATTCTGGAAATGAAAAATGGACAAGTTTTAGATCATAGGTCAACAGTTGTGGGGCTGGTTGGCAGCAACTCGCTATGAGTTGTTGATACTTGAGAATCCTTACGGATAATGCAGTAGCTTCTAAATATGTTTTATTTTACTAATTCTATAAAAGTTATCTCACAAAAAAATTACCATTAAAAAAAGGCCAAGTTCCAACCACTCTTCCAAAAAGTTGCGCCCATGAACGTAGCGATATCTATTATTGAAGCCAAGTTGATTCTTGCTGCTGTTTATCCCAAACTTAAATTACTATTGCACTTAAATGACCTATTATTGCAATTTCTTTTACATAAACAGCAGCAAAAATATACTTGACCTCAATAATAGATATCACTACGTTCACGGGCGGAATTTTTTGGAAGAGTGGTTGGAATTTAGCCTTTTTTTAATGATGATTTTATTTGTGAGATATCAATATTTTTTGTAAAGATTACTATCGGTAACTGTTTCTTTAGCCGTTTTTTCTTTTCTCCTTATTTTTTTTAATTACATATGGGAGACAATGCAATTTTTGTGTTAAGCGGACCCAAATGTCAAATCAAATTATTAATAAATTGATATGCACTACAAAGCAAATAAAAACAGCATTATTTTATAGTTATCTTCTTAGCCTAAGTAGCTCAGTTGGTAAGAATGGCGGATTCGTAACCAGGAGGCTGTGGTTCGAATCAAAGTGGAGGCATACAATTTAGTAACAACATGAGGAAATGTATTGTGACAAAGCATTAGCTTTAACACAAATAAATTCCTTTTAGTGTATTTTCTTTCCTGAGTTATATAACACTGAAAGTTAAATAGTCTGAATTTTGATATTTGCGCGTTCCATTGAATTTAAATATCATTGCAAGATTTCGGCGCCCTAGCAGATGAAACTAGATTTTCCTCCTTGGGCGGAAGCATTTTGGAGTACTAGTAATAAAAGAGTTTGAATATAAATATTTTTCCATTTAATTGATTGTAAATATCTTCCTCTATGCAATATTTCAGCGTCCTATCAATTTAAACTAGATTTCCCGCATCTCCTCCCCTAAATCTACCTTTACCCAAAATTTCAGTATTTTATCAGTAAAAACTACATTACAATGCGTTGTATTGTCTTCCCTAAATCGGCACCGTTTTGGACACTTAGAGTAAAAAAGTTCAAATTTTCAGATTTTTCTATTTACTTAGATGTCAATTGCTAACTTCAGGTTAAATTTCAGCGCTGTAGATATACGGGAAGTGTCTGAATCTTTTGATGATGCGTTAATCAGCCAGTCAGTATCCAAAGGTGCAAACTTTGGAATTATCTATCTCCTGCCCGGGTTAACATTAACTTGTGAAATTTATCCTGTAGTATTGTACTATGCTACGGAACTTATGAAATTTATCCTGTAGTATTGTACTATGCTACGGACTGTATGTTCAAAATTTCAATGTCCTATCCCTTGTAGAATCGTATATCTGACGGTGTGCAAAACCCGGTGAATAAAGAATCATTGGTGCTTTCCGGAACTTGGCCTGGCGCACTGCCGTGTGCTCAGATACTCTCATCGAGAGTCTTAGCCAGATAAATTGGTAGTTCTGTGAACTGGAGATCTCACTTAAAACCATCAGTAAAATAGGACCTAAAAATTAATCAGCTTCTATGAACACATCAAGTTTTATCAAAATCGGACAAGACGTTCGAGAGATATTGTGTGACGAACAAACAAACAGACGTTTAAAGAATCGAGTTATAACTAGGCTTCATATGTCAAATATCAACACACTCTTAGACAAATTTTAATTTCTATTATTGCAACGGAATTTTATAATCATCGCAACCTAATTGTAATTAGAGGGTTGAGACCGCAACAAGGTAATAAGGAGAGGTTAATTCCTATTCTGAAGGACACGCGCATTGCGGTTGATTCTATGTAGATTTAAAAAAAAAAAATCGATTAATTTAATGTCAATGGGTAAGTTATTGTATTTCAACAGTATTAGTTTAGTTTTAAAAAAGTAGATAGCGGGGAGTGAGATTTTGAAATACCTTCCAAATACTGTCATTGTCTGACAGACCTCAATCATGTTTTCACATCTATCTTTGAACAAAGCAATACTCTTAAATATTTCATTTTTATCTAAGTTCCAATGGCTGTTTGTATTCTTGCAGTAAGATGCAACTATCTGAAATGAGGAAATAAAAGTCATCCCAATTGATCGCTATTTTTTAGAAGAACACCAATGGGGCTCTAAATCACCTAAACGACGAAAATATTCATTTTTCCGAAGTTATAGAAGAAAGCCAAAAGAAAATAATCATTGCCACATTAAAAATCTCTAAGAATTGACAATACAAGAGTAATTTCACAAATCTAGAAATGAAAATGATAAAAAGTTAAAAGAGTCAATGGATGAAATAAAGTTGTTATGATTCCAAAATAGCACCTCTCATTTGAAGTAAGAACCCAACTCTGTGCTAGCCTTTGTGGCCCAATGCAGGGTGTCTAACAAATCGTCAAAGTGAAATTCCCTGACTTTTCCAGGTTTTTCAGTCTACTTTTCCAGATTTTCCAATGTACTTTTTCAAGATTTTGTCTCCTCATCTGACTTCAAAAAACACAATATTGGGGCCCAGGGACCCCAAAAACTATACAGCAAATTTCCTTCATACCCTAAACATGTATACCAAAATTTTAGAGGAAATAATAATAAGCGCCGCAGTCGAAATTTTTCAGGAAAAACATGTTCACGCATAAAATTGGCCATTTAGATAAAAAAAAACTCAATTTGAAAAATTCCCTGACTTTTGGCGTTTTTTCCTAAATTCCCTGACTTTTCCCTGACATTTCCAGCCTCCTAAAATTTCCTGACAATTCCAGGTTTTCCAGAATTTCCAGTCTGGTAGACACCCTGCCAATGGTAAGAGCACTTGTCTCAGGATCAGAGGTCCCGGTTTTGGATTTTTTTCCAAAAAAGATAAAAAGAATTGTTTCTGGATCATCTTGGCTTTTTAATGTTTCTCCTTCAATTTCCGATATGAAATCCAAATATATCCATATTGTTTTTTCTACATATTAATATACAGGGTTTGCACTTTCTAGTTGTCCCATAGGATTTTAAATGTAAATTTTGAATTATGGTTGGCATACCATCCCAGTACGAATATGTCACAAAATAGAAATGATGTGATTTTTGGTGTAACTTTTAATAAGAATCCCAATGAAATCATTAGGTCTATTTTGTGACATACTGGGTGGATATGCCAACTATAAGTCGAAATTTACGTGTAAAATCCTACGGGACAACTAGAAAGTACAAACTCTGTATAAATCAGAAATTTGTGTGTACCTATGTGGTAGGGTTTGTCTGTTACAATACCAGAGCCCAAAAAGTAGCACATACTCAAAAATTGATTGGAATAGACCTCTCATAAATCATGGTCTACGACCCCAAGAAAATTATCAGAACTAAAATATATCAAGCCGTTTTTGAGCTAGGTCCAAATTTCTAATTTCTTCTACAAAATCGGACAGTCACGGTTCGATATCTTAAATTTTGTCGAACAACATATTAACTCAAAGCGAGAAAGTTGCAAAGGTGGGACCAGACATTCTAGAGTTACGAGTTCGAAACCGGGAACGGGTAAAAATAAATTTAGAAAATACTAAAAGTCAGAATGGACGTGTCTCTAAGGCGCCTGGCAAAATTGCAATACACAGGTTGGACACAAACCAATACCCCCCCCCCCAATTTCCATTGTCCTTGAAAAACAAAAATAGCAATATAAGAATCGTAGCGAAACATCTAGTACAGTAATATAACTATGGCCAAAAAAGAGGCATAAAATATCGATTAGACCCCTGCTCCAAAAAAAATTAATTGAGACACAGAAAAAAATCAATCTCGTACCCAGGTTATCACCGATAAATTTACCTGACCAAACAGTACTTGGTAACTTCGACAACATGAAATACATTTGTAAAACATTTCAATACCACGTGTACATTGTCCAGCAAATATGTTGTCCAAGTCTAAAGATTTCTTACAAAGGCCAATAATTTGATAGTTGAGGTCCAAGTACAGCTGAGTGATGTGACATCTGTGAAAATAAAATGGAATTAATTATGTAATTCATCGCATTCGATTGAATGAAATTTTTGTTCTTGTTCTTTAACCTCTTCTTCTTTAACATCACCCTTTCCAAATGCTATTTGGGAAAGGGTGATTTCCCAAATTACCTTACTTCTACCATGTCACAACTTTTTGTTCGGTGCCTACTTTCTTTAGCTGTAACCCTTCCCTGGCACGGTAACCTTACTTTGCTTTTCACAGAATCCATAGAAACGGCCTGGAACATCATTGGTTTATCATATCATCTCTCATCATTGGTTTAAAGCAGAGTTTTTTTAAAGGCTGGAAGCTCTTTCTAACACCAAAACTTCTGTATTTACACGGGCTTAGAACCGTTACCTAATGAAGCTTGCTCCCCACGGTGGCTACATTTTTTCGTTTGCTACTAATGTGTTAGTTATCATATTTCTTTTCTTAGAAGCAAATAATCTCAAGTACATGAAAATCACTATAATATAATTACAACAGAAAAAAAAAATCTGTTACTAAACATAATGATTGTAGAATTGCTTTCCGTGTTGTTTTTTATTTTACACCATCATCAGCTATGCTGAACTCAGACCGTGAGGATGTCACCTTCACGTAACTTCTCACAATCTCATATATGATTATTTAATTTTAATTTCCTCATTAAAGAATTTAAAGGTAATTAGATAAATCATAATGGACTGTGGAAAGGGAGTGAGAAATGTCCAAAACTTCAATATCTTGTCGCCTTACGTTGATTTGTAATATGGGGAATGAAATTGTATTATCAATATGTCAGATAGAATTTCAGGTAATATCTGCAAAGCTTCCAAGGGATCAGATATTTGATTTAGTTTTTCACAGGGCTCTTCCAAGAGTTTGAGAAACGAAATGTTGGAAACAGCTTGCTCTATTGCAACCTAGAATTAAATAAATTTCAACGAATTAGGTATTTCAAGAATTTTGAAGGAAAGAATATAATTTTTGAGAAGAACATGTATGTGAGATGTCTTGGTCAGTACATGATGGAATATAATGTGCCTACCAAGATCCTCACAGAGGGGAGAAAATGAAAATTGATGTCGTGGGACCAAACATCTGAGAGAAGATTTAGGAATTGATTTTAAAATACCCATCCACTCAAGTTACTCAATAGATTTTCAACTTTGTAGTCACTGAAATCTTTCTCGGCAACATTTTCATTATTTGCCACCCAGAATAGATGTTTTGAATAGACCCTAGATTTAATTTTAGGTTGTTTTCTTGATCTTTCCAAAAATGTATAACAAAAAAATCGTGTAGATTTTTTTACGAGAAGGAAATCTACATGATAAAGGATACAATGTTAGATCGCCTCCACGTGGTGTAGTCAAAGTAATGATAAAAAATGTCCAAATTTTCTACACGATTACAATACTTTATCTTCTATAGGAAGAGAAAGTAAAAACCAAAACATCAGACGACCTAATCAATGAAGTCAAGATATAAGCACACACATAAAGGGAGGAAAATAACCAACCCAGCTCAATTTCTTTACTTGGTCTATTCTGAAAAAATCTGGCTTGCTCTGTTTGTTGACAATAAACAATCGCCTCATTGGTCTCTTGCTCTACTCTACAATATCCCAATTTTTTATCGATGTACATTTTTCATGATTTATTATTTTTACACTCTCTGATATACAGGATTTGCACTTTCTAGTTGTCCCACAGGATTTTACATGGAAATTTCGAATTATGGTTGGCATATCCTCCCAGTATGTCACAAAATAGAAATGATAGTGATTTATGGTGTATATTTAAAAATTAATTTCAATAAAACCATTATCACGAAAATCGGACTTACGGTTCTGGACTTAGTGCCGATTTGGTGGACTAAGATTCCTTCATGGGATAATCTTTAATACTTTTGAAATTGTAATCTCCTCAATTGTAATAAACTGTGTTGCTTAAATAGTAGTGACGTACAGACCTAGTAATACAACGGACGTGGGTTCGAGTCATATCTAAATGCATTGATTTTTTAGTGGATATTATATCGATTTCAAAAATTATTTTTGTACAAATAAAATACGAGTCACGAGCGCTTTCGTCTGTTACGACATCATCTGGTGAACTTCAGTTAGTTCACCAAATGATTACTTGACTACCAATACTGTTTCTATACACTTTAATCAAAGATGATTTCATTAAACGAAAAACAGGGGATATAATATCCACAAATTCAAGCACTGAGATATGACTCGAACCCACGTCCCTTGTATTATTAATACGCAAGTACCTACGTCAATACTATTTTAAGCAACACAGTTTCTAATAATTGAGGAGATTACAACTTCAAAAAAGTATTAGGTTTCTAAATACATTAAAAGTATTAACCATTATTTTATAGTTAATATTAACCATTGTCCCGTGAAGGCACCTAAGCGCACTTGATCGGTTCTAAGTTCAAAATCGTAAGACCGATTTTTGTATTAATGGTTTCATTGGATTCCCCGTTCAAAAATACACGGAAAACGTGTATCACTTCTATTTTGTTACGTACTGGAGGATATGACAACCATAAGTCGACATTTTCACGTAAAATCCTATTAATCATATGGGACAACTAGAAAATGCATATCCTGTATAGTAAAAATCTATAGATAAATATTTTTTTACGAGAACCCAATTGGGTCAAAATTGATTATAATATATTTGGTTATGTTTTTCAAGAAAATTTACCTCTAGGCGATGACAAACATTTTTAAATTCTTTCAAATAAGAAGATGGAATGGCGGCCAAAATTTCCAATAGATGTTTTATTAACGAGCTGTTCAGTTGATTTTCAAGAAATTTCAGATTCTCAACTGAAAAGAAAAGAAATTGTTTTATTAATGACAAAGTATCGTCGGTAATTGTTGGACTGAGGGCAAATATTTTGATAACACTTCCAAACGAATTTAATATTTATAAGATAAACCCGCTATGTCTGCAAATTCGTATGTGTCTTTTACCGTGGCTGTAGAATTCCTTTTGGCCATTTTTATTTTATCTTCCCATATACGAAAATACGTAAGTGTAGGTATCTTTCTGAACGAATTATGACGACTAGATAACAAAAAACGGGTCCGTCCGGAAATCGTGTTCGCGCAATTACAGAATTCATTTTTAGTCCCATTTTGATGAAATTTGGTACCTATATTCCTTGAGGTCATAATTCGAGGTAAAACCTTAACATTGTAGATAGCACCTCCTGGGGTCCATTTATGGGTCAGAAGGGTCATTTTGGGGTGACCCTCTAGAACCAAAACGGCAAGCCCGATTTTGATGAAATTTAAAACAGACACTTTATGTAACATATTATCGTCAAATTTTGGGACTCATGTGGCTATCTTCATCTCGGTATTCATGCAGATATTAGGGACTTTTTCTTTGTAAGTAGGTATCTGAAAATCTGCCATAGCTGGGATATGAACTAAGATAGAGGGGATTTTATATATTTCATAAAGACTGTGGATGGGGGTCCATAATTGGCCACTTTTGATATTTCTAAGAATAATTATAGCGATAATTCGCTTCTGTTTAACATTTCTTGAACACTTACGTCTATATTGCCAAAAATAAAGTCTCTCCAAAGGATTCATTAATTCTAAAGGAGAATTATCAGCATGGTCTTCAAGGAAAGCTTGGATTCTGTGACACCAGTCATTAATAACACCTGTGAGAGGCCAAAAGTAGATTATTTACAAATTTATAATGATGGTTAGGTAAAAAGTAGACAACATGAAACCAAGAGGAAGGTCTAGAACAGATAACTTCAAGAAACCCAGGAAGTCTAGGGATGTTGTTGAGCGGTCTTTCTCTTTAAATCAACTAAGTAGACGTATTCGTGGCAGAGTGCGCATCACACTCGGCTTGCACCAAGGAGGTTCCGGGTTCGATTCCTGAACGGGTCGAAAATTTGAAAAAGGTTTTTTCGAATTTTCTACTTGGTCTGGTTGTGTTTGTGGGTAACTCAGCCTCCCGAGGACAATTGAGGAGCTATGGTAATAGCGCCAAGTGGTAGCATTATAAGGTAAAAATTGTTCAAGTGTAGCTTAGGCTTAGTGATATTGGAGTGAATGTTGTAATGCTATGATGCCAACAAACATTGTGACATAATAACACAAAGAAATATACATTTACATTACATTAAATCAACTAATTTTCCCATTCAGGCTTGACATAATAGTAGAAATGTGTTGATATGAGGCAACCGGAGAGTTTTTGATGACCCTCGGCTGAACCCTTGATGGTCATCCTGGTACGTAGAACCGGCAAGGAAGTTACGGGTTGTTCTTACTGCAGCTCATTGAAGAGTGGGACACATAATAGAGAGCAATGATTTCAACGACAAGTTTTTGCCTTTATCTTGATGATGAAGTAAAAAGTATCTCTTGATGGCGAGGACTTTACACCTGAAGAAAAAACATCTCGACTTAAATTGTTGGTTACCTTCCAGTTGTTGACAAATTTCAGGATACTTGATAGCAGCTTCTGGAGTTTTGTCTAAAGCAATATGTGGAATATAAATAGAATAAAGACCGGACAATTTGAATCTGTCTTCGTGAAGCTGAGACAAATCTTTCAGAAAAGATTTACAAAATTCATTTTTCACATCTGATATATTTTGGAAGTTGAAGAAAAAAATGTTCAAATGTGAGGATGTTATCATTAAGATCGCTCAAACTTTGTAATGGAATAAAACAAATATTTTAAGTGATATTGTCACATTTGATTTCTTATTTTCATATGGGGAATATAATTTTGAGCATCCTAGTGAATCAACTTTGGATAACATCTTCGCAAAAATGTAGTCTAATTGCATGAAGAACACGAATTATATTGGCCAATCGTGTCTTTGGTTTTTCGGCATTGACTAGAGATTTCACGTAACCTCACGGGAAATATTTGGCCGGCGCCGGCGGGCGTCAAGTCACACGATTTTGGTGGCTAATGAATGTCGGCACCATGCGATGCGAGTGAATCTCTAAAATGCGAGTGAATCTCTCATCCAATAAATTCAATGTTTCCGTGCAATGAGGCTGTTTTGCAAGTGGCGCCATCCTGTTGAATCTAACTATTTGTGAAATTCATACCAGCCATCCTAGACCTTTAAAATCTGGCTATCATCGTCCGATATCAGTCGCATTTGACAGTAATCGCAGCACAACGCGTTGTTGAATCGTGTAGCGTTCATGGTTAAATGTCAACACTAAAATAATGTGAATTCTGGTAATCAAGATAGCCGTAATCACTATCAAAGTTAAATTAATGTGAATTCTGGTAATCAAGATAGAATCACTATCAAAGTTAAATTAATGTGAATTCTGGTAATCAAGATAGCCGTAATCACTATCAAAGTTAAATTAATGTGAATTCTGGTAATCAAGATAGCCGTAATCACTATCAAAGTTAAATTAATGTGAATTCTGGTAATCAAGATAGCCGTAATCACTATCAAAGTTCAAGCGCAACTTTCGCATTCATAATATTATTATTGCCCATTAGGATAAGAAAAGAAAAAGTTGTATATATTACAGTTTTTTTGTATAAAATACACAACGTGAATGAAATATTTAAAAATAGATATGAATGAACTTTCTACATTCCTATAAGCATAGGATAAGACCCCAGAGAGAATTAAAGAAATATAATTTCCGCCTCCGTTTCTAAGGTATTTCAAGATTTTGATTGATATTTCAACTCAAAGCGAGAAAGCTTCTGATTAGCCATCCCGGAGTTTGAATTTAGAAGTATCTGAAAGGCCATGTCTCTAAGTCGTCTGGCAAAATAGACGGATTTGTCCATTTTTTGTTTTTTTGCTGTCAAACAGAAAATAAATCCAATGAATTACATGTCTCTGATTTGTAAAGGATACGTTTAGGAGCATTGTCATCATGAAATATAATAGCAGATTTGACATCCCGCAGGGTGTCACACAATGTTTGATCCACAGATTTATTGATAGACCCAAACTCAATACAATGCAACAAATTGTCTGGTTTGATTTCCACATCCGACGAAAGTTTGATGAAGCAAAATATATATTCACAGGGGATATCAGGAACATTTAGTTTGGCTTGGAGAATTCCTTTTTCAAAATATATAAATAAAGTCAGAGCTTCGTCCAGAAGAAATGACTGGATAGTGTCTTCAGCGTCTCGCGTCCAATCTTTATCAGTCAAATACGGTAAAGTGGTGATTTGCTTCACCTGCTTTACCTGAAAAGAAAATTAAATTTTCAGGAATTCAATGGTATTTGAGTCCTTCATTAGCTATCAGCGCCAGCCCATAGATGTTAACTCCTTAGTTTGAGATATGCTAATAATATTACTTCTTTTTTTGCATTTGGTGTGGAAGGTCTTCTCTTCATAATGAATGAAAATACTGACTAAATCATAAATTGAGTTACGCACGCTTGGCCAATTATAGAGTTTAGTCAATTACATTTCGAGTTGAGTTCTATAAAAAGCTCTATTTTTACAATTAAAATAAAAGTGGGGGGACCATTTGGAAGGATATGTTTAAAAAAACTTTTAAGAGCCATTATATGGATGATAATATTCTAAAAAACATGTGAGAGCCATTATTTGGATGATGATATCTTCTCACTTACCAGACTTAGAATATCTTCTATTTGCAATTCATCAGAACCAGAACGTGCCGCAGATGTTTTCTTTTCAACTTTTGGTGATACAGGTGTTTCTTCTGAAAAAAAAAAATCAGTAGTAGCTTTATCACCCTCGCGAGATACTTAGATAACTGATGCAAGATTTCTTTGTTCCAGAAAAAAATGTCTTCTAGTTTTTAAATTCCAAACTTCAAATCTTTTGGATTATGAGTAAATTATAATCAGTAGATGATAAAATAGAATTATAATTATATAGATTTATGAGAAAATGAACAACGGCCCTGATGAATAATTCGTTTTAGTAGTGCTGGGATAGATTGTTAGACCATGACTGGCAACGGGGTAGAGAGGGGAGGATGGGAATAGTTGGTAGGCAATCGGTGGGGTGTTGACCGCCCCATCCTTAGCTACATTGAGTCCAATATAATTTCCACGCCGCTATAATGGTTTTTTTTTTGGCTGTGGCCGCAAAAATATTCATTCGCTACATTTTTCGTTACGCTTCCATTTTTTTACTCAGTCAGTTTTTCTACCACAATGAAAAAGTTTTACTTCAAAAATAAATTGTAACGCAAGTTGTTCTGTCACTTAACACACCTTGACGACGCTCTATGCATTTCTTGATGGCACTCTCAATATCAATCCGACTTGATTCTTTCTTATCCAAAATATTTTCACTATCAACCTCTCCCAACACGTGAGACTCCAAATCAAAGAAATCATAAAGCTTTTCATATTCGTTTTCAAAGTGACCGCTGGATTCATCAGCGCCTTCGTATATCTCTGACGGAAGATTACTTTCCGACGCGTTCAATACATCTTCCCACTTTACTTTATCCGATTCAGGATTAAGTTTAGATTCAAAAATATCTTCACTGGAGTCAGAGTCAGAGAAGCTACTCATTGTTAAGAATTTCACTTCCACTCGCACCAACTCGAAAAATATTAACCGGACACCAAAATTAAATTACATAGGTAAATAATATTAGGACGACTGACACGGCTGATAAAAAATATTTGAAAAAAGAAAATTATTTTGGCCAGATTTTTTGGTTTTAAAATAATAATGAACGTTCGCCGAAAAAAACAGAACAAATTCAAGTACGCCTATTAGCGTAATGCAGCGATGTACAAATGTAAGTTCCTTTGTGTTCATTGAAAAAAAAACCTCTTCAGGCGCGCTCATACTATACGCGTGAGGCTGGGCTGTAATGCCGGTTAAACTCGGCATGACGTTCACTTGTGTAGTTTATACGTGCCGAATGAAACCGAACGGCTGAATGCATTCAAGTAACTATTGAGTAATGAGGGGGATCAAACAACGATTGATGCAGCAGAAGCTGCATCATTCTTCTGCTGCAACTATTCTTATCATCGCAGTTCCTGCTGCAACTATTCTTATCATCGCAGTCCCTGCTGCAACTATTCTTATCTTCGCAGTTCCTGCTGCAACTATTATTATCATCGCAGTTCCTGCTGCAACACTATTATTATCATCGCAGTTCCTGCTGCAACCATTATTATTATCATCGCAGTTTCTGCTGCAACCATTAATATCATCGCAGTTTCTGCTGCAACCATTATTATCATCGCAGTTTCTGCTGCAACTATTCTTATCATCGCAGTTCCTGCTGGACTTCGGTGTCTGTTTCTATATTTTGCTTAGTACAATCCCACAATGGTGAAAGAGCATGGTACGTTTTTTTAAACTTTAAAGTTTCTTCATCTGTCCAATCCATGGCACCAAATAGAAAGAAATCTTAAAAAACAACAACTAAAATCACAAAAATCTGTGAGCCGAAAAATCGGTTCGGCTTTATTTGATCTAGAATCTTGATCGACCTGTTTCGGGTTAGATTCAGCACGATTCGGTTCGGCTTTCGGCACGTTGGCAAGGCCTTGCAAAGCGTTCAGTTAGCAATCGGCCTAACTCGGACGATGCCGATTGGCATAGTGTTAAGAGTATACGCGTCTGTATAACATCACATTTATGGCTATTACCATAGGTACTAAATTTTTACATTACCTTTAGGAGGGAGACTGAAGCAAAGAACAGATAGGAAGTTACAACAATATTTGACTTTTTATTTGACAACAAAACGCAAGGAAATGTGATCAGAACCAGAGAGTCACGTGAGCTATTTTGCAATTTATTAGTATGAGAATGTTTTGCTCATGCAGAGGAAATAAATGGTACGGAAAACCGTACAAGACTCTTTCTTCCTTTATTCTGGGAATTTAGTAGACTGCTGTGTTAGCTATCAAGGGAAAACATGATTGTTTTTGTCAGCCTTCGGCCGTTGTTGCAGCTCTCTGGTGAAAATATTATTGAAATCAGATTGGCAGCATTCGGCTGATGTCTCAGCTCTCTAGTGAAAATATAATTTCAATTAGATTTGACAGCCTTCGACTGTTTTCGCAGCTCTCTAATAATATTATTTAAATTAGATTTGGCAGCCTTCGGCTGATGTCGCAGCTCTCTAGTAAAAATATTATTTCAATTAGATTTGACAGCCTTCGACTGTTGTCGCAGTTCTCTAATAAAAATATTATTTAAATTAGATTTGGCAGCCTTCGGCTGATGTCGCAGCTCTCTAGTGAAAATATTTTTGGAAATAGATTTGGCAGCCTTCGTTTGATGTCTCAGCTCTTAGAGGAAATATTATTTCATTTAGATGAAGCAGCCTTCGGCTGTTGTCGCAGCTCTCTAATAAAAATATTATTTAAATTCAATTTGGCAGCGTTTGGCTGGTCTGGTCAGATTTCGATGTCAAGTGACTTTATGTTAAATGTTTCAAATTTCATCAAAATTGGACACTTAGAGTTTTTGATATGTGTCCCAAATTTTAGGTTTGGGGCCCTAAAGAGAACAACCGATGAACATAGACTAATGACTCAAAATTTGTCCGTGATATGTTGTAAAGGGTTTCCGTTTTAAATTTCGTCAAAATTGGCCTTGCTTTTGGGTTCTGAAGTATCTGCTNAACACTTAGAGTTTTTGATATGTGCCCCAAATTTTAGGTTTGGGGCCCTAAAGAGAACAACCGATGAACATAGACCCATGAATCAAAATTTGTCCGTGATATGTTGTAAAGGGTTTCCGTTTTAAATTTCGTCAAAATTGGCCTTGCTTTTGGGTTCTGAAGTATCTGTTTTAAATTTCATTAAATTGGACCAATAGTTTTCCAGTTTTTGAGAGGTGCCACAAATTTGATGTATAGGACCCCAAAGGGCCATCATTGAAGCTATCCCCATATGAACCAAAATTTGTCAATAATATGTTACAAAGAATGTCTGTTTTAAATTTCATCAATGTGGACCAATAGTTCCAGTTTTTAAGAACTGCCCCGAATTAAGAGGTTTGGGGCACTAAAAGGCACAGCGATGAAGATATCTCCATTAGACCTCAAATTCATTGTTGGTATGTTACAAAGAATGTCTGTTTTACATTTCATCAAAATTGGAATAAAAGTTACAGTTTTGGAGAGGTGCCCCGAATTTGATGTTTGAGGCCCTTAAAGACCCATCGATGAAGCGTAATAATCAATGAAACTAAAGTCAAATACGTACCACTGAAACTGTCTTCCGAATCACTCATTCTAGTTTAACCTTGATAAAATGTCCTTGATTATTAGGAAAAATAAAAAGTACTGAACAGGATTAAGAAGACCAAAAAATCACGAATTACTCGTATAACTCCTAATTGTGGGACGAAAACTTTCGGAAAGATAAACACATCGCAATACTTAATAATTACCAACTTCACACTTAACTTGAAATTATTGTTTTTCTAGAACGGAACCATCTGTATGACTGTCAATAATTTACTGCTCAGCTTCGAGGATTAACTAGAACCATGGGGTATATAGGGTGTACAAAATGCCACTGACAAAATAATATGGTGAATAGTAAATAAAAAAATAAACTTATTTCTCCTAGGCAAAATCCGGAAACTGCTTCTTCTTCGCTCTACAGTTTTTGGAAGTTACCGAATAAAAATCGATTTTCTTAATAACAAAAAATATACTCGAGTTATTTCGATGAAACAAAAAAAATGTTGCCTAAACATCTCTTTTGGCATGTTTTGACATCGGCCCCATAATTGTCCGATGACCAGGGCCGGGTTGCTGGTTGTAAAAATGGTCTAAACTTTTTAGTTGACCAACTAATTGCAAAATGGATGACAAAATAAGATTTTCCGTTTAAAAATATACTAAAAAGGTTTTCATATCGCTTGTCTCCGACTTACGGTTTAGAAATTATGCAAACGAACCCCAGACGAGGTGGTTTCGAGTCCGTGGATTAAAGTTAACCAATATTCATAAATGATAGGTTTGTATTGTCCTATGCTCAATAGTCGAGCTGTAAATTGGGCAGCAAGGTCCCCAGATCACAATCCCATAGATTTCTACATATGTATGGGGGACATGTCAAACAATTAGTCTATGCTACTCCTGTCACTAGTCTTGAGGAACCGCAAGTAAAGATTGTCCAGGCATTCGACACCAGAAGGAACCGACCAGAAATCACAGAACGAGTACGAAACTCCATTCTTCGAAGGGCAGAGACGTGTATCGCTGCTCATGGAAGCCACTTCGAGCACTTCCTGTAACCTCCTCGGATTGCAAAACTTCTAAATCGTAAGTCGGACACAAACGATTTTTTTTTTTTGTGTATTAAGCGTAAAATCTCATTTTGTTATCAATTTTGCAATTGGTTGGACCACCAAAAAGTTTAGTCCATTTTTCCACCTAGTACCCTCCGTATCATTGGGCCCATGTCAAAAGATGCCAAAAGAAACGTTTAGGGGAACACATTTTTGTTTCATTGAAATATCTCGAGTAGTTTTCTTGTTATTTTTATTTGCTAACTTCCAAAAATCGTAGAGCGAAGAGGAAGTATTTTTCCGGATTTTACCTCAGAAGAAATAAGTTTTTTGGTTTATTATTTTCAATAATAAACTTTTGGAATCGTCACAAAAAAAATAAAAAAAAAATAAATAAATACCACCTCAAAATTTGATATTATACGTTTCAAGGTACTTAGAATCCAAAAATCGAATAAAAAAAAATCCGTTTGCAGTCCGCCGCGCCGTGATGGGCACTCTTGCCACTTAGCGTTGACCGATTTGGATGAAATTTGGTATATAAGTCCCATCTGGGCTCTAATTGTGCCCCGAAACTTTTGGACGCAATCGAATAAACTCTTGGCGATTTTTGCCGCTTTTTAGCGGTTTTCAGTATTGCTGTCTAAATGGAGAATGGTAAGAGCTAGAGATCTGAATTATGGTTAAGAAGTACCGAAAAACCGTGCCATTTTTTTAGGCATCGTAAGATGTAAGATTAGTTCTGCTCAACTAAAAGGTTACCTTAAAACTCATTCTATTACATTTTTAATATCTGAATTATTATTATTGTTTTCAACCATGATTGAATATCTCATTTTTTAAAAAAAAAGAAACGGGAAATATTTTTATTATGAAACTATTTCAGAAGAAGAGAAATAAATTCAACGTTTATGCTGCTGAATTTTGTATTATTTCAGAGACTTGGAGCTATAATCTGAGAGTAATAATGATCATAAAAAAATTATTCTGCATTTTACAGCAGTTCGACCATTTCATTATTCTCGTTGATGTTTAACCCATTTTTAACCATTTGGGGTAAGAAATTATACAGGGCCGTATCTCAATTTTAAGTTTGAAATTTGAATTTGCAGGTTACATCTAAGGATTTAAAATGTCAATGTTCAACTGCCACTGTCACTCATGCAATTCCCAGTATTTCAGATGTGATCTTTATTTCCAGATCTGGTCTTCCAACAATACGCCGATGTTAAATGCGTAACTGCGTATACATTTTCAATGTGAAATTATTTTTGTCCTTTGTTTTCAGATTCAATGAGATAGAAACATTACAATGTGAACAGCGCGTAAAAATGTTTAGAGAGCACTACCGAAATGGTTGTATCAATAAAAAATGTTATCGTATAATTTAGGATAATTTTGGAAAACATAACTGACCAAATGAGAGAACTATGTAAATGTCCTACAGTGCGTGAGAATATTGGCATCTCTATTCGTCGTTGCGCGCAAGAATTGTCAAAGGGTTGACGATCTCGGTTGTACTCTGCAAACATTTTTACACGTGTTAATTTTTCAAAAANTTGGCTGGGATTCGAACCCGCGACCTCCTGATTACCAGGCGAGCGCTTGACCACTGAGCTACCAAGGATGTAAATGTCCTACAGTGCGTGAGAATATTGGCATCTCTATTCGTCGTTGCGCGCAAGAATTGTCAAAGGGTTGACGATCTCGGCAGTACTCTGCAAACATTTTTACACGTGTTAATTTTTCAAAAATATGGCAAAGGGTTAACGCACTCAAACTGAAAACAGAAGATTTTTTTTTTAATTTGGCTTAACGTCTCTTTAACATCTATTGGTCATTCAAGACGGGGGTTTTACCTTCCATTCGCTGGAAACTTGCAAACCAGCTACCCACATTGACCTCACCCAGTCTGGGTTGGGCCGGAAAAAAGAGCCAACGATACGTGGTGTTCCCAAGCGGTCACCCATTCCAGGTACTGACCACGCCCGACGTCGCTTAACTTGAGTAATCCGACGAGAACTGGTGTATTCAACGTGGTATGATCGTTGGCTAAAACAGAAGACCAAAATCATTAAGAAGTTATACCTACGCATTTAACATAGGCCCATCATGCTGGAACACCATTTTCACACTGGGGAAGAATTTATTGTGGTGCGTCTTCAGCTCCACGTCAATTGCTCGGCGGCGGATTTTTACATAATCGGAAAATTACAATTTAATTAAACTTATTATGCAGATCAAGAAGGAGCCAAAATAAAATTGTTGCTATAAATTGTAGATATCCCTATCAAATATATAGAAAATGATAGCACCACTATTTAAAAAACAATAAAAAGGAAAGGGGAAACGAAAAATGAAAGAAAATCAAAACAGTGTGACAATCAGGGACATAAGTTAGGAAATGGGGGGAGGGGGAGTTACTTGGGCAACCCCCTATTGTTTGAATTCAAAACAAGAAAAATGTACATGCTAGCAGCTAGAGTAATAAAATGTTAAGTGAAATATTCAGACTAGAAGAGACCAAGCTACGCTTTGCTGCATTCATATTGATTTTTTAGTTTACAATGAATGGGATTCAATTTAGTACTTTTTAAGTGATTTAATTTAGTACTTTCTAGCTCATACTGAAGCGGTTCTTTTCAATTTCGATGCTGAAAACCGGCCATGAATTTGGGGGGGGGGGATTTTAGTGAGTTGTGTACAGTTCACAGAAAATGCAGCCACTGGGGGGGAGTAAACCAGCTTCATTAGGTGAAGGTGCTAGGCTTGTTTAATTCAGAAGGTTTGGTGTTAGGAAGGGCATCCTGACTTTTAAAAAACTCTGCTACAAAACCAATGATGAGATATCATCAACAAAAAGCGAGTTTCTGCAGTTTCTATGGATACTGTGAGGAGCAAGCTAGGGTTACCGTGCCAGGAAATGGTTACAGTTAAAGACAGTAGACACAGAACAAAGGGTTGTGGCATGGTAGAATTGAGGAAAGCAGCGCCGACCCCAAATATATATGCGAAAGGGTGAAGTTAATGAATTACAGTTCGCAGAACTTATGGTGTTGATTTTGTCCTAATACTCGTGGCCCTGCCACCAGAAATTTACCTAAAAATTAATTGACCAACCGAAGTGAGATCTAGCTTTAACTCTTGAATTTTTCTTTTGTCTATTGCCTATTTGTAGCACTTATAATAAATTTCAAACGCTTGGTCTGATTCTGAATTCTGATGGAACTTGGTATGGATTTAGAATTGGCAGATTGATGTCTAGGCCTAAACGGTCCAAGCGGGGCCTCATGGTGGCCATTTTAAGAGAGTGAGGTTCACAGGAATACTACGAGTAATTAAAAGTTTCAGACTGACTTACCTTTTATGATGAGATTTTTCATTCAGTTGAAAATCAACAAAAAACAAAATTTGGCACCAGAAGATCCACAGTATTTAATTAACGCCTGTGAATTCTTTCAGTGCCAAGATTAGTCCTTGTGAATCACCACCATGAGTATAGTAACTATTTAGAGGATTACAGTAGGATCACAAGGATGTGGAGAGCTGGTTTTTTAAAGTTAGTCAAATTTTAGATTATAGCAATACAGAATTCATGAATTCCAAAAAAAATTAAAGTATCCATATAGACTTATGAGTCCGCTTCAAAAAAACTTGTATTTGACCGAACGAAGTGAGCCCTACATTTTACCCCACGATTCTGCTTTCAACGGCTGTTCATCCCCCGAACGCCTTGGCCAGTTTTTATGAAACTTAGTACGAACATTTATTATATTCTTGGAATTTGCTGATTAGTTTTGGGCACTATTGGGCCACTAGGGGTCTCATGGTGTTCACACTTGAAGTGTGGTCAACAGTTCACAGAATTACTAGTAAATTATTTTCTATTTTCAAAAGCATCGAATCACCAAAAAATCCAATTTTTCATTTAATTTACGTATATTATATTTATTCAATCATGAATTAACTTCAAATCCACGTACTAAAAGAGGGTTTTACAAATAATTTTGATGGACATACATCTATAAGGGTTAGGAAATACTTTAAATTTGAATTAAAAATTTTTTGAAAATGGCTTGAAATGGCCTATTTTTAAGAAACTTAACGAATTTTTCGGGCGCAAGGTGTTTTGCGTTGTAGAAAAAAAAAGTTTTACCCACTACGTAAAACTTTTATGGACCCATAAATCGAGGCATGGGCGATCAAAACGTTTCCTAACNTATAGCAGAATCTAAATTTACTCGAGAAAATTTATTTAAAACAGGTGGGATCTTGTGAGCGGTATAATCTTCACTTTAAAACACAGAGCATATTTATTATAAACGTAAATAAGGACCCTCAATTCTATAGCAGAATCTAAATTTACTCGAGAAAATTTATTTAAAACAGGTGGGATCTTGTGAGCGGTATAATCTTCACTTTAAAACACAGAGCATATTTATTATAAACGTAAATAAGGACCCTCAATTCTATAGCAGAATCTAAATTTACTCGAGAAAATTTATTTAAAACAGGTGGGATCTTGTGAGCGGTATAATCTTCACTTTTACCCATGGAACCCCTTTGTAAGAACATTTATTTTTATCGAATATTTCTCTTTAAACACTGTATTTTTCTTATCACAATGTAGATACGTTGCTGTTCTATGAGTAGGTACACCGCCAGATACTTTACAAGTAAGCAAAGGCTTCTCTAATTAATTTATTATAGGTAAAACACTTTAGTATAATTCACCATAACGAAATGTGTTGAATGTATGTTACTACGATTAAACCACAGATCCGACAACAATAAATATACTCCATATAATAAAACAAATAATATACTCACAACTTCCTGAGTAAATAGGATCGTTCCAAGGTACAGAGAAACTCCTATAGCACATCCTGTAGTCGTCGAAAACTGCACCTCTCTTCCAATACCAGCAGAGAGTGAGGTCAAACATAATACACATACTCTGAATTTGATGAGGTGATAAAATAATAATATTCGGAATGACAGCCGTTTCGTATCAATGAAAACTGGTTAAATTAGGTATAATATATGGATGGAATTAATTTCAGACTTTTCGAAAATTATCGATGATTCTGTCGTCGTGAATTTTGTTTTGTATTGTACGTATCTTGGTTGCTAGGCAACGAAAAAAAATATTACATAAAAAGCTCCTGAAATTTATTTATGAAATTGATTTAAAATAACGAATTCTTTTTTTTTTTTGAAGGAGTTTTATAGTAATATGTTTTGACATGTTTTTTGTCGTTATTTTTCAACCCTTTCAATACTTCTTGCTCAAAAACAGAAGGAATATTAAAATACCTGCCTAGTTAATTGAAAGGAACAGTAATTAAGTGAGTGCCTATATGTTATTAGAATGGAATAGGAACTGAAAGGGATTTTAAAAATAATTTTCTAGCTTCTTCTAGAATTTCAAATCAAATTTAAATTTTCAGTTTGCATTCGGTGTTACTTTTTGTCGGATTGTCCGTATCGTGTGTTCTTGTGCAGCCAATTTTGTGTTGTTGCTTTTTTGTTTTTGCTAAAAAATTTAATTTGTCATTTTTTAAATAAAATTATTTAATAATTAACATCTATAGTCTATCTGGAGAGTGTCCAAATAAAACAAGATTTTTTGTGGAATATTAGGTAATCAATACTTAAAAAACGCAAAGCCCAATTGGTATACTAACTAACTGATAATCAACGTAGCTCCACGATAGCTAAACTTAGAGACTTGAAATTTGGTACACAAATTACTTTTTTTTATGTAGGTGCATAATAAGAAGGAAAAAATCATAAGTTCAAGTGGAAGAAAGTTAAAAATGTCGCTTTTAGATTATTTTTTTGGCAATTTTTTGTTCCGCAATACAAAAAGTAATATCCTTGAGTAAAATATTGAATTTTCTAAATAGAAGCCATGATCACTCTCGGGGTCGATTTCACCAAAAATCTAAAATTGAGAAGCTTTAATTTCGCAATCTCGAAATTGTTGTTGAATTTCGCGAAGCACGGGAAACGGCAAAACAGCTAGTTGTTTATATTGTAAAATCTGAAAATCTTGATTTATGAAACAACACAAACGTAGGTAGGTAATAATTGCAAATGTCCGACACAGCTTTGCTGGGACATGTGTCTCATTTTGTCGAATTGTAAATTTCACAAGATTGGCTTATCAGATCATGTAAGATAAAATGGTGGCCATTTCAAATCTTGCTCTTTCATTGGAACACCCTTTATATTAAAATCGTAATAAAATTAATTGACTTTTTGAATAGTTATCAGTTTTTTTTTTTTTTTTTTAGCTATTTTACACCCTTTATATTAATATAGTGACAAATATAATTGCCTTCTTTTCTTTTACTTCAAAATAATTTGAACCTGAAAACTGAAGAGTTTGTTACTTACATTGATTATTTAACTAATCACAAATTTGTAATGCAATTATTTTCGTTGGTAAGTACATCCCTACCTATCCACATAAGTTTTACAAATCTATATTATTTCTTTCCATCTTTAGAACATGAGACGAGGTTCTTTTTCTGGAGTTCTTTTAAAATTTCTTTCAATAAAATAATTATAATTTGCTTTTCTATTGAAAAATAAGGCAAGATTTTTTTTTTATAAGATAGGGAAAGTAAAAAGTAGATAATGTTTTTTGTATGCAACAGGTTTTGACTAATAATCTATTTTATGACTTAAAAATGTTTTATACAGAGTGTTCGAAAAGTCCCAGGACGGATTTTCATCTTTTTAACGGCTAAATACAGAGACTAGAAAATTTGTATGTAGTTCTAACACAAGTTTATTCATTTTTTGGTGTAATCAAAATTTCTATAGGGTGTCCCAAAAGTAGTGAAACAGACAATAACTTTCAATTTGATTTATTATTTTCAATAATGAACCTTTGGAATCGTCACGGAAAAAAAATACCCCCCCTCAAAATTTGATATTATACGTTTCAAGGTACGTAGAATCCAAAAATCGAATAAAAAAAATCCGCTTGTCTGCCGTACGCCGTGATGGGCACTTTTGCCACTTAGCGTTGACCGATTTGGATGAAATTTGGTACGGGAACCTCGCTTGAAAATACATAGGTCCCATCTGGGCTCTAATTGTGCCCCGAAACTTTTGGGTGCAATCGAATACACCCTTGGCGATTTTTGCGCTTTTTAGCGGTTTTTCAGTATCGCTGTCTAAATGGAGAATGGTAAGAGCTAGAGATTTGAAATTTTGTATGTATGTCATATTTGGGGTCTCAGCTAGCTCCAAAACTTTTGGGTTCAATCAAATAGACCGCTGGCGGTTTTTACCGCTTTAAAGCGGTTTTCATTAATCTATACTTATAAAACGTCCTGTATAAAAAGAGAATGGTAAGAACCAGAGACTTCAAATTTGGTAGGTTTGTCAAATTTAGGTTCTAATTACGCCCAGATTTGGAATCGTCACGAGAACCCCCCCCTCAATTTTTTGTCGGGGGTACCCCCAAATTTTGCCATAAAAATAATAAACCCAGGTGTCACATTGGCAGAGTTTTAAATAGAACTTCCTATTTTTTATTTAATATTCGAAACTGACGTCAAATTGTACATACAATCTACTTTTCACTCGATACTTTGATCAAACGAATCTTTGGAAGAATGTATCCATTTCATGCTGAATCACGTGGTACCATTGATTTCTCCATTTTTCACATTTTTTTATATTCAGGGTGGTTAACATGTTACAATAGTTGATGTTAACATTCCGTGTGTCACCTACCTCACTCATGTGATTTTGAAAATGTAGCTGGCTAAAAAGTAAATTTAATCTCTTGGCGTTGATATGAGTAAGGTAGATGACACACGGAGTGTTAGCATCAACTAAAGTGACATGTTAACCACCCTGGGTATAAAAAGTGTGGCAAGTGGTAAAACCAATGGTACGTACCTCTTGATTCAGTATGATACATAACTCAGCAACTACAGGTTGTCCCAAAAGTCCGAGACCGCCTTAATTTTTGAACAGCTTTATGTGGAGTTTTGAAATTTTGCATAGTATTATACCCCAAATTAAACCACCTGATGGTGTGACCAATTTTCTCTCATCTTATGATACATTTTCAGAAGGACAATAGAATTAGAAGTACTTTGCAAAAAAAAAAAAAAAATCACACGTCTAGCATGTTTGGTTTCAAAATGGCGGCCATTTGAAATTTCCAAGATATGACTTTCAAGAATGTCTAAAACTAGGCGAATTTTTTGCATGGGATATTAAATGATTGCATAGGACACCAATGTTGAGAAATCTGCTTTTTAGACATAATTCGCCTAGTTTTAGAAATAATTCGCATAGTTCTTGGCACTCTTGGAAAAATTTACACGTCTAGCGTGTTTGGTTTCCAAATTGGAAAAATTTACCCTGTCCAGCGTGTTTGGTTTCCAAATTGCTGCAATTTGAAATTTCCAAGATATGACTTCCAAGAGTGTCTAAAATACTGATTTGATGTACCACACTCTTAGTTTTATCCCCGTTTGATTAAAACTTTTGATATAATAATTAAATTGTGATGGTTTCTTGTCAATTTATTATTAGTTTTTGAGAATAGTATGATGATAGAATGTAAAGTTTTAACAGCAGACTAAAACTTAATGACAATGACATGAAAAATGAAAATGATAAAAAAAGACTTAACTTGAAGTTCTATACAATGTTCATATAGGCGCATTTCGAATTTCGTACTCATCTTCATACGAACATGTTGTACTGGATTTCTTAATTTTAAAGAAAAGTGCCGTCTTTATTTGAACATTAAAAAAATATTTAGATGTTAACTTTTAACTGGAGCGTGGGAAAGTTTATAATATTTCACTTAAAATTGTAATGTATGATAATAGGTATATAAAAACTCTGCCAAAGTGACACCCCTGGGTTTATTATTTTTCTGCAAAAAAAAAAAAAAAAAAANGGGGGTTATCATGATGATTCCAAATCTAATTAGACCCTAAATTTGACATACTTACCAAATTTGAAGTCTCTGGCTCTTACCATTCTCTTTTTAGACAGGATTAATGAAAACCGCTTTAAAGGGGTAAATACCGCCAGCGGTATATTTGATTGAACCCAAAAGTTTTGTAGCTAGCTGAGACCCCAAATATGACATGCATACAGAATTTCATATCTCTAGCTCTTACCGTTCTGGATTTAGACAGCGATACTGAAAACCGCTAACAAGCGGCAAAAATTGCCAAGGTGTATTCGATTGCAACCAAAAGTTTCGGGGCACAATTAGAGGCTAGATGGGACCTATATACCAAATTTCATCGATCAACGCCAAGTGGCAAGAGTGCCCATCACGGCGACGACGTGCGGCGTACGACGGACAAACTGATTTTTTTTATTCGATTTTTGGATTCTACGTATCTTGAAACGTATAATATCAAATTTTGAGGGTATTTTTTTTTCCGTGACGATTCCAAAGGTTCATTATTGAAAATAATAAACCAAAAAGTGAAATGACAACTTTGATATTAGTAAGAGGAAAAGAGGTGAAAAAATTTCATCCCTAATATCTGTTTTGTGTAGGTATGATTTTAAATGCTCTGAAGAAGGAAACAGTAAAAGTTTTCTCTCATTCGTGATTGTGTAGCTTTTTCGATAGCATCATGAGAAAAAATGGGTTTTTCCGTTAAACTGATGGTCGCGATGTGTTTTACGATTTAATTGTAAACATCATTTTATTAAATATAAAATGTACAAGATTTTAATTGGGATTCGCCTTTTATTTTAATTGAAATCTAAATCCCATTCTGATATTTTGTTGGAAATATTTTGCATACATTACCGTAATACGTTCTCATTGTAGAGATTTAAATTTAAAATACCTAGGTACATGCATGTGAATCATTTGGACGTTGGTCATTTTGCTGATTTTTTTAACTTTCCAATTTAAAATAAAATAATATCTAGTATAAATGTTACGTTAAAGTTTAAAATTGTTTTGAAGAAGAATTTTCAAAAAGAGGCCCATTATGTGACCTCATCTTCAAAGACATTTAATATCTTGTAAGTAACATCAAAAATTATTTTTTAAAAACTAGTGTTTTACCCGTTGATTAATGGAAATGGCTGTTGCAACCCCCTTCAAATTGTAGAAACACTTCATATCTGATTTTTTTCGGCTAAATGTCTCTTTTACACCCATTAGTCTTTCGAGGAGGGGGGGCGTTTTACCCTTTCGCTGGAAACTTACAAACAGGCCACCCATATTGACCTCATTCAGCCCGGGAAGGGCCAGGAATAGCCAGCATCACAAGGGAGCCAACCTTCGTGGTCACCCACGTATTAAAACCTCGCTGGACGTCGTCGCTTAAATTCAGTGATCTAACTGGAACTGGTGTATTGAAGTCTGTAGCATTAACAGTTTCAGCTCTACGTTGATCTGTCACTTAGGACATTGCCTTTTATTTATAAAGATATATTGTGTTCATTATACTCGTATGTATTTGGTATTATCATGTTTGCGATGTCCAATGAAGTCACCCGTAAGCTCCGGCGTTTTAATTAGTTTCAGATCCGTGGTTAAAAAAAACAACAACATAAATTTGCAATTCGAAGAATTCACCATTAATGGAGAAACCCAGTTTTAGCCGACATTATCTAGTGACTTGTCCTTTGTCCATACCTAGTCTATAAGGGCTGTATACGGGGTTATGTGATTAGATGTACTTAATTTGATAAATAGATTCAGTTGGGGTCTAGACTTACGATTTTTGAAAAATACGATTCCGTATATCTTGTGATATAATTATGTTTAGAAATTCAATTAAAAGTAAGTACCTAGTACATACTTTGCCACAAATTCAGCTCTCTATTTATTACCGCCCCAAAATGGCGACCGATTTAATAAACGGCAAAAGTGAAATACTTTTGAGAAGCTTGGGGTGATGCGGGTTCAAGAGCAATTTCCATTGTTTTTTTGCATGTTATTTTTGCATATTTACTTACATAATTTTTGCATGCTATCATTGTCTAGTTTATTTAATGAGGGAGTCTTTGCTATTTGGCGGCTGGCAGCTTATGTATCAACCATGAAAACACATTTTTTTTTTTTTAATTTGGCTTAACATCTNATGAGGCCTCAATGAGCCTACCGCCCTACCCAGTATATGAATGTGACAATTTCGGTTCACTCTATGTTATAAGTGTTCAGACATGTTCTATACATGAGGCCTCAATGAGCCTGCAGCCCTACCCAGTATATGAATGTGACAATTTCGGTTCACTCTATATTATAAGTGTTTAGACATGTTCTATACATCTTTTAACAACATAATTTACACTCACCTCGGAAAAACTTTGGCATTTAAAAGTTATTGGTGTTTTAAAAAAAAACTTTGCAAATTACAAACTTTTTTGGAACAAAGCTTTTTGTCTTTCTAAAATGATTATAATAAAACATGAAAACATTTTGTGTTTGCGTCAACGTGCCCTTATTTGAATAACTGTAGATTGTGCGGTGTGCCACAAAGGAAGTATATAGTTGGCTTACCTTTTTGGGGAGAAAATAATTTTTGCTCACTATAACTAAATCGCCATAATTAATGTTTTATAATGTAAAATTTCTCATTATAGTCCACAGGTTTTAATAAGTCAATTGTCATTTGCAATGGTCAGGCCCGTATCCAGGGGTGGTGGTCATATAGAGTTTTACCATATAGAGTGTTTGAAAAGTCCCGGGACGGATTTTTTTATTTTTAGCGGCTAAAGATAGACACTTGAAATTTTATATGTAGTTCGGACACAAATCTATTTTTGGCGTAATTAAAATTTCTACAGGGTGTCTGGAAAGTGGGTAAACAGAAAAAAACTTTCGATTTTTAAATGGAAACCTCTATTTTTGTTTTCATATTCAAATTCTACACACAATCGACTGCTCACTCGATACTTTAATCGGAGATCCGTTTGATTAAATTATATAGTGAGGAGTCGATTGCGTGTAGAATTTGATGAAATAAAAAATAGGGGTTTCCATTTAACCCTCTCGCGCCCCTAATAGCAAACTTGCTACGAATGTTGGTGAGTTATCTAATTTTGCTTCTGCCCCCGCTTAGTACTAGCTGTAAGGGTAAAGTACCTTTCACACAATGCTCCGAAATCAACAAAAATACTAAGGGGGGGACAGAAGAAAAATTAGATAATTCACCAACTTTTGGTAGCAAGTTTGCTACCACGGGCGCGAGAGCGTTAAAAATCAAAAGTTGGTGTCTCTTTACCCGATTTCGAGATATCATAAATTTTTTGAGAAGGGTTGCCAGACACTCTTCCCCTGTTCCAGACCCATCTTTTGAGGTGAGAACGCTCCCTCCAGTGGCCAAATTGGTAAATAAAAAAAGGAATAAACAGCTGTTTTTACAATCTTGCTTCCAAAATTCTTCACGAAATAAAATGCGAAGGAAACCTGAATAATCCTTTATTGAAATAAATAAAATTCGACTATTGTCTTTTAACAATATTTTTCTGTTGTACTCCGTTTTCTGCTCGTGTTTACACTTCTCCAGACGTCATAATTTATTCAAGTTCTTCTCTATCTTCCTTTAGCTCGTTTTCCAGCTATTTCATCTTATATAATTTTGGCAGCTTGTTTTTTGCTAAAGTATTAAGGAATAACTCACAATTTCAAGTATGACTTATATTTCACTGAAAAGTTAATAAGTTGTAATTGGATGAAAGGAATTTACACCTAGACCTATATGTATTTTAATTTTTCACTCTTTGTCAATGACACTAACGCCATACCTACTTCGAGAATCAATTATTAGACCCATATTAAAATTTCCGTCAAGATTAATGCGAACGAACTGACTTTTATTCGATTTTTATATTCTAGGTAACCCCGAACCCTGAATTGTAAAATGTCAAGTTTGGGGATGGTATTTTTTATTGCTGATTCCAAAAGTTAACCGAAAACATGGGAATGTCCCAACACGAACTAACTGATCCGGCAAATAATGAGTGAATTGGTTGATTCAACCAATTCACTCGAAGAGTTAATAAATTGTCAGCACATTGGAAATACTACATGGGTAAACTTGATACTTTTAATTACAATCTTTACATCTAAAGTAGGTACAGCAATGAAACGCTCTGATCCAATTAACCCTAGTATTGCCAAGCTCTATTCAATTACGTGCATTGCCAAGGGGGGAGGGGGTACAAAGTACCCGCAAATAAAATAAAGGATAAAATGATTTTTTTTTTATTACAGTAAGTCGCTATTACTTTATTATAAACTAAATCAATTATTATCTTATTATCTTACATAAAAATAAAATTAAATCCCAGGAATAAAATAATGTAAATGAAAATAAAAAAAAAATCGCTAGACCCTAGGAAATCTATTCTGAACCAGAACTTTGTCCTTCCTGACATCCCACACAGACAAATGTCTTTTGACAGTGTTTATACACACTTATTTTTGCATGTGGTACATAATTAGACATTTTAGACTCTTTAGACAATTTATGGTAGTTTTAGACAATCAATGTATTGGTTACATGCATTGCCAAAAAGTACCCGCGCCCAAAGTTGGGCTTCAGGATCATTCCTTAGAGGGCTTAGAATATACATATTTTTATATAGGTACTATGATGGAAAATATTGTTTGTGAACATTATTAAAGGTTTCATTAAAATAAGTATCATAAATTGATTACTATAAGCTTTTTGCTAAAACGCGGGTACTTTGTACCCCCTCCCCTTGGCAATGCTAGGGTTAAATTTATCAGCCGTCAGGGGGCTTTCAGAATCAACACATCATTGATTTTTAGTCCGCAAGTAAATTCATAACATAAAATTTTGTCATACTTAATTCAATTTGATTTGAAATAAATAACAAAATTTGACCAAGTTAGAGAGAGAGAGAGAGAGGGGCACTTAATATACCTTGTCATAAAAAGTTTGAATAATTTTAATAATGAGAGTCTCACAGGATTCCATATTATTTTATTTTCAGATTAAATTTAAAAGTTAGAGTCAGGTACCTATATGTAATAATAAATGTTTTTTATGAAAATAAAGTAATAACTTTGACAAAAGTTTTTTTAAAAAAAATTAAATACCGACAGTACCTAGAAGACATAAAAACTCTGCCAATGTGACACATGGGTTTATTGTTTTACTGGCTAAAAAAGACCCCCACCCCCCCTAAGAAAAATGATATTTCAAGTTACTCAGAATCTAAAAATCGAATTGAAAAAATCACCGCCACTCGTAACCCGTACATCACCCACAGGGGCGTAGCGAGGGTGGAAAATGTGTGTGTGTGTGGGGGGGGGGGTAATGTGTATGAAAATGCTGATTCATATATATTGGAATGAAATTAAAAAAAACTTTTTGTGGGTATGAATTATCACTGAATTTTATTGTCAAATTGTTGATTTATATAAAAAAAGCTGTAGTTGAAGTATAATTTAATAACCTACATTGTACTCATAATAGCAAATTGATGACGTAAGTGTACAAAAGACAAGATAACGATACGTAGATTATTGATTTCATAAATCTATGTGCCTCGAATCAACAGATTTTTCAACGGCAGATTCGAATTCTACGGTGTTTTAATAGCGATCATTTTTCAACGATTTCATGGACGTTAATTTCAACCCAAGAATTGCCGACTGATGAATTCCCCCATACTCCCCCACTCGCTACGCTCCTGATCACCTAGCCCAAAATTTGATATTTTCGTTTCAAGTTATGTTACAAGACCACATTAGTGTTAACCGATTTTGATGAATTTCATTTGGGGTCTTATTGGTAGGTAGGTTTCATTGTGTTCCGAAACTGTTCGACAATGTCATCAGTCACACATATGTAATTCCATACAAAAAAGTGCCTTTCACGGCATACGGCAGACCAGCATCACGAGGGGCGCGAACCCACGTGGACATCCACATGGGACAACCTCGCTGGACGTTGCTTAACTTCAGTGATCTAAGGGGAACTGGTGTATTCAACGTGCCATAGACGTTGGCTAATTTACCACATTGAATAAGTACACAACTTCCTTTCAGATTACTTTTTTTTTTTTTTTTTTAANCAAGTACTGACCACACCCGGACGTTGCTTAACTTCAGTGATCTGACGGGAACTGGTGTATTCAACGTGGTATGATCGTTGGCTATTTTCAGATTACTGAACTTAATAAACATAGCTGAGTACTCGAACGTCGTTTCGAGAAGATGAGAGAAAAAATTGATAATAAATCTGACTCTTCATTAATAATAATCAACGTACAACCGTTTAAACGCGATCAGAGCATACACATAGATTACATATTACATACACGTTTGTTAACCTATATGTAGGGGAGTAGTAACTGGTTGTTAAGCTGTGTAGAACGTGTTGGGAGTAGTATTGGGTTAGGCTGGGTCTGCGACCCAGCCTAACCGTGCGCAGACTTCACCGCGCATTTTATTTTTTTTTGGAACCCAACCCATTACTACTCCCAACACGTTCTACCCAACAAACTTGGTGTTCAATTCTATTAAATTATATCGGCATTGCACTAACCACTTTTGTACATAATTTTATTTAAATCAAACAAAAATTTTAATTTCCATACAAAAATTGGAAAATCGGCCGTAACTCGAAAACGGTTGGAGGGCTTTCAACTCTGATATTTTTTCTGGGCTCCCAGTCTTTGGTTTTTTTTGGGGGGGTGGGGGGGGTCCATTCCTATCAAATGTTCTATATCTATTACCGTTTCTTATAGTATTCTATGATTTTCCATAAAAAAAATCGAAAAATCTGCCGTTTTTCGGCCGGTTGACCCGTTTGAAGAGTTTTGAATTCTGATAATTTCACTGGAGTCCCACAGTCTTTCGTTTTGGGGAGGGAGGGGGGGGGATTTCATTCACATCAATTGTTCTATACTCTTAACGTTTCTAATAGTATTCTATGATTTCCTATACAAAAATTGGAAAATCGGCCGTAACTCGAAAACGGTTATATATTTTTGAACTTTGATCATTTTTCTGGGGTCTCAGGCTTTCGTTTTGAGGATGGGGGATTTCATTCCCGTCAATTTTTCTATATCTTTTACCGTTTTGGATAAACAATGAGTATTGTCAAAATTTTATTGTGCCCGATCCCGGATTCGAACTTGTAACCCTCGAATGGCTAGTCACAATTTTGCAAAATATGTCCTAAATGAAAGATAAAGATGTTACCTAAAACTTTCTCGCTTTGAGTTGATATGTTGTCGCGACAAATCTTAAGATATTGGCCAAAATTCGGAAAATTTTGAGCAAGAAATTGGAAAGTCGGCCAGAAAATCGGCCGTAACTAAAATTGCCGGACAGTACCGTGCCTATAACCTTCCCCGGGTAAAAACAAATAAGTGTGCAAAGTTTCGTGCAATTTCGAGATGTAGTTCGTAAGTTATAAGCGAACAAATAAACAAACAGACATTCACTTTTATATATATATAGAATAGATAGATTGGGCGTGCTGAGTACTCGGATTTCTCGGATTTGAGTCCGCTCGTGAACTCGACGAGTCAGCATCAGTAAATTTATCTATGTACATTATTACTCAGTCGAAGACCGCTAAGTTTTCTATTATTATTTTTTTTATCTGAAACCGTGCCGATGTGTTCTTTGGTTGAAAATGTTCAAACATGACTTTCCACTTCATGATGTGAATACAAAAAATCTTTTCTCACATTTTATATCTTGAAAAAGTAATATCATAATAGTCCATTAATTTTTTTGGAAGAAAAAGAAATATAGGAGGAATGGAGTATTAAGAGTCTTTAGGGAATATTTTTTGGGGGCTTTGAGTTTGGAAAATTGAAAAAATAGGTTTTAGCATAATTCTACCGGGTATGGTTAGCAAATTCTAGGATACGGTCATTTTGAAATGAATGAAAAGAAAAATGTTTGTGGGCATCACAGCATTAGAAGGTATTTTGAATATTCACTCCAATATCACTAAGCCTAAGTTACACTTTAACAATTTATACCTTATAATGCTACCACTTGGCGCTATTACCATAGCTACTCAATTGTTTTCAGGAGGCTGAGTTACCTCTAAACACAACCAGACCAAGTTGAAAATTCGAAAAAACTTTTTTAAATTTTGGACCCGCCCAGGAATCGAACACCGGAACATCCTTGGTGCAAGCCGTGTGTGATGCGCACTCTGCCACGGAGATGTCATACTGTCATTTTTAATATCTTCAACAAAATTTTTCCTTAATGAATATTTTTCTGTGCTTTTTCGTTCTTCAATATATGTTACTCACAAAGGTTCAAGTTTTGGGATTTGTATTTACATACACTGGGAGAAACAACTGTTGAATACCAGAGAAATGTCACTGTTGAATACCGAAGAAATGTCACTGTTGAATACCAAAGAAATGTCACTGTTGAATACCAAAGAAATGTCACTGTTGAATACTAAAGAAATGTCACTGTTGAATACCAAAGATATGTCACTGTTGAATATCAAAAAAAATGTCACTGTTGAATACCAAAGAAAGGTCACTGTTGAATACCAAAGAAATGTCACTGTTGAATACCAAAGAAATGTCTCTGTTGAATATCAAAGAAATGTCACTGTTGAATACCAAAGAAAGGTCACTGTTGAATACCAAAGAAATGACACTGTTGACAGGGCGGATTTAAGGCTATATCTTAGGGGGGCGGTACACTACTTTGGGAGGGGATACTTCCGGAGGGTATGGAATACCCCCCAGGCACAGGGGATCTGGCGGCCGCTCCCGGGGAAATTTTTCAATAATTAGGAGTCAAAATGTGAGAATCAGTGCTCTAAAAATGCAATCTTGTTTCATACACAAATGACTAAAACTATAACATTTTTTAAAAACATCATGCAATTTGCAAATGGATATTATAAAAAAAATTCAAGTTAACGTGAGATGCTTTACGGTCATTGCGAAATGGCCGGCGTGCCTAGCCGGCGCGGCGCATGCGAAAATCCATGGTACCTACCTAATATTCACAAATATTCAAACGGGTTTTCTCTAAACGACTTTTTTGTCTGTTCGTTCTACGATAACTCTCGAACTTTGATTTTGATAAATCTTTTCAATTTTTGGGCCCTATTAGTCCATTCGGACCCTACTGGCGGACCATTATTGGAGTGAGCTCTGCGTTCTATATTTCACAAAACTATTATTATTAAGGGCCCCATATCTTAAAACTCCACTTAAGTTCTTTTTTTTTTTTTTAATTTGGCTTAACGTCTCTTTAACATCTATTGGTCATTCAAGACGGCGGTTTTACCCTCCATTCGCTGGAAACTTGAAAATCAGCTACCCACATTGACCTTACCCAGCCTGGGTTGGGCCGGAAAAATAGCCAGCATCAGGAAGACGCGAACCCACGTGGACACCCACATAGAACAACCTCGCAGGACGTTGTTAAACTTCAGTGAGACGCTGGGTCATAGTATTATTAAATCATGGTCACTGTTCACTGTACACAATCGAAATTTTTAACAAATATTGCACAGTCACCTTCGCCCTAATTAAACTTTTCTTGAATATAAATCAATGAAACCCTATTTAAACAAAATACTGTGGAGTATTTCTATGGTATATTTAACTGTCAATATCACACCACAATGTCCTATTAGTTCTATAAGGTTTATCTTTTATTCATGTCATGCCGTATCTCCTTCTTGAAAGTGAGGAAAGCCAAATTTTTTGTTTATTGTTCAGAATGAGGGTAAAGGGGCTAACATTAGGTCCATTAAAAGTTACGCTATGTCGATTTGTATGCCAACAGCACACTTTGTATTTATGTAGCTATGATACCAGTGTTCCGTTTGTTTAAAAACTGGATGGGATACATAAATGGACATTTTATGTTTTCTTCGTTCTTGAACATTTTGCATTACAATATATTTTATTGGATAATAAATTTAGGATGCATAATGCATGACTATGAAAACTGAGACAGAATTCGTGGTCAAATAGACACAAATCGTCCGATTCAAAAATGTTGGGTTAGAAAGTCATCCAGGGCGTTTTTTTTTTTTTTTACAAAAACGAATTTGTTCATTGATGTTTGTATTTAAACCAAAATATTGCTTAATGGAGTGCGACGGAAAATAGATACGTAGTGTTCTCAAGCGGTCACCCATTCAAGTATTGACCACACCCGACGTTGCTTAACTTCAGTGATCTGACGGAAACTGATGTATTCAACGTGGTATGATCGTTGGCTACTTGAGTGTCTGCTTTGTATTCTAAAATATGTTCGGAACAAAAAAAAAAATACATATAATCTCTATATCTATAAAATGCTCCTGTCTTCTGTCATGGTGTTTGTCACCATACTCCTCAAAAACGGCTTAACCGATTTTAATGAAATTTTCTATGTACATTCGGTAGGTCTGCAAATAGGTTTTTATCTATTTTTTATACTCCTAAATGTTTTGGAGGAGTATAGTAACAAGCACTGTGACACGAGAATTTTATTTATTTGATTAGTACGGGAACGGCCATGCCTCTAAGGCGCCAAGCTAGAGGCCGTAGCAAAGCACGGGCTAACAGCTAGTTTTCTTATAACATTTTAAAAACATAAATTTTACAAGTGCGAGTGGGTATTTCGCTAATTTGTAGTCGGAGTGACAACTCACACTTGAGTGGAGTTTTGAGATATGGCCCTAATACATATTATAAATCGTTAACTGTTTATTTGTTTGTCAGTTGGTTGGTTTGTATATTCTCCTTTCACGTAGCGGCGCGAAAGATTGGTGTGATTTTTAGTATAGAGATATTTTAAAGGCATATGCTTGGTCGCCTGCAGAAGCTTGCGAGTATGAAATCATTTTAACTGGCATTACCTTGTATTCTGCTCGGAGTAAAATGATATTATTATGCAGTTCGGGTATTAAATTTTTGTCTTCGCTCGATTTTTCTTCAAAAATTGGACGAGAGTTTTATTAACTTTTTGAGTAGCACTCCATTAAACAATATTTTTGTTTTAAAATACTAACTTATATAAAGGAACAAATTCGTTCTTGTAAAAAAAACCCGCCCTGGATGACTAGAAACCCAACACTTTTGGATCGGACGATTTTTTTTTTTTTTAATTTGGCTTAACGTCTCTTTAGCATCTATTGGTTATTCAAGACGGGGGTTTTACCCTCCATTCGCTGGAAACTTGCAAACCAGCTACCCGCATTGACCTCACCCAGCCTGGGTTGGGCCGGAAAAAAGAGCCAACGATACGTGGTGTTCCCAAGCGGTCACCCATCCAAGTACTGACCACGCCCGACGTTGCTTAACTTCAGTGATCCGACGGGGGATCGGACGATTTGTCCACGTCTAATTGACCACAAATGCTAAATTTATTATCCAGTAAAATATATCGTAATGCAAAATGTTCAAGAACGAAGAAAACATAAAATGTCCATTTATGTATCTCATCCAGTTTTTAAACAAACGGAATACTGGTATCATAGCTACATAAATATAAAGCGTGGTGTTTGGCATACAAATCGTCATAGCGTAAATTTTAATGGACCAAATGTTGGCCCCTTTACCCCCATTCTGAACATTGAACAAAAAATTGGGTTTCCTCAAGAAGAAGATACGGGATGAATAAAAGATAAACTTAATAGAACTAATAGGACATTGTGGTGTGATATTGACAGTTAAATATACCATAGAAATAGCCCAACAGTCTTTTGTTTAAATAGGTTTTCATTGATTTATATTCAAGAAAAATTTAATTAGGGCGAAGGGGACTGTGCAATATTTGTTAAAATAATTTGGATTCTGTAGTGAGCATTTCCAGTATAGTGAACAGTGACCATGATTTAATAATACTATGAGCCAGCGTCTATGGCACGTTGAATACACCAGTTTCCGTTATAGGTTTTTCTATGTGGGTGTCCACGTGGGTTCGCGCCTTCCTGATGCTGGCTATTTTTCCGGCCCAACCCAGGCTGGGTGAGGTCAATGTGGGTAGCTGGTTTGCAAGTTTCCAGCGAATGGAGGGTAAAACCCCCGTCTTTAATGACCAATAGACATTAAGCCAAATTAAAAAAATAAAATAATAATATGTATGTAAGATGTATACTATGCTGAACTACTTAGAACTTCTCCATTTCGGTTTTTCTGAAATTGGTGAGAAATTGAAAATTTCATGTTTCATATTTTTCTAGACATTTTTCTGATTTGAGTGATCCATTCCGAATATTTTTTTTATTATCTTTTGCAGTTCTTCGTATACCTACAGTTTTGATTAAAAACAGTAAAAAGCCTCATTTTCGGGTATAACACTCTTTCTCTCGTTTTAAACATTGACATGCCTTAATTTGAAACATGTTTAAAGTACAAGAACATTAATGTTTATACCTACTTATAAAAACCCGATACCCATTTGAGTAAATAGTAAATAATGACAAACTGTTGAACTCTCTTTTTACTTTACCATCCAGTACAAGAACATATATGATTATACCTATAAAAACCCGATACCCATTTGAGTAATTAGTAAATAATGAGAAACTGTTGAACTCTCTTTTTACTCTACCATCCAGTACAAGAACATTTATGGTTATACCTATAAAAACCCGATACCCATTTGAGTAATTAGTAAATAATGACAAACTGTTGAACTCTCTTTTTACTCTACCATCCAGTACAAGAACATTAATGTTTATACCTTCTTATAAAAACCCGATACTCATTTGAGTAATTAGTAAATAATGACAAACTGTTGAACTCTCTTTTTACTCTACCATCCAGTACAAGAACATTAATGTTTATACTTATAAAAACCCGATACCCATTTGAGTAATTAGTAAATAATGACAAACTGTTGAACTCTCTTTTTACTTTACCATCCAGTACAAGAACATATATGATTATACCTATAAAAACCCGATACTCATTTGAGTAATTAGTAAATAATGACAAACTGTTGAACTCTCTTTTTACTCTACCATCCAGTACAAGAACATTAATGTTTATACCTTCTTATAAAAACCCGATACCCATTTGAGTAATTAGTAAATAATGAGAAACTGTTGAACTCTCTTTTTACTCTACCATCCAGTACAAGAACATTTATGTTTATACTTATAAAAACCCGATAACCATTTGAGTAATTAGTAAATAATGAGACACTGTTTCCACTCACATTAACTTGACAGCCAACTTTATGTTCATCAACAAGCTAACATGTTTACATAAATTCATGTTTTTCAAATCAAAAGTTTCATTTTTAAACTTTCCTGGTCCTCCTCAGGTCCCCAGGACTTGCTTTTTCCCTTCGTACCTAAATAATATGAAAACTTGCATGAATATTTGATTACTATTGGATGGGGGAGGGACTCGTAACCTAGAGACCGGGCATATACTTTTTAATGCAATGCTTATCAAGGTACGATACCTAATTATGTTGAAAGCTGTAGGCTGTAGAGCGTACCACAAATACGTTTCGTAAGAGTGATAAGCGATTTTATAAGCGTGATGCGAAAAAAATGTGCCATGACGGATGACAGAATTTTTGACGATTTTTTTATTTACTTACCTATTTCTATTTAGTCTCAGAATTGGAATTATTTAGGGGCTCGTGCCCCCCCCCCTCAATGGGATAAAAGACACAGCGGATCACCATCATTTGATTTTTTTTAAAATGTTTACGTTATTAGGGTTAATGAAATTTGAGGAACACCGACGGCTTAAAGAAAATGAGGGGGGGCACCTGCCCCTCGGGCCCTCCCTATATCCGCGCATGCATGTTTCAGCTTTTCTTGGTCACTCTGCGTGGTTCATGGTTTTTCAATTCATACCCACAGAAACTTGTTGTTTCTGCCTATGTGCATATACTTCCTTTTTAATCCTTGGGTGGGTATTGTTACTCGGGATGGTATTTGAATCGGACCAAAGAGAGAGGTCCGCAGTCCAAAATATTCGTGTACTCATATTTTGAACTGTGTTATACATAAAATCTATATATTTAGTATTAAGTGGATTAGTATCTTATAAAAATAAATGTGTATACTTTACCCAATTTTTTTTTCAAAAGGCTAAAACTTTTTAAGCATGCCTATTTACAGAGTAAATCAGTTCTCAGCCATCTTATATGGCACGTTGAATACACCAGTTTCTGTTAGATAACTGAAGTTAAACAACGTACAGCGAGGTTGTTCTATGTGGGTGTCCACGTGGGTTCGCGCCTTCGTGATCCTCCATTCGCTGGAAACTTGCAAAGCAGTATATACTTTTGCAGTTGATGATTCTCTTTTTCAACCTTATACAAGATAAAGCGCCTTTCTTTTATTCAATTCTGTGAAGGCTTCCAGCTGATGATTCTCCTTTTCAACCCTATACGAGATAAAGCGTCTTCCTTTTATAGAATTAGCGGTCCACTCCTCTCTTTCTTTTTTCCATCTGAGCTGTCCGGACAATTAATGGAACACATTCCCTTAATGTGGTTCATGTTAACTCGCCCATGAAGGATGAAGCTATTTTTAAAACAGATGCTGTTCACACCTTTCAAATTCCCAACTTTGACAACTTTTATTTTTACTTGTTTTTTTTTTTTTTTTTTTTTTTTNTTTTTTTTTTTTTTTTTTTTTTTTTTTTTTTTTTTTTTTTTTTTTTTTTAATTAGCGTACATTTTCATCATCCGAATTTATTTTCTTAGTAATTCTGCACATTTTATGAAATTTTCGCATGATATCAAATGCTTGTATTTACTACTTTTCTTCTGACATCTATTTTGGAGAAAGAACGGTAAAATATACATCAATTAGAATTTAATGGGTTGATGCAGAGAATAAGAAAACTCACTAGAAATGAGTGAAAAAACATCCTCTGAGTGAGTAATGAATAAAATTGAAAGAAGTCGTTAAAATATCTAAACCCTAATGATAAGGGTGGATGCAGAGAATAAGAACATTCACTAGAAATGAGAGAAAAACATCATCTGAGTGAGTAATGAATAAAATTGAAAGAAGTCGTTAAAATATCTAAACTCTAATGATAAGTGTGGATGCAGAGAATAAGAACACTCACTAGAAATGAGAGAAAAAACATCATCTGAGTGAGTAATGAATAAAATTAAAAGAAGTCGTTAAAATATCTAAACCCTAATGGTAAGGGTGGGTGTTTAAAATTTGATTAAATACCTGAGCCCGCAGTCGTCTTAAGGTGCACCGCTGGGGGAGAATTTTTTTTTTAAAAAAAGGGAAGGAAGGTAATTGAGTTTTTAGTTTTTTAAAATATATTTTTGCGTCTTTATTTTTTTAAAAAAATCATTTTTCATTTTTCCACTCGTTTATTACTAGCGGGCTACGCCGGCATCATTTCGTTTTACATGATTTATGAGAAATTTCTATTTAACCAGAGCTGTAATTTTTTATGGTAATTAAATGTCCTATTTTCATTTCAGTAAAAAGTTACTTTGGAACAAAACGGATTTGTATGTCGGAGCAAAACATAGATTTCATATGTGAGTCAAACTATGTACAGGGTGCGGCAATTAGTATTTCCACATTTAAAAGAGCTGGCAAATAAAAACGAAATGAGATATTTGAAAATTATTTTGTATTCTGAAAGCTTGTATATTCTAGTTTTTTTCCATCTATGTTTTGTAAATAATGTCGTCCAAATGACGGCCTTGGCGAGTGATGCACTTTTGGATTCTTTCCCGGAAGTTTTCCATGACTCTCGTCAGCATACCAGCATCAATTTGAATGATTTCTTCCAGAATTGCCTCCTTTAACTCTTCAAAGGTCCCAGGGTGATGTTTGAAGACCTCAGCCCCTTGAGGTAACCCCACAGGAAGAAATCAGAGGGACTCAAATCCGGCGAGCGAGGAGCCCACGAAATGTCATGTCGTAAGGAGATCACGTGACCGGGGAACATAGGCCGTAGCCCCAAACAACCTAAAGCTGATAATGTGGTCCCAAAGTTGAAACCAACTCAAAATTGTTTTTCGATCAGGAACGGGATCTGTGGAGTACAAACCATACCTTGTGCGGAATGCCCTCTGAGTGGCCATAATGGATTCACTTTTTTTAAAAAAACACCTTGACAACGAACGCACGATGCTCGCGTGACCAAACCATTGCAACACCTAAAAACTAGATGTCATTTAGTGTTGAATGCCACAAACTCCTATAATTACTTCCCCTCCCACGATTTTTTAAAAAGTGGGAGAACTAATTGCCGCACTCTGTAGAACGTGGGGAGCTACACTACTATTAGAATGTAACAGCCTAAAGGCTTCAACACACATTTTATTTTTTTGGAACCTAACTCAATACTAGTTTTAACAAGCTTTATCCATCACACGGTTTTGTTACCAAAAGTACTTATAGTAAAGTTTTTTTTTTATATTACTTTTTTCCTACTTAGCTAGCTCTAGAACCACTATGTGTCCCGTATTGCCCCGCGGTTTCCCCGACCCATACAATATGGATGACAAAAGAAACAAGATAAAAGAAAGTAGTGTGATGTTCACACGAGAATTATTTTTATAACTTTTAATCTGATGGTCTGGTATCAGAGATATTGTTTTTAGAGTTTTCCGAAATTTTACGACTTTTTCAATGGTTCAAATTAGATAAATTTATAGTTTTGGTTTAGATAAAACAAGTCGTTAATTAAAATGAGGGGAACAAACTAGGTCACGGTATAATGGCCCTTTGGCCAGGGCTACGGGGTCTTGTAATTCATATACGAGTATAATTCACTCCTCCTGTAGAAAAATTACAAACTCCCAAAAATGGAGTTGAAAATGAGAACTGCCTCCCACTGACACCAATATATGTCAATATTGTACGATAAATTTCTGAACGATGAAAAGTCTAGTTTTAACTCCACAGTTTTTCTTTAAATATTTATTTGTCTGTTTGATCCTCGATAACTTACTCTCGAACGACTTGTCCAATTTTGATGAAATTTGGTATCCCGAGCGAGTATTACGTTTATAGAATTTGAAATTTGATGATAATTTTTGGGCCCTATTGGGCTAGTCTGAGCCTTATGTGACCATTTTAATTGAGTGAAGTTAACAGTTGCTTTTTTGGCGTTGCGAAAATAGCACTTTAATTTATTTTTGATAACTGAAAATACTGTATACCTACAAAAAATTCTGTAAATGATAGACCCCACTCAGTCAAGTCAATGAATTTAATAAATGTCCATACCAGTTTTCATCAAAATCGAACCTAGTGTTCAAGAGTTATCGTGGTAAAAATAGATAAACAGACAAACAAGATAAAGAACGTTGCGTTAACATTAAACTTTCAGACAGGAGGACCTGCTTGTTTTACCAGGCGTCTCTTGGAGACAGTGGGATATAATTAAGTGCATTTTGCAATATTTAATATTCGTAAGGTAACACCGCAACGATTTTATTTTTTCGCTACTTGGGTTGTTTCTTTGTTGATATGACGCTCATGCGCGGATATAGGGGAGGGCACGGGGGCACGTGCCTCCCCAGTTTTTTTAAGCGGACGGTGTCTCTCAAATTTCATTATACCTAACCACATATTTTTTTTTTAAAAAAAATCAAATGAATNCCCCCCCCCCAAAAAAAAGAGGGCTATATCCGCGCATGGTGACGCTCTGATTGACAAACAGTAAAGCGTGGGTTCAAACCTAGCCAGCACATAGAATTTTATATTGATGAATTGGAGATATTTACCACGTAATAATGGCACCCAAAAATCTGCCGGTGTAAAAGTACATTTCAGTGCTATCTGTGCAGTATAAATTAGGTCCATTATAATATTATTCTAATATTGCAGTAAAACTAGAATGTATATCTTCTTGAAATCATGATGAAATGCTAGTCAGACTCGTATGTATGTTTCCGCACATTTGACGTCACCGAGAGAAAAAAAAAAACATTTTGAGCTTGATCATCTGACGAGGGTACCTCTCGATGGATCGAAAATGAATGCTTTCAAATGTTTTCATTTTATGTGCTTGTATACATACTCTTATGTCTCGTCCACTATTTTGTATTTCCGACCGGAATTTCCTTTCCACGTGACCTTGAGTTGTTTCATTCTGATAAGCATCAGAGTTTCCATAAGATTACAACTTGAAACCCGTCAGCCTTTCATTTCTAATGACCAATTTAAAATGGAATGATTGTGCTAAAATTATCATAATTGAAACAATAAATCCATACGGCATGACTGAACATCAGTCATGCCGTATGGATAACGATTGCATTAGATATTACCTAGATGGAAATATATACATATACCTGGGTCTGGGTAATATCATAGACAATACTGCTGCAGAAGATAATGTATTATTCAAATTATTCTGACAAGCAGACATTGTAACAACTCAATTAAAAATTCATAGACTATCTATGTGAAATGTTTTCAAATTGCATCCTTTGAATCTTACTAAGTTATAGTGAACTTTCAATTTTTCCTTCCAGATTTTCCAGGGACTGATTGAGCCCTCTAAATATCTACATTTTCTTCAGATGTGCATTTCCCTAAAAAAGAAAAAAATCCTCTTTTCGATGTTTTTCTTTAATAAATGAACTCCGCAAATATCTGATATGACTATAGATGGTTGTAGTTGTGAACGTTAGTGAACCTCACTTTTGACCCCGGTATACATCCTGAAATGGACTTGTATATGTGTATGTATGTATTTGAGTATATGTGTATGTATGTTTATTACTGATTAAGGCCTCTAAATTTCTACATTTTCTTCAGATGTGCATTTCCCTAAAAAAGAAAAAAATCCTCTTTTCGATGTTTTTCTTTAATAAATGAACTCCGCAAATATCATTGTTATTACTTTTTGTGATATGACTATAGATGGTTGTAGTTGTGAACGTTAGTGAACGTCACTTTTGACCCCGGTATACATCCCGAAATGGACTTGTATATGTGTATTGTGTATGTATGTATTTGAGTATATGTGTATGTATGTTTGTTTGTTTTCACAATTTCCATCCGATTTTGACGAAATTTGGTATACATGTTAAGAAATTTGCTGTATAGTTTTTGGGGGCCCTAATATTTTGTTTTTTTGAAAATATTTTTATCTTTTTAGCGGTTTGTTGTAGAAACGTAAACTTTTTGATATTTTATGGCTGGTGTTAAGGGCTTTTCGATTTTGACAGTTTTAGGTGCCCTGCCCTCCCAAGAGGGGGCAGGCGGCCAATATTTTGTTTTTTGAAAATGTTTTTTTTTAAATTTGATTAAGATATTTTTTTCTATAAATGACTACAACACTACCGCGAACACCTAATCATCTTGATCCACTAGTTAGAAGACCCCAAGTGACCGGGAATAAACTATGTTTCGGAGGTTATATTGGGTCTGCATCTTTTTAGTATCAGTTTTTCATTTGACCTTTTGATTATTTTTTCCCTTTTAATGTATTATAGCCCTATTACATTTTGTTCATCTTAATCTGAAATGATTTTTTTTTTTTTGACGACCAAGTGACTATTCAGATCTTACTTCTTCGTTGGAATGGAAGATTTTTGGAATTCTTTTCAATTATAATTCATTATTTTTACGTACCACGTGTTTCGCTAACCGCATATTTATTACGCCTGCACTTCTATACAAATCATTACGTTGATGCGCAAAAGAAGGACTAACAAGCCAAAAATAACACTTTCGCTTTTCGGATATTTCAGCATTATTGTTTTTTTTATATATGACGAAAAACGTTTATAATTTTATTTGCTTACCCTTTGTTTGATGCGATCAAAGTGACATTCCGAGCCCCTGGAATTCTTAATTTTTACCTCACGGTTCATCCGGTACAGAGTTTCATTAATGATTGAATTGAAAAAATGAAGATAAAGAGTCGTTTTAATAGTAGGACCTTTTAGTTTAGGAAATAAAAGTCCCCTAGAGAATTTCAACTAAAAAAAATTACAGTGCAGAACAGTTTCAATTTTCAGATTATGAGAAAAGTTCGGTCAATTTTTTTTCTTAGCAGAAAAAAACATTCTAGAATGAAGATACTTAAAAATGTTCGTTCTGGGAATCATGAATCAAAATAAATAAATATTTTGGCAAAGAGATTATCTTCTCATGACTCAGACTCAATGATTCATGATTGCTCTCTTGACAAATTAATATAGGTAAAGCTTCAAATCAAAAATTTGGGTGTTAGGAAACGGAATCTTGAGAAAAAAATTCGACACTTTTTTCGGTTTATTATTTTCAATAATGAACCTTTGAAATCGTCAGGAAAAAAATACCCTTACCCCTCAAAATTTTACATTTTTTTTTTTTTTTACGTAACAGCCATTTCGATGGCCAAACTCGCAAAGGTAGTAAAGAGATTTTTGGAATCGTGCGTTACCAGGTAGCGCGCAGCTTAAAATCATCATCATAGCAAAATTTTCAATAGCTTCTTCTTCTTCTTTCTTCTATTATTTTAAAGTGGTGCGTGTCAACTTATAGCATTTTCAATAGCAAACCTTGAAATCGTAACGAAAGAAATACCCCCTGCCCTTAAAATTTAACTTTTTATGCTAATATCCGTATAGGCTAATAATTGACATATGTCCTAAAAACCATGTAATTAATACATTGTAGGTATTTAATTATTTAATTACTTGTATCAAATATAATTAAATACGTCTGTAGCACAAACATAATTCAGATGGACCCGAACTCTGAAGATGTTACCTTTTCATAGTATTAAATAATCTATTTTTCTCAATGAAATATAATCAGTTATAATATTAGAATAGAAGAAATGGCACTAACCCATAGGCAAAGCAAGGTGAATTTTAAACTTCGTGATCAAGACAAAAATAAATTATACCCAGAAACATTACGTTCAAAAACTATTTGTTTTCCTTGTGTGCGAAGAGATACATTATATAGGCAAAGCAAGGTGAATTTTAAACTTCGTGATCAAGTCAAAAATAAATTATACCCAGAAACATTACGTTCAAAAACTATTTGTTTTCCTTGTGTGCCAAATATGCGAAGAGATACTCGCATATTTGCCTCTAAAAACTGGTCCACATTGATAGTGCAATATTTTTTGCAGAAAAAACATTTTTTGCTTTATAATTTCCTTTTCAACTGCAAGTGATTCAAAATCTACTCCGGACTTCCTTTTCATTTTTTTAGATGTAATATTTACTTTGTGCAGAGATTTTGCAAGCTTAAAAAGAGGTTTGAGGTAGTTTTATCTTTATGTGAACAGTGCAACAACAGAGTAGAGAAGTAAAAAACAGGTAATCTGCCAAATTAACCCAACGAGCATAATATATACAGAGTGTATCATTCATTCGACAATCTTGATAACATTTTACGACCTGATGGTATCCCATTGACCATGTGATGCATTTTTCGGTCCTACTTTTTTTTCAGTCTAAAGTATCTAAGGTCATTCGAGGTGGAAATTTTACCCTCCATTTGCTGGAATCTTACACACTGGCTACCCAATCGATCTCACCCAGCGTGAAAATGGGTGCAAACCTACGTGGTTCAGCAAATAAAACCTCCCAGGATGTTGATTAAATCCAGTGATCCAATGGGATACTGGCTTAGGTGTTACATTTAATATACAAATTTAGTTCTAAGCCAACTTCCTCAGGTCCGCTGTACACACCTGTGTACTTTTATTTTGTAGTGCTCGGCGCCCGGCTGTCAAATCTATTTTGTAGTGGCCGACGCTCGATGTACAGTGTACACACCTGTGCACTTTGAATTTTGAACTTATGCGCTAACACAGAGAAAAATAAAAATTCGAAGTTTTAATTTTACTCACCAAGGAATTTTGTTTTCAGTCATTTTGTTTTGTTTACAATTTGAAATTTTCATTTGGCGCAGAGATTTTTTGATGAGAGTGAAGGAAACATAATACTGTGCGGGCTTGCGGCACTACACAGAAAGGGGTACACAGGTGTGTAAATCGGGCGTCTAGCACTACAAAGCACTTTTTACGCTTGGGCCTGAGGAGATTAACGTATGTGTATATTATATTTTGTGCTGGGAGATAAGAAAGGTCTCTTGTACTCCGGTTTTCGGAATACTCGAGACAATCTCATAGTCCTCGGTTCCGGGGGAAAGATTTAGTACCGCGAAGGATGGGTTTTTAGTGGGTTGGTGAAGTTCCATAACAGCTTACATACAGCACTATCGGCTATCCCTACACTCCTCACCAAGGTTCATTTTAGTGGGCGCCTTTGTGAAGATTTTTTTCTCCTTTACACAAAAAACAAAACCAATAGTCCTAAAGCCCAAATACACAGACTTACTTTCGTTTGACTTATTCTTAACACACTGTAAGTAACATCAAATGATGTGGGTTGGATTTTATCATTATTTATTTAAGTAATATTTTAAGTACCTATTTTATTTATTTAAGTAACATCAAATGATGTGGGTTGGATTTTATCATTATTCATTAAAGTAATCCATCCGTACTAATATTATAAATGCGAAAGTAACTCTGTCTGTCTGTCTATCTATCTGTCTGTCTGTCTGTATGTATGTTACGCTTTCACGCTTAAACTACTGAACCGATTTTGATGAAATTTGGTATGGAGATAGACTAAACTTTAGGAAAGGACATAGGCTACTTTTTATCGTGAAAAAAAGGGGTTGAAACTATAAACGGCCATGCCTCTAAGGCGCCAAGCGAAGCGGGCGTATTCTGCTAGTATTTTATATATTTAAGTAACATCAAATGATGTGGGTTTTGGATTTTATCATTAATTTTATATGTATTTGCATTCACGTTTGTTAGTACTTTGGAGGAAGGCCTCGAGAAGACAACTGTGTCGCTGAGGTGATGGTATCTAACTCACGATTTATTATCAAGTTCTTAAAGCCTTTCTGAATATTTCACTGCGACATCAATGAATTCCCCTGGTCTGTAGGGTCACCCAGTAAATATGCTATGCAATGTACTCCTGAGAAGTAAAACGTGCTTTCTTGTTTCGTATACTACTTTGACAAAAAAAGGGAATCGTTTGTATATTTTATCTTTGTTGTCGCCTAAATTAATAAAATTTTATTACAGAATATGTTTGTATGAATTTAACTATTTGATGGCTTCCATAGTATGGACTAGACATCAAATACTCAACTAAGTTAACATAAGGCAATTTTCCTTAAATAAAAATGATGTGTTGGGGAAAAATGAGCAGCAAACTTTAAATTTCCATACAAATATCTTTTGAATATTAAAGCAATTTACTGTCTTTTATCTTATTGTATGTATTTGGTAAAATCCAAAGATATCAACGACAAAATATCAACATTTCTGTCCTCTACCTAACTCAATGAGTTTTAATATCCCTCATAATTTCAGATTTTTAGGTTAATTTGATACTAAGTTGTTTTAGGTGTGACAGATAACATCGGTCATTTTTGTTTCATGAATATTACAACTTATAACTAATCGGCTACTTAAATAAATATAATGATTTTCTATTAAAATGGACCAATTTTAAGAACTTACGTTAATAATTACTATTTTCTGAAGGCATTTTTTGATTAATTCTAAAATCCAGCATTAATTATAATAATAATAGCTTTTATTTATACCATACCCAAATAGGACGAAGAATTTTACAAGTTTTTGGAATGAAGATAAAATGTTGGCTGGGTTTGGACCCATGTCCTACTATTTTACAAGAAATTGAAAAATATAACTTAGGTTGAAATGTAATATATTGTAGCTGCCAATTAGAGGTTGAAAGCCGCTTTTAGGGCGGTTCTGCTTAAAACCAGAATGGAAAGAGCTAGAACTTGAAATTTGGTGCCTATTCATATCAATTTCATATAAGAAATTCAAAAATACAATCTAGTTTGAAGTGTAATATATCAAGAGTGTATATAATATATAATTGTATTTCTGGGGTAAAGTAAAACGTGAACACTCTAAATCGAAAATTTCAGTCCATTACAAAACTTTCTTCTTCTTTTTTTATAGATAAGGGAAGTCGTGTGATGTTCACACCAGATTTTTTTGGCGCTGTAATCGCAGAACGAACAACAGACAAACAGAAGTTTAAAAAAATCTAGAAAAATACAACACTTGTTATAACAGGAACTTCTCATCCATTCAGAATGGACGTGACTGAGGGAAATATTTTAAAGTAAGGAATCTCCCTTTCGAGATTTTGTTTTGGTATTGGACGTAAATTGTTTTGCGATTCGGACTTATGAGTCAATGGGAAAGTAAGAATATATATACGGTGTGATTTGTTTTTTACAACCAAATATAAACCCCGAAGTAACCCCATGAAGAGTGCCATCTTTTTAGAAGCTGTTTGTGCCCTGTATGTTTAACCTCCAAACAAGGAACAGCAATAATATAAACACCGGGCAATCCAAACATTGTTTATGTACTATATTATTTATGATATATTATTTTAATTAATTTCGTGATTCAACAATGGGGAAACTTGTAAAATTCTTTCTCTATTATTTATTATATGAATGAACGTTGTTAATAAACAATGGGACCTATGGGGTCATGTGTGTCCTCTCTCTATATTGACTGAACGAAGATAGGTTTAGTTTTAACGCGTCTATTTTGTGTTTTTGTGTTGTTATGCCACTTTAATTTGTTGTGGTTCAAACAGCCAACACAACAAACAATTCGAGATGTAAAAAAGTATATTTTATAATCGATTTAACAGCTACTTGTAATTTCCTTCAATAGGACAACTCGACGACGGTACAAAATTAGGCTTATTTCGCAATAATTATTACTATTCTTTGATACATCCGTGGAAAAATGAATCTTATATTTAATGACAATGGCAATTTTTTTACCGAAAGAAGTGAAGGTCTTGTTTTAAAACAAGAATTTTTCTTTTCCATGATAGTTTATCTGTTGGACTTTTTGTATATTGCTGAATTAGATAATTAGTTTTTGGTTCCTAATGTAGCCACCGATGGGAGCAAGCCAGCCTCATTAGGTGATGGTCCTAAGCTGGTGTAAATGCACAAGGTTGCTATTATGGAGGGCATCCAGCCTGTAAAAAACTCTACTGCAAATCAATGATGAGAGAGCATCTGCAAAAAGCGAGATTCTACGCAGTTCCCAAGGATACTGTGAGAAGCAAGTTAGGTATATCGTGCTAAGAAAGGGTTATATCTAAAGAGCGTAGGCATTACACACATAGTTGCTGGCATGGCAAGGAAAGCAGCGCCGATCCCTAATAGAATTGGGAAAGGGTGAATTTAAAGAAGATTGGACCAACCGGGGAATTGCGGTGGCCATTTTGAGTGAGTAACATCTACAGTTTACAGATCTACTACATCTATTACTTTCAGAAATGTGAGAATTAAAAAAGAAAAATCAGCTTGACTAGCTGATTTTTGACTAGCTGAATGATCAATCTTTTATCAACAACTTATTTCATTAATAATTATCGCCCGAATTATCTTTTAAAAAATAATATTGATTCTTATTTGTCCAGATTGATTTTCAAGCAACCCGAGGTATCTTATGGATACAATATGATATATGATTCAATATCAAACATGCATAAGACAAATTCGATAAGTTAAATGAATTAGAAAAATATCACCCATAGAGTGCCCACTATACCCACTCATCTAGGGTTAAGTATAGTAATTCATCAAAGTTTGAATTTTCATGTTCAATGCAGCACAGAGGTTGTCATTTGAGTTAACCTCATTTTTTTGACTTTTTAAAATTTATGTTGTCGCATTGTTCTCTAATATTTATGTTTTTCATAAATCCGCAGAAAGTTAATCCGAAAAATTCAATGTTCCGATTCAATAAAATAGAAATAAAACATATCATAGCAGTAAAACTGTAGTTTAACTTTTCATGAGTCTGTTTTGAAAAAGAAATATTGCAAAAACCGAATTTTGACTTCCTTTTGCGTGAAAATTAAAATGTCTTTTTTGACCGAACGAAGTAAAGGTCCGAATAGAAAACATTTTGGGTATCCAAATAGTGAGTGAGGTCTACACAGTTCACAGAATTACTTGTATTAATTGACCACACGGCTGAGGTCTAGTTTTTACACCTCGATTTTTCTATTGTTTGTCTGATTTTGATGAAATGCAGTAGGGACTTTCAATAATCTATAGAAATTGATTAGGTTCCCAGAATTAAGTGGTCTACATTTCACAGGAGTTCTGTATAGTAATATTCTCTTATTATACTTTTTTGAATATTAATTAATTGGGCTATATTAATGTGTACCTCCCCAACAAAATTAAAGAATTTACACGAAATTTTATGGAATTTCAACTAAGCACTTTAGGTGTTTAGGATTTATCGTTACAAAATCGTTTTGTTAAATAAAAGTTGTAAAAAAGATGTTATGTATTCGAGTTGAGTAAATCCTATTGGAAGAATATGAAAAGAAAGAAAATGTTAAGGAGGAAATTAATATACAACGAAATGTTGTGAGTGGCGATTCCCCTTAATGTTGTATTGCTGGGCAACCCTCCCCTCAAGAAAGAGGGAAAAGTTGTCAATTTTACCGAAAAAAAAAAAAAAAAAAAAAAAAAAAAAAAAATAGAAGCAGATCTTTTTTTTTGCATTAAAATATTTAAATTACGAGTTGTTAGAATGAAATCAATAGAAGAAAATTGACAGCAAAGGGGATGCAAAAATAATAATGTAAAACAGGTATCTATAGACTGTAGAAGTTTAATATTAAAGTACTTTGAATAATAAACTAAAGTAGGTATTTTTTCTTTAATATAAAATTTATATTCCATTTTATCACATACATAAGCTTCTTACCAGAGATTATTATTTTTTTTTTCTAGGTAGGTAATCATAAAACATTATTTTTGATGCTAACTAGGTACACATCATTTTTTTATGGTCGGTTTCGAAAATACACCCAGTGCACTCCAGGCTCATGAGCTGTTCTCAACATCAATGCCTGCTGAATATTCGGGAGAAGCAATTTTCATCCTCTTCGATGTTTTATATTTAAAAAGCTTTTAAACTTTCTTCAACTGATGTGTTTTTCCCGTGGTGACAACCTAAGACACCTTATGTCTCATACCGAATGCGGGGAGAGGGTTTTGGGGCGTTGAACATGTTTACATTGTTATTACCTACTATTATCAATTTTCTTTTTACGTAGTTTTCAATTGAAATAGGCATCCCGTGATCAATGGAGATTTTGGCATACTGCTGTGTAGAATTTGTGATTACTAATATTAAGACCCAGGTAATAATAAAATAAAAATAATATTTTTTTTTGCAAAGCATTAATTATACAAAAGCAACAATTATGAACTAACCATGCTAGGAAGCTTCAATGAAATACATTTGCAAGGAATGAGAGTATGGGAACTGTCCTATAAATACATATTAAAGACAGAAATCCTGAGGGCCTCAATATAAGATAAAAATAATTGAAAATGAATATTTGGCCAACCTGAAATTCAATGTTCAAATTTCATTCCATATCTATTTTGAAAAAGGCGAAAAATATTTAAAATCCTTCAAACAAAAAACGAAATAAAAAGAATGAATTGCATTTGCTATATCGGAAACACAATCTAACCTTCAGCACGAAATCAATCAACTATCAAAGTCAGATTAATTTTCAATTTGTTGCCTAGTGAATTAATCAATAAGTGTTTATACAACAGACAAATGCGATAGTGCATTAAGTGCACTGAATGATTATCTGGGAAGTAAAATCTCAAACAATTTGAATAGGATTATGTTTTTTTTATAAAAATATTAATATTTTCAAAAAAAAAAAAAAAAAAAAATGAACTTTTTATTTTACATACAAATAGATCCGATGCTAGGTATTGTTAAAGTTTTCTAACTAGTTTTACGTATTCTTTTATTTTCAACACTGAGGACTGAAAGTTTTTTTTTATAAATAATCTCTAAACTTTTAAAAACTTTTTGCTTTAAATTGCGTATCCATAAAATTATAACGAGAGAAGGTAAGATACGAGTAACTAGATGGAAAATATTGATGTTCTGCAGACAGCTGCATATTTACAAAGGCATAGCACATAGTTTTGTATGTATGTAAGGAAAAACAAATACACATATTCGCAGATGACTCGTTCTGAGAACTCGCAGGAACATTCTGTATTTGTTTTACCTTGCATATATGCAAAGATATGTGCTATATCAGGGTGTCTACCAAATCGTCAAAGTGAAATTCCCTGACTTTTCCAGGTTTTTCAGTCTACTTTTCCAGATTTTCCAGTGCACTTTTTCAAGATTTTGTCTCCCCCATCTGACTTCAAAAAACTCAATATTGGGACCCAGGAACCCCAAAAACTATACAGAAGTTTCCTTCATACCCTAAACATGTATACATACATAATAAGCGCGGCAGGCGAAATTGTTCAGGAAAAGCATGTTCACGCATAAAATTAGCCATTGAGATAAAAAAAAAACTCAATTTGAAAAATTCCCTGACTTTTGGCGTTTTTCCGGCGTTTTTTTCCTAAATTCCCTGACTTTTCCAGGATTTCCAGTCTGGTGGACACCCTGTATATAATTGGAGAATAAGCATAAGGTTGTTTGCAAGCACTCTATAAGGGTGGGTGACAAATTTTGATTTAAATCTAACCATTCTATCGCCAACGATCATACCACGTTGAATACACCAGTTCCCTTCAGATCACTGAAGTTAAGCAACGTCCGGGCGTGGTCAGTACTTGGATGGGTGACCGCTTGAGAACACCACGTATCGTTGGCTTTTTCCGGCCCAACCCAGGCTGGGTGAGGTCAATGTGGGTAGCTGGTTTGCAAGTTTCCAGCGAATGGAGGGTAAAACCCCCGTCTTGAATGACCAATAGATGTTAAAGAGACGTTAGGCCAAATTAAAAAAAAAAAAAAAAAACCATTCTATCTGTGATTGGAGAGTTTTCTTTTTTTCTGTTTCACTATGTTAAAGTCCGCATCTTGTGAGTCGCCGGAATTGAAGTAAGTACATTTTTATCAGACCAAAAAACATTCCCAAAATTGGCGCAAAAAAGTTTAATGGAAACATGAAGTGAATAGTCAAATAAACGTAGAATTGAATGGGGAATCCGAAAATGTAATGAAATTCAGTTCGTCTTATTTAAGAAAATGAAGTTGACCTTGAAGGACAAACTTGACAAGTCATTCAAGGTCAGAATAATTTTTTTGTGACTCCAACAGTTTCGGAATAAATTGAGTTGGTCACTTAAAATGGGACACCCTGTACAATATGAATTTCAAAAGTTGTTATTCATTCCTGCAATTTCAAATTCGAAAAATAGAATTCTGCTTTTGACATAAAAATCCTTCAAAAAATTTTGAAGAAAAAATTGCGAGTGCTTCTTCTTAAAAAAGTTGATGCAAGAACTTACACACTCACAATTTTCAAAATAATACTATACTCGTAAGAGAAGTACCTTGATAGCGGTTATCTACGGGTAAACAACCCGCAGAACTTTAGTTCGAGCCGCCACTAAACTTGATAGTAAAAGACTAACCCTTCTAATTTATTTGACAGTTTTATTAAGCACTTGTACCACATACGGTATAAATGGACTTACTCCAGCGCCATAACCACATGTTCATGATGATTTACAACGTTACTGTCTTGCCGGCATCTGGAAGAAAAATATAAAAAATTATGTAAATATCTAGCCTTTGTCATTAAAATATGATTTAGCATGCGGCAGTAAGAGCATTTATGGAACAGAATAGACTAGATAAATAAAAAATGATAGAGAAATAAAAATTGAAATTGGAGAATTGGCGATTGAAAATATTGTTGTGCACGGTGCATGACATATTGAAGTAATGTCTACTGAAGTAAGACGTAGAAATATGTGAGAAAGATTTTTTGGAAGAAGTCATGAGTCATGAGGTATCGAACTGATGACTTTACAGCGTTTTTTGGCTTAACATCTTTTTTACATCTATTGGTTACGCGAGACGGGGTTTTACCCTCCATTTGTTGGACACTTTCAAACCCCTTACCCGCATTTTTTATTTTTAATTTGGCCTAACGTCTCTTTAACATCTATTGGTCATTCAAGACGGGGGTATTACCATCTATTCGCTGGAAACTTGCAAACCAGCTACCCACATTGACCTCACCCAGCCTGGGTTGGGCCGGAAAAAGCCAACGATACGTGGTGTTCCCAAGCGGTCACCCATCCAAGTACTGACCACGCCCGGACGTTGCTTAACTTCAGTGATCTGAAGGGAACTGGTGTGTTCAACGTGGCCTTACCCGCATTGATCTGGGTTGAGCCGTGTATGGTCAGCAGCACGAGGGTGCAAACCTACGTCGTTACCGTCTTAGAAAAAATTCGTTGAATGATACTTAACTTCAGTGATTCAACGGGACTAGTGTATTCAATGTGCAACTGACGCTGAATCTTTACGACGTTGAATACACCATTTTCTGAAAAATCAATAAAGTTAAGAAACTTCGGACGTGTTCAGGCCCGGGGACACTGCCGATAACTCAAACAGTGTGTGTACTCTTTACAGCTTATAATTTTATTTTATGCAAGTGCCGACAATGTCACTATTTACAGAGATATAATTGCGCATTTCATTTCTGTATTATAATGTTGTAGCTAGGTATATGCATTTCAAATAAGACTATGCAAATACAGATTTAATTTTATTACAACATTTATCCTATCCTACAGTTGTACGTACGAGTATTGTAACAGGTGCATTTATTTCAATAGACATTATTCCATAGAGCCATACTGTTTTGTAAAGTTCCCTACATCCTGCAGGACATTTTATGTACACAAAAAACTTTAACAAAACTAGTTTTCTGCCAAGTATCCAATAGGCTTTGCTAAAATATTCTGAAGATATTGTTTCTCAGCCTGTGTGATAACCGAGATGACAAAGTATCAAAGTCATAAAGATCATATCAAAGTAATAAAATGGCAAGAATCAAATCTCGTAAAGCTCTTTCAGGGTGCACTGAGTCTCGTGGGGTCATTGCAGCGAGGGGGGTATGTGTGTGAGGGGGCGGGGGCTATACCTTAATAATCAATCCATCACAGAATGATGGGAATGAATGTTAAAAATCCAGCTTAACTGACTTTCTTTAGTAGTTCTGTGAACTGTAAGCCTAGCTTAGTTCTTTTCATATGATAACGCCTGTCAATACGTAAACTTATCAGCAGTAATTAGTATGTAATGACATAACAAAGGCCCATTGAGTTTCAGAAAATTAGTCATTTCTAAGAACTTCCAAATTGGACAATATGTACGAGAATAATTACTGTAGTTCAAAAAGACATCGTTTTTCAGTCAAAAATGCTCATGTTGAATGTTTTATTAAAACTTGGCGGAATAGAACACTGCCCTACTTTACATTTCTATAATATATCTTGTCCGCAAATGAATAAATTTATTTGTAATTTTAATTACTCGCTCAAGTATGCAGATTAGATTTTTTTGTCTCTCTTCCATATTTTATTGTCTTATCTTATCGCTCCGTGATTTTCATTTATAATTTTGAATTACTGTGTAAGTGTGACCTTAGTTGCAATTTATTATCAACTAGCTGTTTCGCCCGTGCTTCGCTACGATTCTTATAGTGCTGTCTTTGTTTTTCAAGGACAATGTATATTGTCCTTGAAAAACAGTATTTTCTAAATTTTATTTTACCTTTTCCCGGTTTCGAATAATTTCCTACATTTACCGGTGATTGTATACAATCACCAGTTATCTACTTTTGCCGTAACATATATACATATAATAAAAAAAAATATTGTTAGCTAGAGCTTGCTACCTAACATTATTAGGTACTACTAGCTTTAGCGTGGTGTCCTTGTTGTGGATAGACGAAAGCTTTGTTTCCATACCATTTCAACAAAGTTTGAATCATTACATTATATAAAAGTTTGGCAAATATAGTCTAGTAGTAAATTTCCTTCCACTTTAAAATGCAGGACAAATTTTTTTGATGCCATTTTTTAAATTAAACCGCAGATCTTCGTTAGTTAAAATGGCCCCCTTGAGTCAACGGGTGGCCAACAGGACCGATTTTTGGGTATAAAAAGCAATGTCCTGAGTGACTGATCAACGTACAGCCGAAACTATTATTGCTACAAAATTGAAATTTGGCAGGGACCTTCGTTGCACCAAGTAAGTGTGCATTAAGAAAGGACTTTGCAAAATTTTAATTTTAAAGGGTAGAAAAATCGCGAAAAGTAAACAATCCCCATAAGAAATACATTGGAGCGAGAGAAATAGCATGATACATTTATATAAAAATGTGATTTCATTTAAAATATGCGCAGGCTAAGCCGCGATCGGGGGATGCTAGTTATTATAATAAAGGAATGTCTTTGGTGACTTTAGGTTTTTTTGTTTAAGGAAAGATTTTATATATTTTAATTTTCGTTGGATCGACTTTTTCAAATTTAGATAGAAATCATTTGAGAATGATTTCTATCTAGAAAGAAATCATTTAAAATGTTTCCTTTAACAAAAAGCCAAATATCCATATCAAGAATTTCATCAAATCGGTCATAGGGTTCGAAACTTATCGTGGGACAGATGTTTAAAGAGAAATCGTAGTGTCACTTCAATTATATGTAACAACTAGCTGTTTTACCCGTGCTTCGCTACGGGATACAATAGCTGATAGAATAATGAGGATAAATATGAATGTTCAAATCTGAAGAACAGATTAAAAAATAAATTAACTGCCCAAAAAAATAAAGCGAAAATATAATTGATGAACGCTCCCTTTACTTCCACGGCTGGCGCCCCAGTTGGAATATTAAGAAATCCTTTCTTATTGCACATCTAAAACAAAAACCGAACCTACATACCAAATTTCAGACACCGGAAATTTACCGGTACGGAGAAACAGTGATGAAAAGCTGATAATATTTCATGGGAGCGCCCTTTACCCCCGCGCATGGCGCCCCACTTGAAATATTAAAAAATCCTTTCTTATTGCACATCTAGGACATAAAGCGAACCTACATGCCAAATTTCAGCCACCGGAAATTTACCCGTACGGAGAAAACAGTGATGAAAAGGTGATAATATTTGGTGGGCGCGCCCTTTACCCCCGTGGCTGGCGCCCCAGTTGGAATATTAAAAAAGCCTTTCTTCTTGCACGTCTAAGACCTAAGTGCGACCTACATGCCAAATTTCAGCCTCCTAGGACGTACCAGTGCGGAGAAATCGCGATGAGTGTTAAGTGAGTGTGTTTCTCTTTTATATATATAGATAGAAGATGCATCGGTTGGTGGCTTGAAGAATATGCCTCCTTTAAATCGACCAATAAAATCCGGCCAACATTGAAAATTCACCCATTCGTAACCAGCCAACCAGAACATTTTCTAATCAACAGTTGCCGAGGAGAAGTGACAGAGTGAGGAGACCTCCTGACAGACTAGCGTAACTTATTGGCTGAACAATGTAGCCAACTAATTCTGGCTTCAAAGATCTATTTTCAATCGATATTAAAGTAATATATTTTGTAAATTCTAAAGTTGAGACTTAATACTTAACAGAAGGCACACACTGAATAAAGGAGTATCACCATTTTATTTGTTTTTTTGATGATATATTTGTGTTTGTCTTGGAAAACATACAATCAGGAATGATTACAGTGCGAGACTTGATTTACATACATGAAATATAAATAATCTTTCTGTAGAATACAGCCCATACAGGATACTGGGTGTGCGTTCAAGTAAAATACTAAAAATATTTCGCAATCCGTTCAAAATGCAAATCAAAATGTACTGACCAACGTTAACATACATGATATCGAGGAGGATTTGAATTCATGGGCGTACNAAATGGGGAGGTCTCAGCTAAAAGCTGATTTTGTACAATTATATTTACTGAAATTTAGTTTAATTTTAGTTTTAAAGGTTGATTTTTTTATTGTACAAATAAAGACTATTCTATTCTATTATCCTATAAAAAGGAAAGTATTGTAATGGGCTGAACTTTTCGATGTCGAGTTTTCAAAATCGAATATACCGTTGGCGGTTTTATGCCGTTTTTTGGCGGTTTTTGCATATCCTGCTTAAAATGAGAATGGTAAAAGCTAGAACTTTAAACTTGGTGCCTATTTATATCAATTTCATAATTGAAAAATACAACTTATGTTGAATGTAATATATTGTTGGCCGCTAATTGGAGGTTTAAGGCCGCTTTTTGGCGGTTCTGCCTAAAACCAGAATGAAAAGAGCTAGATTTGGTGCCTATTCGTATCAATTTCATACAAGAAATTGAAGAATACAACTTAGTTTTAAGTTTAATATATTTTTATAGATAAGGAAAGTCGTGTGATGTTTACACCAGTTTTTTTTAAGTTACGGGTGAAAAGTATTTTTATCTAGTGTAAATTAGGTCGAAAAATCATAATATCTAGTGTAAGTTACGCCGAAAATTCATAATAAAAAGTAAGTTGGATTTTCTAGGATGGGGGGGCAACTGCTCCTCCTGCCGTTTGTTTATTACATCATCCAATTATTTTGACTCAGTTGAGAGCTTTAATTTAATATTTCACACGTCTGGGTAAAAAAATTTACCCACCTTGCTATGAATTTTTAAAAATAAAGTAAATAGTAAATTGCACCTATGTACAATTTAATGGATGATTTGAAAATGCAATTAAAAGTAGGTACATGGTTTTGGTAAAACAAAAGAAAAAACTTCACACCTTGAAATAACCCTGCTGGTCAACCTAAATGGACACCATGAAATGTCTTCTATGATATGATGAAACTTTTATCTTTTTCTATCGCCAATGGATAGGTTCCTATAGATCAGAGGTTCCCAAACTGGGGGGCGCGTCCACCGGGGGGGGGGGGGGG
>CM022875.1:40248898-40280124 GCA_012654025.1 Pachypsylla venusta
TGTTTTTTTCGTGTACCTTATGAGGTAATTTTTGGCCCAATTTCGATTTTTGGCGGGTCTGTAGCTTCTAAACGCCCCCGGTCTGGCAACTAAGAAAGCGGGTTTTGACATTACCCCACCGATGCACTTCCAGCCCACGGGTCAAAAATGTTATACCTTATGAGGTAAGATATGGCTAGCCAGCTCCCGAACTATTATACACACTGATGTATCCATCAGTGTAGTTTTACAGAGGTTGTCAATTTTAAAAAAAAATCTTCTATCGTGCCCTGTAGGTGCTAAGATACTAAAAAAAGATAAAATTATCTTATCTTTGTTAATCTAAAACCCACAAAAAGGAAGAGTTTCCATGTAGCAATAATACTTACCTCAAATGGGAAAGTGTAATAATAAAAATGCGAACATTTCTTCCCGTTTTTCTTTTCAAAATGTATTTTTCCGTACAGGGAAAATAATTTATTTTTACCATGTTACGCCCTAGTGAACCGATTTCTCATTTTCTCATTAATCTTTTGCAGATTTCTCATTAATCTATTGGATTGACCTAACCACATTAATGAAATGGTCGTATTGTCCTGCTTTTAAACAAAACGTATTTCACCTTTTATATCTTGTTATATTAAAAAGGGTTGACTCGCTTTCTCCATCTTTAATTTCAAAGTCAAATCTGTGATTCTATGTTAATGTGTACACTACTTCCCAATGCAAAGGCATAAAATATTTTATGTGTCCTACTTCCTAATACAAAGGCTCATTAAAGACAGACCCATGATTTAATGGGTTCTTGTCAGAAGGCATTTTACATATTACTGCTTAAGGCTAGGTTCACATGACCGCGCGGTATCGATATGAACAAATCGATACAAGTTTGTAGAACTAGTCATGTAAACAGTATGTACTATTTAGACAGATCTTGTGCCGCGTGGTTCGTCGTACCGCGCGGTCATGTAAACATAGCCTAAGTGATACAGAGAAATTTCGGATAGTAGCTATGAACAGTTAGTGGATTGAGAATATCCTTTATTGGTAGTTTTCAACGATCTTTATATTTAGTGGAGCACTCTAGTTTCATTTGTGATGTAAATTGTTAATGATATTTATATTTAGTGGAGATGCAAACACAATCTAGTTTCATTTGTATATAAATTGTTAATGATCTTTATATTTAGTGGAAGCGCCAACACACTCTAGTTTCATTTGTGATGTAAATTGTTAATGATATTTATATTTAGTGGAGATGCCAACACACTCTAGTTTCATTTGTGATATAAATTGTTAATGATATTTATATTTAGTGGAGACGCCAACACACTCTAGTTTCATTTGTATGTAAATTGTTAATGATCTTTATATTTAGTGGAGACGCCAACACACTCTAGTTTCATTTGTGATGTAAATTGTTAATGATATTTATATTTAGTGGAGACGCCAACACACTCTAGTTTCATTTGTGATGTAAATTGTTAATGATCTTTATATTTAGTGGAGCGCCAACACACTCGTAATTTATTTAGTGAGGTGGGTAGATAATTTGTGATATAGATTGTCTAATGCTTTTCATGTTTGGTGGAAACGCCAAATACACTCTATTTATCTAACAACCTTGTAATGCTGTGATAGATCATTTTTTTCTCAATTAATGTATAAAAAATTACACTTTGGATTATAGGTATACATTTTTTTGAGGGTGTCATCCTTACGACCCAAGTTAACCTCAACTGATTGGTTGCAATAAATTGAAGTGCCTCACATGCTTCTGGCAGTTGATATCAATTCTAAGTTTTAAAAAATAGATTTATGATAGTACAAGCTTTGATAGTGTTCCATTTACTTGGGTTAAACACGATATAATATAAATTCAAAGAACATAAAGTGGGTCTTTGTTCCACAAGAGAAAAATCTAACCCCAGGCACGAAACAATGCATTCATTAGTAAAAAAGTAGGGGATTATTTATACAATTATATATAGGTACTGTTGGGGAATAGGGATTAGAAGGGTTTGATCAGATACAATCTGAGGATTTTTATAAAAAGACATTTATGAGACGATATAACAAGGTCAATAGAAAAAAAATTCTGTTCTGTCTTGTAAACGCCAACAAATGAACTGCTAACCACCTATCTAACCAACCAATCAATTTTTTTTTATTTTATTATTATAGAACTGGGTAGAAAAAATTGAAGGAAGGGTTGAGGATTACGTGGGAAAGAATGTTGCAAGAATAATAGTAGGAGGAAAAATGAGAGAAATGCGTAAATCAGGATTTATGAGAATAGAAATTAAGTAGTAACGAAGTAGTGCACAAGCGACATAGTTTGAAAACGATGACGAATAACACCAACCCCGCCTGAGCGGAAACTGGTGAAGAAGATTATAATTAATTATGAAAACATTTCACAAAATACATAGTATAAGCTATTGTTATTAATCTTCTACTTATATAGGTATTACGTATTATGTTTTTGTAGTTCATTGTGAAATAGGCCTCTGTGCTTGCAGAGTCCTCATGAAGGTTATTGCAATTATTTATCAATACAACTTTTGTTAGGATATGTTTTGTTTGATTCCTCCGGAGCTTGCCTCTCAATATTTGGGCGAGATTTATTTTTTACAGGCCTAATTCAGATCAAAACCCTATTCCTTTCCATTTACTTGTAAAATAAAGGTTCCTGCATTTTTTATTTTACAAATTTCAAAGATAATCTAAATTAGTACCCGTTTGTTCTTCCAAGGCATAGATTCTACATTCCCATATGCAGATGTTTCGAGAGAGGCAAAGTATGGACCTAAGGATTCACTATGGACCTCAGGCGCTTCCTGTTCATGGATAGGATCTATCAAAATCAAATTGTTACTAATATGATAATATTGCTAACAAAAATGTACTTCCAGAGTTTATATGTAATTCCAATATTGTCAATACATCCTCACAGGGGTGAATTGTATATTAGGATATTTTTTGCCAATATTCCAATATATGAAAATATTTGTCAAACTTCAAAACATTTTTCCTTCTTTTCTAAGGGCAGTTCTGTACTTCATCCCCGCCCGTAACAAACATTCATAAAATATTTCCATTATAGACTGAATAAATAATATTTATTAAGACATGTTTTATGTTCTGATGCATATCGTGGGCTTCATTTATTTTTGAGGAACATTAAAATAAAAAAATATTTTTCAACAGATATACGACAAGAAGAATTTCATTTTTGTTAGGAATTTTTGGATTAAATTTTGTACAAATGTTCCGCCTTACTGTTAGAAAAGCCTTTTGCGATAATATCATATATATTTTTTCTTCTCAAATACCTTTAAATTTCTTTTTTATTTACGAGTTCTTATGCAACTTGTTAATACAAATCTTTTGCTACCTATATTTTTAATAAAACGAGTTTTCAAAGTAGATGGCCCCCAGTGATGAATTCATTTATTTAAATCTTATGAAATTTTTTTCGAATAAATGTAGTTCTTAATATCCAAGGGTGAGAACCTCTTACCCTGAGGATATTACGGGCACTTTATATTTTAATAAATTTTTTTCTCTTGTACTCCCAGCGTTATTATTTTTATTGTTTTCAAAATAAATTATATCACCATTAGAATAAATTAGAAGCTTGGATGAATAAGAGAGAAATAAAAAATATTTTAAAGGACAAAGTTGATGCGAATAAATTATTTGTTTCAAGCTTTCAAAGTTATTAACACTCCGTCCTGTTTTATGTTTCTGAGCTACTTTGAGCAGTAGATTTGAAAGAAAGGTAAGGTTTTTGTTTTACCCTCCGTGCGACTTGAATAGAAATAGAATTAGGTACCTGTTGGGACATAAATAGAAGTGAATAAGAAGTTCATGAGGAATAAACTGAGAAACCAATGATCATGGGGGAATTACGAAGAGAGACAAATATTTTTTTTAAAAAGGAGGCATTATGCACAGGAAGGTTGGGGGAAATTGCGTTTCACTGATGATGCAACGAAGTCTTAAAAGAAAACGTTAAAAGCGGTTAAAATCCGCTGGAGGTATAATTTATTGCATCCAAAGGTTTGAAGCTTAGTGAGACCCCAAATATGATATGCGTACCAAATTTCAAGTCTCTAGTTGTTATCATTCTCTTTTTGGATAGTAATACTGAAAACCGCTACAAAGCGGCAAAAAGCATCAAGGGTATATTCGATTGCACCCAAAAGTTTCGGCACACATTTAGACCCCGAATGAGACTCAATATATCAAATTTTATCCAAATCGGTCAACGCTAACTGGCAAAAGTTAGACGGCGGACAAACATATTTTTTTATTCGATTTTTGGATTCTACGTATCCTGAAACGTAAAATATCAAATTTTGAGGGTTATTTTTCTTCGTGAAGATTTTAACGGTATATTATTGAAAATAATTAACCAAAATGAACCCTTGAGTGAAGTTATTGATGAATCACACCGCAACAAACTTTATTAATATACTCGTATGTATCTAATTAGCCTACGTCTTTATCTAGAGCTAAAATCTCATACATTTAATATTGTATTATGACCAGGATTTCTTCTCCTTTATCAGCTTTTTATTGGTGAACAATCATTGCGGGTATCAAATGAATGCACAAATTGCCAGAAGTAAAATGAAACTTGTATGTTATTAATAAAGAAATTGAATAAACTTAGAAAAGAAGGAAGAAGAAGCAGAGAAATTTAATGAAATTGAGAATTGTTTAGTTTGTAGGAGCAGTCGGGTATACGTATACAGTGTGTGTGTTATTGTGAGACAAAACTTTTCTTATGTACATTAATTTGATAACGATAAGTAAAAAGCTGTGCCAAAATGTTCGTCTCCATTCTGAAACCCAACAAAACATTACTATAAATTTAATAAGCCTATGTCAGTCGCAGGCTTTTATCTTAGACAAAATGGGATGTTGAATTTAAGGAAGACAAAAAAATAAAAAATCTTGAAATCCAATGGGTCAAGTGAAAAGAATGAGGAAAATGCGTTTCAACGGAAGACCACAACCCCAAAGGAGTCAAATTGTGATTTTTTGCAACGATATTATCTGAATGGAACCGTGGATTTAAATGAAATACCACACATTTTGGGAGAAGTATTTTAAAACAGTCAAGGGTGTAGATATGGAGGGTTTCGCGGCTAAACATGGCTTAAAAAAAGATTAATAGCTTATCTATTAAAATGTTATGGTTTCATCTTTAAACAATATCGGAATAACTATTAAGGCAAATTAATTTGTTCAAAGTTTTTGAAAAAAAAAAGTGCGATACAATTAATGTGTGAGTCAAATTTTACTGTACGAGTAAATAATACCGCGTGCTTTATTTTGTTATTATTTTTTTTGTAAAAAAGAATATAATATACCTACATATGTATAAAATAATTTAATAGGCGCCTATTCTAAAGATTCTATTTCCAATCTTGTGTCGAAGAGAGGGGTGGAGTTGGATTCGAACCAATAGCCTCCGTGTAACGAATCCACCGCCTCAAGACTCAACTGACTGAGGCGGTGTTCTTGTAAACTTAAAGGGGTTCTGAAATGGTTGCAAATTATAGCGAGACCGTGTCATACCGTGAAAAAGTGTTTTTGTAAATATTTCAGAGAATAATAATAATAAAAAAAAAACTTTGTACCATTATTAATTTTTTGTAAACTGCATAAGTCCTCTATTTGGACTGTGAGGGTAAAGCGACTCTTCAGTCTCATCCTCGCAGTATAAATTAGGTATAATATTTTTTTTCATGAACATATTTTCTTTATTTATCCATATATTCCGTTACATAATTTAAGAAATATATAATATTGAAAATAAAATAAAGAAATATGGTACCCCACTTGAAAACTCATTTATAGATATAAATGAGTTTGTGTTAACATAATTAAAATATACAACCTCCAATTTGAGCAGCAGAAAATGGTGTGGTTTCAAAAGAACTTTGTTATTTTACATCTTGTATAGCGCAAACATAATTTAAATGGACACAAAAAATATTGATCATTTTTGATTGTGATTTTTATTGTTAAGCTCACAATTTTTCATTTTGCTTCATTTTAAAAGTCTTCAACAACTTAGCCAGCCCCTTCTCTATAAAAATAAATCCTTCAATTTTTAAATCAAACAAAGTCAGGATCGAAGACTTAAGGTACGTCCACATTATGTCGATCGACAATGTCGTTCGACACATTCGACATTTGCTCCGTCCACACATACCACTGCTGTGTGGACCTATTTTGTCAATGTCACATGTGTAGAATCCCAGAGTTGAGGTCGGTCCCTGTACATTTCAATGAAACTGAGAGTTTGTTCTTCAGTAAAGATCATTTTGATGCTAATAACATCACAATAATATTAATATACTTAAAAAACTCTGCCAATGTGACACCTGGGTTTATTATTTTTCTGGCCAAAAAAAAATGAGGGGGGGGGGTTCTCGTGACGATTCCAAATCTGGGGCGTAATTAGACCCTAAATTTGACAGACCTATTAAATTTGAAGTCTCTGGCTCTTACCATTCTCTTTTTAGACAGGATTAATGAAAACCACTTAAAAGCGACAAAATCGCCAAGGGTGTAATCGATTGCATCCAAAAGTTTCGGGGCGCAATCAGAGCCCAGATGGGACCTATATACCAACACTAAGTGGCAAAAGTGACCACCACGGCGGACGGCGGACCTTGAAACGTATAAAATCAAATTTTGAGGGGGGGGTAATTTTTTTTTTGTGACGATTCCAAAGGTTCATTATTGAAAATAATAAACCAAAAGCAATAAAGAAAAGGAAAATTGACTTAGGTTATTATTCGGATGTCTCACTTCTCCGGTTGCATAGAAGGAGGAGGGGGAATATTAGTTAGGTTAGGTTAGAAGTGAGACTTTCGAATATTTACGCCTATTTTCAAGTGTTTTGATTTTTTGTTTCATTTTTTGTTTCAAGTTTACGGTTGTTTAAGTTGTTCATATTTAGGGATAAATAGGTATGAACATTTAAGTTTAACATAATATTATGAACATTTAAGTTTTACGTTAAAAAAATATTATTTTTATTTTTTAAATAAACGCACTCCTATTGTATCATCATTCACAAATAACTAAGTGTTCAAAGCTTTTTTTGACACATTTGACACGTTCTACACGTATACACTTAAATTTTATTCATTCGACTCGACATCTTGTCAGAAAAAAATCCACTTCATTCGGTTTGAATTCGACTCGACAAATGTCGATCGACACGTCCACACTATGTCGACTGTGTCGATCGACACACTCGACATAGTGTGGACGCCCCTTTTTAATATTACAGCAAAATAAGTTAACTTACATTACCATTTGATGCTCTTTCTAATGTAAGCCTCCATTTCTAAGACTTATATTACAGTAAAATAAGTTAACTTACATTTCCATTTTATGCTCTTTCTAATGCAAGCCTCCATTTCTATATTACAGCAAAATAAGTTAACTTACATTTCCATTTGATGCTCTTTCTAATGCAAGCCCCATTTCTATATTACAGCAAAATAACTTAACTTACATTTCCATTTGATGTTCTTTCTAAGGTAAGCCTCCATTTCCTTATTTAATAAAAGGAGAGGATTTAAATTCTTGTAAATATTTTTGAGCTCTTCTGATATTTATTTGAACGAGAAGAAACGAAATTTTGTCTTCAGCTTAAAATATTATACAGATCCTTCTCCATCGTGCTTTCCTTCCAATGTATTGGATCACTGAACATCATTTCATTTTGTCAATTTTAGAAAAAAAAAACATTCAGGAGCTGGACACAGAGGGGCCCAAGGTTGAAACTTGTTACACACAGTATAACGAGGAGGGACTGATTCCGTAATATCTACCTTACTGATTTTAATACCACCTTCCATCAGTGTTGAAGTTTAGGAAATCCAATCCTTTTTTTGGGGATTAAAAAATTTCGGTGTTTTTGAAAACGACCATTTACGGATATAAATTTTATTACCCCCAATAAGGAAATATTGTAGATCCTAGTGAGAAAAATTTAATACAGTAACTGTAATTAAGAATTTTTATATTTAAAACAGTACTGCGTAGTGTTTTTGTTAATGCCACTCAGCAAATAAAAAATTATATATACAGGGTGCCCATAAAGTCTCACCCCACCCCCCGTTTCTCGAGAATGGCTGAAAATATAAGAAAACGCAAAAACAGTTATCCCTTAGATTTTAGGGTGACTAAAAAATTGACTAAAATTGACTAAAAAATTGTTGGCCTCGGCCAGCCGTTTAGGCTGGGCACCGACTGAGTTCAAAATGTTAAATGAGAAGGTATATCAAGTGACATGTTTTAAAGTTCTCGTTAAGACGAGTTCATTAGAGAAAACCAGAGCTCTCTAGGATCTACCGTTTACGAATTACAGGGTGAAACATGTGACCCATTCCCTTTGCGGCCGCATCGAAATGGTAGGTAAAAATGCCTAGAAATAAGTTTTTATGATCCCAAATAAGTAATTTAGTAAAAAAAAGATGGTTGTCCCGCCCACTATGAACGCGGAAATCGAACCTTCTTTGACCAAACCTATCCAGCTGTTTTGATAATTTTGGTCTAAGAAAGCCCGAACTCTGCGGTCGAAGCGGGCGGGACAACCATCTTGTTGGAACACTACTTTTTACTAAATTACTTATTTGGGATCATAAAAAATTATTTCTTTAGGCATTTTTACCTACCATTTCGGTGCGGCCTCAAAGGGAATGGGTCACATGTTCCACCCTGTAATTCATAAACGGTAGATCCTAGAGAGCTCTGGTTTTCTGAAATGAACTCGTATTAACGAGACCTTTAAAACAAGGTGTCACTTGATATACCTTCTCATTTAAGATTTTGAAGCCAGTCAGTGTCCAGCCTAAACGGCTGGCCAAGGCCAAAGCTTTTTTAGTCTAAAATTAATCCCCCTAAAATCCAAGGGATAGGTGTTTTTGCGTTTTCTTATATTTTCATCCATTCTCGAGATACGGGTGGGGTGGGGTGAGACTTTATGGACACTGTAAGAGTATATACACATCTGCTTTAAGGAGCCAAGAAAAATTTACTGTTTTGTTAATGTCACTCAGCAAATAAAAAAACTACTTGCACAAAAGCTACTTTTTGTTAAATAAAAATCAAATTAAAGTCCTTTCTAATAAAAAAAGAAAAAATACAAATCGAAGTTTACAATTTATCTCTATTAGAATGCAATTCAGATCTAAATCCCCCTCCCCTCTCTTTCCAATTCTTGAGTCCATTATTTTGTTTAATCTGTTTTATATCGCTTGTAGGAAAATAAATAGTTTCTTGCAGTATCTTCTTCAGACTGTCCAATGTCTAGATAGAGCATACAAAATAAAGAAATATTATTTTCTGAACATAAATTTCATTAGTAGTCAGTAGCGGCCCGTGAATAATTGGCCCGGGAGGGCTACATTACAATTTTAAAATGCACAGACATGCAAAATTTGCATGTCTGTACATGCAAAAAAGCAATAGAAAATTATTACCTTACCCGAAAAATATTTTATTTACAATTTTCACACTACTCCAGATACATACTTATATAAAAAGTAAAGTAAATATATAGGTTAGGAAACGTTTTGATCGGCCATGGCTCGATGATCCCTAAAAGCTCTTGCATCAATACGGAAAAGCTGTTGCTCCATTCGGACCTTGTGCCGCGTCTAGAGATAAGAAATCAAATCTATGCATTTTGCTCTGGAGAGATCTGTTGAGTTGAGTTTTTTGAAAAAAAAATCATTTTTTTTTAACTCGCTTTTTATTGGACTTCATAGGTCCATGTTGGACGTAAAAACGTATCCTAATCTCTCTAATTGGGTTAAAATTGGTTAAAAAAATTGGATTGCCTCAACACATCTCCCCATTTTTACAAATCCTCATATTTATGACAGAGAAAAAAAAAAATAAAATCCGTATGTAGTTGACATATGGTAGTAGAGAAAGGGAAAAAAATCCCACGTAAAATTTTTTATACCCAGTTGGAGTCATTGATTACATTTCGTGAATTTTGACAACAAGAGAAAAATGGGCGGGCCCATTTTTTTCTCATATTGCACATGATAATGATACATGATACCCCAATATTTTCGATATTCGAATAATGATATTCGAATGTTAATGTAAATTTTCTTTAGTTTTGGAGCTATAAGCATTGTGCCCGTTATATTATATACTCACTGTGAGACATGGTGAACATACGATATTTTTTTGCAACAGCAGATATTTTAAGCAACTCTCATATTAAAGGGATATATTTTTTCAAGTTTTTTCCCTTTTTGGGGGTAGAAAAATAATTTGCTACGTATAAAATTAAATTACAAACGAAATATTTTTATGCTTTGTTTTCTGTAATTTTTGGGGGGGCTGTGCCCTTTGCACTTAAGGAGCAGTCGCTACTGTTAGTAGTTGGGAAAGTGGTTGGATCTCAATTTTGTGCGTGGAACCTACCTAACTCTGCGTTTATCTCTTCAAAGTTCCATGGAGTAATCAGTTTAGAAATAAGGGGGGGGGGGAGGAGCCAACTCGAGCGATAATACCATATTATGATTTTGAATGTCTGAGTAGATAATTCCGAACTGTTTTCTGAAAGAAGACATTTTTCTTTCTCGCCTTTCATAATGTGTATTCTGAATTTGGTTCCACAAGTTCAACCAGATTATCGAATCACATAAAATAAATAAAATTAGAAAATATGAATAGGGTATTAATAATATGAAGTTAAACATTTCATCAAAAAAACTATCAATACAAATAAATGTTCATTCTAAAGAGTACAACTTCTTTTGGAGAAAATTTAAAGGCTTCCATATATTTTCTTTTCTTTTTTATTTGGCTTAACGTCTCTTTAACATCTATTGGTCATTCAAGACGGGGATTTTACCCTCCATTCGCTGGAAACTTGCAAACCAGCTATCCACATTGAAATCACCCAGCCTTGGTTGGGCCGGAAAAATAGCCAGCATCACAAGGCAGCGAACCCACGTGAACACCTACATGGTACAACCTCGCTGGACGTTGCTTAACTTCAGTGATCTAACGGGAACTGGTGTATTCAACGTGCCATAGACACTGGCTTCTCATAGTTTTAAAAATTGTTCTAAATGAAAGTCGAGACACGAACTGTACGAGTTAATACTTAAAAATTGAACTGATTCAAGTTAATATATATATCAGGGATGGACTCGTGGCTACGGTATACTTATGGGTATAACTTTTTGGTCCTTATCTTCGTTAGGAACCATATGATATGCTTAGTCAGAAAAAAGTCTTATTTTGAACTCCAGAATCGATGGTGGACTCATGTAGACACCAAGGGCGTAGCCAGCATCTGGCCTAGGGGGGGGGGCAGCTGAGATTTTCATGTCGGGGGGGGGGGGGTCGATAAAGTAAATCGGTACTTATTTAATAATAAACCCCCAGGGGTAACTGATGATTCAGTTATTGGGGAGGGGCGACCCCAGGGCCTGTGATAAATATCGATAAAGGAAAGTGCCAAACCGGCGAAATTCAACTAGCAGGAGGAGTTTTACAATGGAAAAATATACGGAAAGCCCAAAAAAAAACAGATGGAACCTATACGTTTGTAACGTTTGTTAATTTTTTTGAATTTTCCCACCAAATTTACCAAATGCGATTCAACGATGCGACAAGTTTGCCACAGTTACATTTGATTGTTCACAGTGGGGCTGTTGGATTAGGGACAAAATGTGGCATTTATCGTATTTCGGTACTTGATGACTTTTTTGCTTCCAAAAATCATTTTATCTAGTGTAAATTTAAGTTGCCCCTTCCGTGCTGCATACTCTCGAGAATTTCTAGGGGGGGGCAGCTGCCCCCACCTGCCCCCCACCTTCCTACGCCCATGGTGGACACCCTGTATACATTTAGACAACCTGTACCTATGTAGGTAGGTATTGGTACAGCATAATTACACCATCTTTATGTTAAGGTTGATTATTTTGTCCTATTCTACCCTTCGCTATGTTATTTCTTCCACTCTTCTTTGTTTCCTCGTTGATTTTCTTTTAATTATTTTTATCTTTTCTTTCTACCCTTACTTCTCATTATAACAAGAACAACTTAAGACTTTAATGTATTTAACTTGTTCGAATATTTAAAGACATTTTTCTTTCAATTAAAAAGACATATTAAAAAGGCCAAAGGAGATATCGAATGAGACTGAACGAGCGAGAGGGAGGTAGATAGTGAGAGGGAGGGAAATATTTCCAGAGGAAGGATTTTCTTTTACTTTTTGTGAAGAAGTAAGGAGAGGAAATATATCTTTTGATTAAAATTTTAAATTCCAGACTAAGGTGTGCAAGGTAACTGAATGGCAAGGCAGGAGGGGGGTAAAAAAAATGGAATATTTTTTCTCTCAAGATAGGTAATTGTACAATATAATCCCAATCGTCCATCGGAAGTTTCTACGAGCGACTTGAAGGGACCATGCGCGGATATAGCCCTATTGTTTTGGGTGGGGTGGGGGCACAATCCCACAATATACCTAATAGAAAATATGCAGGGGGGAGAGACTCGTAACCCAGAGACCGGGGGTTTGAGTCCTGGGCAGTACTTTTTAATGCAATGTTTATCGAGGTACTATACCTAATTTGTTAAAAGCTGTAGAGCTTAGCACAAAAGCCCTTCATGCTACAACATGCATTCCGGGAAATATCAAAGGACCTAGTTGAACGTTCACCTTGAGATCTTTCGTTTGCAGTTTATCTCCCTCTCTCTCATTCTATCCATATACACTCTCTCATTCTATCTATAGACACTCTCTCAATAGTGGGTTTAACAACGGCGAGATATGTTGAGGCAATCCAAATTTTATTTAACCAATTTTAACCCAATTAGAGAGTTTAGGAAAGGTTTTTACGGTCATGTCTCTATTGCGATTGTACAATCGTAGTAGCGTAAGTTTGTAGTCGCTTCCAAAAGACGATCGCCCTCAAACTTTTCGATACAAACATAACTTTTCATATTAAAAGCCATAGGCTCCCATGACCCAGTGGTCACTGCACTAGTTTTACACTGGGGAGACCGAGGTTCGATTTCTAGCAGGGGCAAAACTTTGTCACTGTGGTTTGGATGTTTTCGCAGCCCACTCAGCCTCGTGAGGACAAATAATAGCTATGGAGTTAAATGCGCAAAGCGATCCGGTGCCAGCCTTGTAGGTAAAATAAAAAAATTATAGAAAGAAAAATACAAAGTAATTGTATAATGATTGATATTGGGAAATCCTACAATGCTGCAGTGAACACCAAAGTTGTGATATAATAACACAGACAAACAGCATTTATTTATAAAAAAACCAAATATTTCTATTTTTCTTCTATCTCTTTCCGTTGCTCATTAGTTACAATTGAATTTTTAATTTAGGATTTTCGTATTGAATTAATTTCATTCTCAGTTTAAAACTTCTGATCAAAACTCTTGTACAATTTGAATAGACAAATCATGGAACTCTCCACTCCACACTCCTCAGGAAAGGGAAACTAATTGTGACTATGTTTTTTCAAAATATTGTTCATTGTTATATTCATCACGAAGGAGAGGGGTTTGGAACTGCATTACAATAGAGTACAGTCTGTATAAATCTAGAATGTTCATGTTACCTTTCAATCATACAAGTTTAATTCTCAGTAATGCTCATTTGTTTCTTTTTCGAGTAGGTATTTCTGTTAAACTTATAGTAGAATGGTACTTCTCTGCAAGGCCTGTTTTTCTCTTTTTGTCTATTTGTGCCAGCGTCAATAGCTCTCTGATTTTTTTTTTTTTTTTTTTTACACCTTATTGAATGATAAATAGTATACACGGAGAAGAGAAAGGATAGAAAGAAAGAATTAAGAAGAAGATGACAAAGGAGAGAAAGAATTATTAAAAGATATAGTTTGGCTAGTTTAATATAACATAGTTCATTCAAAGAACGGGGTTTATTCCTGAGGAATTCCCTTCACCCAACACTTGAGTAACGTACAGCAGTTGCGTAACGTCTAGCAAAGCTATACTTGGTGATTGATCACGTATGTGATGTCGGTTATTCCCAGGACAAGTCAGACTGGGGCGAATTAAAGTCAAAACCCCCGTTCGAATGACCTTAGATGGTAAAGAGGTGTTAAGTAAAACTAGACTGAGCTCAAGTTATCCATATGACGTTAAAAAAAAATTTTATTCCCAGTGATACGTTAAATAGGCATTTTTTTATTTAACAAACTCGTCTTTCATTTCCTTCTCCCTGGGGGCCTGGAAATATTGTAATCGTAAAGTAAAATTGAAACCAAGTCAAAGTAATGCATAAACCTTGTAATTTTGTATCCATTCTAGACAAGCGTAAGGGATTAATTTCAAAATATACCCTGCTTTCATTCAAGGTAGGTTGTACCACTTCGCATATAATCTGAATTTGATAAGCTATAATCATAAATTCATATATTGTTATAAAAGCTGTGCTGCGACAACCACACAACTCTCACACTATACAGTTACTTAAAACCTTCTTCTCTTTTCTAACACACTAATTTCTTTAAAAATATGATTGGTAAACCGCCCCAAAATACCCCCCACCTGATTAAGTGATTGAAGTTGAATCTTTTAACACTATTGAATAAAGTAATTGAATCTTACAGATACGGTATTGAGCCCACACTTGACGACTCAAGACAAGTAAAATGACATACAATTCGCCAAATTTCTGGAAATTCAAAGTCTGAAATAACAAGGAAAGTTAGTAAATAATTGAGCACACTGAGGGAGAACATAAAAATACACTGTCAAACTTCAACAAATTCATAAAAAATTTACTTCAGAGAGATGGTTATTGCTTATCCCTTGTCTGTTTACCCGTTGGGTATGAAATCTTGAAAAGCAAAAAGAAAAGGTTTGACACTCATGGCTTGGGCTTGACGTTCGTTTCTCCTGTCATACCCCGGAGTGTGGCTTTTCACGTTTTGAGAAAAAAAAGTCAAACATAATTTATAAATATCTGTCCTATGGGCACTTTCTTGTCCCTTCGCCTTTACAGTGTGATTTTCAATTTGCGAACCACTCTTATATCTCAGGAACGGCTTACAGTTTTAAGATTTAAATAAATTGCATTCTTCATGGTTTTTCGCAATGATTCATTTTGCGTGTTTTTTTTCGATGTAACAAAAATTCTACTGACAGATGCGATTTTTGCGAAATTAACTTGATTTTAAAAATGGAAGAATTTTTGGGGGTTCTCATTTAAAAATCAAAAGTATAGAAATTGATAAACTTTGAACACACCAAATGAATTATTTCTAAAACCTCATCTTAAAATCAATTCCAGGCCGTTCCCGAGACATACAAGTACAAAAATTGAAGAGATTTTAGAGCAAATCATTTCCAACAATGAATGCGCCTACATGGACAGTCTTCAAGATGGCTTGTTTGGGTTTCAAGAGGGACTATTAAAACATTTAGAGAATTATGAGTTTTGGGAAAAACAGAAAATCCGTCCTCTTGAAAATCAAACCAAAATGGATATAGCCTCTTTCACTGTTTTGTGGATCACCCTATAGAGTATGTGTTTATAGGTATAACGTTCCAGGAGTATTTCCTTTATGATAAATGATCCCTCCTAGGAAAAAGGTGACAGGGCGGAAGATATTATTCCTGTCACAAAGAAATGATCTATCGTATAATTATGAATTTAATATGAAATTGTGCCCTGGCCCAAGGCTGATATTATACATTTTGGGACTCTGTTTTGACATAAAGTACTATTAGGTTTGCACAATTTTATTAAACGTCTGTAAGTGATATTGATGGCTTTTATTTATTGTAGATCTAGGCCTGACTTGATCTAACATACGGTAAATTGCTCTATTTTTTTTCAAAGTTGATATATGAAACCATAATATTGTAATAAGAAATATTATTGAGGATGTTTGTAGTCATTTTGAAATAAAAGAATTTCTGATTAATTTTGTATCGACTACAATTAAATTGATGAGTCACGAGCGCTTTCGTCTGTTACAGACGAAAGCGTCTGTGTTCTTCTAGTTCACTAGAAGATGTCGTAACAGACGAAAGCGCTCGTGACTCATCAATTTAATTGTAGTCGATACAAAATTAATCAGAAATTCTTTTATTTCATAATATTGTAGATCAAATTTGCATTGAAATTTTCTCATTCCTCTGGACAGCTGTTAAAGAAATGATTTTTCATTTCTTTTTAATAAAGCACCTTACCCTAGGCTTTGAAGAATGGCCGTTGTACCTATAAACAGTTTAATTGTAACTGATTACAATAAAAATATAGATTTCTTATGATTTTACACATGTGGAATCTTTTGTCGAATACAATTATTGAACTTTTTTAAAACACTCAATACGAGGGCCCTTGCACAGGGTGTAATAAGAAAAACTTTAGACCCCTCTTTTCAAATTCTTAAAAATCCATTCTATTATTTCTCAAGGAACTGACACTTTCTATCCAAAAAAATCACCTCCTGTTTTCGAAACTAGATTTCATTCGAATCACCATGACCCCTTTTCTAACTCTAGTACTTTACAAAATTCCATGTCGTTAAAAAGTTAAGGGAGAAATTTACCTATAGAATATAATGATTATCTTTTTTTTTTTATTCAAATCAAAAAGAATCATTTCTAATTTACAAATGCATAATATTTCGGATCGACCTATACCGTTTTTATTATGAAAGTTGAGCTTTCCACAACTTTCTTAATGAAATTTCATATCTAAGTTGTTGAATAGTAATCAAAATGCAGAAAGGATATATTTAAATAGCGGATTGCAAGGACAAATAGAATGTTTACTGGGCTTCGTATTTCTGCGCTATAGAATAATGGTCTATTACAAAAGGTTAGGAGAGAATATTGGAGGTTACGGGGATGAAAATGTTATGTTTTTATGGGTTGACTAGGACATAAAGTTTGAAAAAATTAAGTGTAATGTGGCTGTGTTTGAGCATGTAGAGAGAAGAGATGAATATTACATTCGGAATAATGTGGAGAAAGAAAGGCCAACCAATGTTCAGATAGAAAGATAAGACACAGAGAGAGAGGCTCTAGAAAAAAAGGGGCTGCAAACGGAAGATGATGACATGGTAGAATTTATTAAGAAAGGAAACATCAACCCACCAAAAGGAATTGGGAAAAGTTACAGTTGAGATAGAAGAAGAAATATTTCCAGGCGGGTAAAGCTGCCATGTCAATAATTCCTTTATGAAAAGAAATTGTTGCCAGAGAGAAAAATCATTAAATATTTGTATGTCGGTATTGATTGCTTTCATCGGTGCGAATGCATGTTGAATGAATTTTTTGAAGCATATATATTTTCCGTATAAAAAATGCTTAAATTACTACAAATTTGGTGTAAAAGAAATAATACATTTTCATTCGTCATTCGTTAAGATTTTCTCTTTGAAACGGAATATTTTTTCAATTGATTGATTACTACGGGATGTAATATATTCAATGTACCATAATTTAAATAAGGTACACTGTCTTTTCTTTGAATAACTCCCGCTTCTAAATAAGGGCTAATAAGCCTTTATTTAGAACGAATCAAAAGGATGTCAGGTGGCCCATAATCATCATGATGTGTTTGTGGTGTGCTATTTTTCTCAGTAGTTGGTAGGCCATTGTGCCGTTTTTTTTTGTTTTTTTTAAAGTTCAACTTTCGTCTGAGGACATTCTACTATCCGTCTTTTTACAAATACAACCGAATATAATATTACTATTTTATTTTTTCCTATATTTGTAAACGAAATGCACTTGTATATGTGTATGTGTGTATATGTTTGTTACGCGATACAAGCCACAATTTTCATCCGATTTTGACAAAATTGGTATACATGTTTAGGGGATAAAGGAAATTTGCTGTATAGTTTTTGGGGGCCCTCGCCCCCCCGGGGCCCCAGGGGCACAATATTGTGTTTTTTGAAAATGATTTCTATTTTTTTAGCGGTTTGTTGCAGAAACGTAAAATTTTGATATGTGATGGCCGGTGTTAAAGGCTTTTTGATTTTGAACATTGTGGGGCCCTCCTTCCTGGGTGGGGAGGGCCCCCAATATTTTGTTTTTTGAAAATTATTTTTCTCTTTTTAGCGGTTGTTCCAAAAACGTAAAATTTTGATATGTGATGGCTGGGTTTCTCGATTTTGAAAAAATTGAATAAGATATTTTTTCTATTAACGAAGTCTACAACACTAACGTGAACACATGATCATATTGATCCACTAGTCGTAGCACATTATAGAACCTAAACTTACAAGCAGTGAGCTAAAAAGAGAAAAGTGTATCTGATAATGCTCTGGAGTATAAAAACCTTAGATAAAAGTGGACCCATTTTAGAATTGGTTTTAAAGTTTAAATTTGGTAATAATCGATTGTTCCACATAAGGAAACTGGCATCAGAAATGGAACATTGCATTATTTTTTCTTAATATTATAATCTATTTTCGTATGAAAGTACCTGATATAGGTTATTTTCAACTTTTCAAAAAATCGCAAAATAAGGGTTTCATTAGCTATTAGGACTATAAATCTCAAACATACCTCCAAAGAAGAACTATAAAACGCATCACACATACTCTTATTACCAAATAATAATAAAAACAAACACAGTTTCTTTCAGAATGATATAAAAAATAGAACTCATAATATACGTAAACACAGATATGGAATTTTATTTTTGTGTTCAGTCAGGCGTAAGAAAATAACGGCGAAATGTAAGAAATAATAATAAACGTTAGTGTCAATGATAACATTCAATGGCGGCGTAATTCACTTGTACATGAGTAAGCAATCATTATAGTCATGAAATTAGAGCCCAAATGGGAACACCAAGATGATTCAATATCCCAAAAGGAGAAAGTATACCATTATTTTCAATAATGAACCTTTGGAATCGTCACGAAAAAAAATACCCCCCCCCCCTAAAAATTTGATATTATACTTTTCAAGGTACCAAAAAATCGAATAAAAAAAATCGTTTGTCCGCCGCGCCGTACGCCGTGATGGGCACTTTTGCCATTTAGCGTTGACGAATTGGATGAAATTTGGTATATAGGTCCCATCTCTGCTCTAATTGTGCCCCAAAACTGTTACACCCAACAGTTTTGGGGCAATACACCCTTTGCGATTTTTTTCGTTTTTTAGCGGTTTTCAGTATTGCTGTCTAAAAGGAAAATAGTAAGAGCTAGAGATTTGTATGTGTGTTATATTTGGGGTCTCAGTTAGCTCCGAAACTTTTGAGTTCAATCAAATATACCGCTGGCGGTTTTTACCGTTTTAAAGCGGTTTTCATTAATCCTGCCTAAAAAGAGATTGGTAAGAGCCAGAGACTTCAAATTTAGTAGGTATGTCAAATTTGGAGTCTAATTACGACCAGCACCGTCACGAGAATTTAAAAAAAAAATTGGCCCCCCCCAACAAAAAATTTGGGGGGGGGGCAAAAAAGGTTTATTATTTTTTGCCAGAAAAATAATAAACCCATGTGTCACATTGGCAGAGTTTTTACTTAGAAGCAAATAGGTAAATATTTTTTCTGTTTTTCTGAAGAGAATAACATCAGCTGATGAGCTATGTTTTTGTATCAAAATTTGTCTTTAAATCGATCTAGTTTCACTGAAGCTTAATCAATGTGTTTGTTTTATTTTAAAGCGGTAAAATAAGAATCTATTCCCTGATCCCTAGTTTGTGCGTCTCATCATTCTATGAGAGACTTCAAATTTAGTAGGTATGTCAAATTACAATTTAGAAGAACGATTTCTTTTGAAACTGAGTTACAAGAACAGATTTTATCATGAGAGGTACATAAGAGTAAAACGTAATAATACAATGGGGAAAACTATGTTTTTGTATGGGTACTCAAATAATATGTATCTTGTTTTTTGTTGTAAAACATTTTATTTGAAAACTTTTACATAGCTCTGAAGGATTTCAGTAATTCGTAACATATACGGAGGTATGCTCTATATAAACAAGAGTAAGTACTCTTGTTTATGATGTTAACAATTTCGAATACAAGAAGAATAAGATAAGAAAGAGAGAGAGAGAGAGAGAGAGAGAGAAGAATACATCAAAATCCCATAAATGAAGATTTTTGAAGAACGTAATTGAAGCGAGATTTATAGAACACCCCAAAGATTGGTTATTAGATTTAATAAGAACGGCGATTAACTTTTGAACAAATCAATAGCGGTATCATCGCTTCCGATAGTAGACAGATGGTTCTAAAAAGGTTGATGTTTGCCATATAATTAGTAATAATAGTCCTTATTTATGCTGCCCGAATAGGACTGAAGAAATCTTTTACGCGGGCAGTTTTTTGGGTGCTATTATTATGTATTAGGTAATCTATATCTCAGATTCATGAGGATAAATTCCATGGGTTAGCTGGGTGTGAACCCACGCACTACTGTTTACCAGTCAGAGCGTTTTACCACTACACCAGCAACCATTAATTACTTCACAATGAACTACGTCACTTCTTCTTAGCATTTTCCTTCTTTAGGTAGGGTTGGCACTTTTAGCCAGTATTTTCCACGCCGCCCAATTATGGACTTCATTTACCTTTTCTTTCCTCCAAATCCCTACTGACACAATTTTTCCACCATTCTACCTTTTTTTTGGTCTCCCGGTTCCTCTATTACCATTAACTACCATTTTCTGTACTGTATTTCATAAATAATTCCATTTTTTTCTTTGGACGTGTCCATAACATTGTAATTTTCTCTCTTGGATCTTCTATGAAACTTCAGTAACTTTTATTCTATTTCTCGGCCAGTGAGGATGTCGCCCTCAAGTAACATGTCACACTCTCAAGGATGACCTATTTTCACCATGAAAATCATAATTGGAATGGAAGAAAATACGCCTTCGGAAATTTCAGATACTAAATTTTGTCAGTGACTAATTGGAGCAATGGGAACGATGTGGAAAAAACACTTATGGAAAAGCCATAGTTCACTATGCGATGTGGAAAAGCCATAGTTCACTATGCCTAGGCCTAGTGAACTGTGAATGAACATTTCTTGTATTTTCTTCAATAGACGACATCATTGCTTCGCAAACTTTTTTCTTTGAGACTCCTCACGTATAATTATTAAAACATCGCTTGTAATTATTATCCCTCTTGACTTGATTTACTTGTACTTGAGTGTGGAGGACTCACTTTTTTTTTACTTAACTTCTTTTTAATGGTCCTTACATGGTCACCGAGTTTGTAATACCTCGCTGGACGTTGACGCTGGCAACTCATTAAATTTATGAATATCCATTACAGCTAATGATGAATGAAAACGAATACTACTTTAATTAGTTCAATTTTGTTTCGATTAACAGTTGTAGACATTTGAGTATATTTTTCTCCAGTTGAAAATAGAAAGAAACTTCCTGAATGTCAAAGGGTTGTAGGTGCATCTACCTACAATTTTCAAGTACCTAATTGAGTAAGGAAGATGATGCTGTGTGACAAAATTGCCATAGGACAAAATATCACTATAAAAAATATTATTATTGATAGCTAAACATCTTATCAATGTCCGCAAAAAAACAACACATTTTTCTTGGAGGTTCCGGCCAAAAGTTTGAGAAACAATGCACTAGACTAGCTTTGAATATTGAATATCTCTGTACTTGAAAAGCGATCATCCTCAATACTAGTCTGAAAGTTTCCAAGCATAAACAATTTTTACGTAAAAACCTAACTTTCACAATACTGAAATCTTCATTGAACTTTCATTTTTCAAAAGTTTTTATAGTTTTTGTTTTGTTATTATGCAAAATATTTTCAAGGCGGTACCTTTAAGTTTCATACCTTGAAAGATTTCTGTCGAAAAGTCTGTCTGGAATATAATGTTGAGAGAATTATAAAATTGAACGTGAATTGAAATATAAACATTTTGGTATTCATAAAATACCTATACCTATAGAAATAGACAGCTAAAAGTCGGGTTTTTGATGTAGGTGTTTTATAACTTGGAAATTTGACATAAAGATAATGGAAGAATGAAATAATGCATATTTGCAACTTTCTTTTAACGATAATTTAATAATTTATCAGAGTTAGTGAATATTTTCGTGCTTAATATTTTTACTCTATCTTCCCATATATGAAGTATAGATAGGTAAGCGAAGTATTGTATTTGTGAAAAATTTCGATGGCATTTTTTTTTTTTTTTCTTTTCTGCACGAATTATGACGACTACATTCCAAAAAATGAGTCTAGAAAAAATGTGTGTCCATCCGTCCGCAAAAATCAGCCTGTATTATTTGTCCGATTTTGATGATACTGGGCCACAATAATGCTTGGGACAATTATTCCCGTCAAAATCTTAACATTGAAGATCAAAGGGGTCATTTTGGGGTGACCCTCTAGAACCCCAACGGTAGACCCCATTTTGATGAAATTCAAAACAGCGACCTTCTGTAATATATCATCAAAATATTTTGGACCTCATCGGGCTATCTTCATCTGGGTACATCGAACACCGAAGGTTGCCAAAGGTAATTCAAATATTTTTTTTTCACATTAGGGCTGCCATATCTAATTTTTGTATTGTATTTTTGTATTTTATTGAAAATAACAATTTATAAATACAGAGGTCCTTAACCTAAGCTAAAAAGGAATAAAAACACCCTAGCTTCTAAGAAAAGGTGGTTAATTATGTAAAGTTACAAAAGATAATAATAAAAACAAAGAAATAAAATAAAAGCTATAGAAATAATAATCAGTGGATAGGTTCGATAACAAAGTTAACCTAATGACAGTTGATCAGTAAGTTTTTCGATTTTTTCTTTCAACTCAGAATAGTTATCTATTCTCAAAATTTCGGGATTTAACGAATTTAATAAATGGGGAACAAAATACTGGGGGTCCGTTTACCATATTTTGAGTTTATTTTGGCGATTATGAACTTTTGGTTTCTTATAGGATAGCCTGCTGGATGTTTTTGTTCATATTCAGGACTAAAAAAATATTTATGGTTAGAATAAATTTACTTAAATTTTCAATTGATAATATATTATCTCGATAAGGACTATTTTCTTTGAATATCGATCTGGTAATATTTTCTTGAATAGCATGCACTTGATGTAATGCTGTCTTTGAGGCAAACCCATAAGGAGGCCATATCTAATAAGAAACTCGAATAATGCCTTGTACAACGTCCACATTATTTTTTGGGGAACGCAATATCTGACATGATCTAATCGATAAGACACCACTCTTAGTTTGGATGTTAAGTAGTCCACGTGCGAAATAAATTTAAATTTAAAATCTACTATCATTCCAACGTATTTTTCATTATTACTATAATCTACTTCAGAGCAATCACATATTGTTTCATAATATCTAAAGAATAAACACATTCTAGTATGGCACTTAATTTTTGATACATTTTTTGTTAACTGTTTGTGTGGACTTTTTATTAGCATGATTTTTGTTTTACTGAAATTCATAAAAATTTCGTTATTGTAGAACCATAGCTAATAAATCATGTTGCAAATTAAAAATAGCGGTATCAATACAGTAGTCCATAGAAACTACGGCCAAATCGTCCACAAATTGAAAAAGCGAGCACTTTGTATCTAAAAATTGCATATCCATGGCGTATACGTTATAAAAACCGGAGAGCTGGTACAACAACCGAAGGTTGTCAAAGGTAATTCAAATATTATTTTTTTCACTAGAGATCTCTGACAAGAGCGGAAGACTGCCAAATCTAATTCATATTTTAATTTTACTAGAGAGCTGGGACAACAGGCGAAGGCTGCCAAACCTAATTCATATATATGATATTTTCACCAGAGTCGAGCTGTGACAAATCCATTTTCAAAAATTTAGAGAGACAAGTTAATAGTGACATTGAGACGTAGAGGAAAATTGTATAAAAAGTCTGGTTCTCAATATTGCAAAATAGGTTAATGCAAATGCCTGAATTTCAACGACTGAGTAATTGCATTTTATAAACCAAAATTGAACAACAATTTCGTTTTTAAACTATTTTAGAAATCAAATCTTCTCTATTTTAGATTATTGGTAGAAACGAACCCCAGAATGAACATGGCTCCTATTTAGAAAATTCAATAGTTTACTCAAAGATATCACTACGGAACACCTTCTTATAAAATTTCAGCTTTCTCCCTCATCCCGAAGTGATATTTCTTAAATATGGGTTTTTGGTGGAACCGACCACCGGAGAGAGCACCACTCCATGTTCGAAAATTCAATATTTTATTCAAGAATATGACTTTTTGTACTGCGGAACACCTTCGTATGGAATTTCAGCTTTCTCGCTCATCCCAGGTACTTCTCAATTCCGATTTTTTGGTCGTGAAAACCGTCCATAAATCGGGGAGAAACCGGAAATTTTCAAAGTTTATATTTCTTATGGGGTCCTTATATACTGTTTTGGGGGGTCATTATCGGACATTTTTCGTTATCTCTTTTATTTTGCTCAGAAAAAAATTGCAAAAAGACCCGCTAAATAGATTCTTTTTTGGCGGAAACTTGCTCCCACTTGAACTTTATTTTTTTTCCTTTTTACTACGCACCTACATACTAAAAGGGACCTGCGTGCCAAGTTTCAAGTCTCTACGTTTAGCCATCGCTGAGCTACGTTGATTATCAGTCAGTCAGTATACTAACTGGGCTTTGCGTTTTATAAGTAGGTATACTCGTAAATAGATAAGTGGGTGGCCATTTAAACGTAATAAGAACCCAGAGGCAATTAGTGTCACCCTGTACCAGAATCAGATGTCCGATTTTTTTTCTAACTTAATTTACTTTATTAGATAATAAAGTAAATTAATACTGCACAAGAAATTTAATTGAAAAAGTTTTAGAAAAGTAAAAGTTGGAAATATTATTGAATTGGAAGCTGACATATTGCACACCCAATAATTCCATTGAAAGTGTAGAGAAGCGGGGAATGGACTTATTGTAAAGAAAAGTAAAAGTTAGGACTATTATTGAATTGGAAGCTGACATATTGCACACAAAATACTTCCATTTAAAGTGTAGAGAAGCGGGGAATGGACTTATTTTAAATACAGGGTGCTGCGGCAATTAGTTCTCCCACTTTTCAAAAAATCGTGGGAGGGGGAGTGATAGTGGGAGGGACGTGATTTGTGATATTCAACACGAAATGATATCTAGTTTTTAGTTGTTACAATGGTTTTGTCGAGCGTGCATCGTGCGTTCGCTGTCAAGTTGTTTTTTTTAAAAAGTGAACCATTATAGCCACTCAGAGGGCGTTCCGCACAAGGTATGGTTTGCACTCCACGGATCCAGTTCCTGATCGAAAAACAATTTTGAGTTGAGTTCACAACTTTAGGACCACATCATCAGCTTTAGGCTGTATGGGGCTACCCATTTTTTCGCGATAAAAAGTAGCCTATGTCCTTTCCTAAAGTTTAGTCTATCTCCATACCAAATTTCATCAAAATCGGTTCAGTAGTTTAACCGCGAAAGCGTAACATACATACATACAGACAGATAGAGTTACTTTCGCATTTATATATTAGTATGGATTTATTATATCATACGTGTATAATCATTTTTGGCCTTATTGGTCAGCCTAGGGCCTAATTGTTGCAATTTTTTAAAAATATTATTATTACAGTGCATCGCTTGAAAGATCAAATTTGACGATGACATTTTGAAATCAACAAACGATGCATCCCTATATATTGTAAAACGTTTTTGTTCATTCAAAATTCGACGCAATATCAATGTGTGAGCTTTTGTTTAATTTCCTGTGGTTGAATAGAAAATGCTGGCATAATAGCTCGCAAACATACTGGTGTTTGATATTCGTTCTTGAATAATTTTTCCTGCCTTTTTTTTTAAAAAAAATAAAGAAGTACATATCAAAAATAAGCATGACAAATGCTGCTAAACCCTAAATAAAAATATTGCTAGAGGCATATGTAAATACAGGGTGTTTCCTAAGGCTCATACTTTTGAATGGCTAACCCGGGGAATTGTTTTGACCATATCAAATGATACAAGATGAAAATTAGCATAAACAGAAACTCGTTTTTATTTACTTTTATGAAGAAAATCCATTTCAAAGTTTCCAAACTGAGCGGCCGCCATTTTTTTAGTGTGGAGGATGAAGATTTTTTGTTTTCACAAAAAAAAAAAAAAAAAAAAAAAAAAAAAAAAAAAAAAAAANAAAAAAAAAAAAAAAAAAAAATCGTACGGTGCTCAGCTTGGTGTTCTCTTAAAAATTTTTTAGGACATTCAAAGAAATCAAACTGGGTCATTTAAGATTTGTAAGTTTGGTAGTTTTCCAATTTTAATATATTATAAAAAATACGAAATAGTCTTAATTCAGCATACCCTGTTGAGCCGTTAAGAGGGGAAGAATACTCCAAAATCTGCAAAATCTGATGTATGGGGATAATTTAATTATTTTAATTTCATGCGCCCAGCCCTACTTTTATCTGCTTGGTCATTATTTTCTGTTTTTTATGTTTTCAGAATTCATATTTCGGATTGAGAAAAAGAGGTAAGTTTTTTCTTATTTCAATATTTTTTTGTGTTATCAGTTTTCGCCTGCTTCTATTACCGCATTAACATGGATAAAATAAGTACCTAATTATATTGCCGTGAGACTCTGAGGCGCCATGCTTTATAATAGGTACAAGTTGTTTAAAGCTGCAGTATCATAAATCTCATTGAGACTATCCTGCTATCTCATTGAAACTATCCTGTTATCTCATTGAGACTGTACCCTGTTATCAACTTTTTAAATAAATTAAATTAAACGATAATATTTTTTTACACTTATAATTAACATGTTATTCAAAGTTTTACCCTATTATCTCATTAAGACTATCCTGTTATCTCATTGAGACTATCCTGATATCTCATTGAGACTACCCTGTTATCTCATTGAGATTACCCTGTTATCTCATTGAGACTATCCTGACATCTCATTGAGACTACCCTGTTATCTCATTGAGACTACCCTGTCATCTCATTGAGACTACCCTGTTATTTCATTGAGACTACCCTGTTATTTCATTGAGACTACCCTATTAACTCATAGAGACTACCCTGTTAATTTGAAAATGTCGAACGATTAGTTTTTCTCAAATCTTTAACATGAATCTTTGACAAATGTTCGAAAAAGAAAAGAAAAGAGAATTTATAGTTAGGCTTTTTAAAAGAATTTATCCTAAATGGGTTTAAACGATTTTGGCAAAATGCCTTTAAATTTCAGCTTTCGTTGTGGAGACTTCATAAGTTATTTGCTTGATAAATTGGAAAAAACACTAATCGAATTTCATATTGAAATAAGAGTTTAAAATATTGAATGGTAAAATCTGAAACCCTTGTAATCCTATTAACGGTATAAAAATAAACGAATGTAGGCCACTCGTATTTTCACATAATCTGAGCACACAGATAAAGCATTCAAGATTCAATCCCCTCTATAAACCTCCTACCCGGGAGCGTGTATATTGGATGTGACAGCCACATTTATGCCTCAACTTATCTATTTTGAAGTCAAAAAATATTCGTGCTTGTATAATAAAGAGACCTGCACTTGTACGAGTATGTATGTGTATGTGGCTCGGAATTCAAAAGATAAAACCTTCACATTGAAATACATCATAATTACGTGACGTATACAACAAGGCCGGGTTAACAATAGTAGCACTTGTAGCATGTGCCCCGTACCCACGCTTTAGAGGGCCCCGCGCTTTGACAACTTACACTAGATATTTCGACATTTTTGGGTTGACAATTGAAAAAAACATATCATTTTGAGGGGGCCCCAACTCTTCAAAGTATGTAGTAAAATCTAATTCAGGAAAGTACAATTAGGCACCTACTGCCTAGAAACTTAATAAAGAACACGTATTTTCTCTACCAGCTGTAGGTACTAGACAAAAAGGCCAAAAGATAATCCATTTTTGTACTGGCTCCAAAAAGTAAACTACTTGGACGGTCCCGCTCTGTGAAAGTGCTACGGGCCCCACAGAAGGTTTAAGTGGCGTATCCATTATACAACCAAGTCATGAAAATTATTATTATTTCTTGAGAGTTCTAAGGTTCTGCTCTTAAGCCCAGATTGTCCTTCTATTTCTAATATTTGTTACCAATCAATCAGGTTGAAATTCTAAATTTTTTACTTTCCTTATGCTATAAAAAGGAAAGTATTGTAATGAGCTGAAATTTTCGATGTCCAGTTTTCAATGCCAAAACACGTTTTGGGGTCCTCAGAGCCTAAGTCTCGAGTTTCAGCCATTGGTGCGTGTGTGTCTGTCTGTGAACAAGTTATCTCAAGAAGGGCAGGTGCTACAGATTTGATATGTATGTCAGTTTTATGCCATGAACGGCAGAATAATCTTTTGGTAAAAATCGAATATACTGTTGGCGGGTTTATGCCGCTTTTTAGCGGTTTTCGCAGATCCTGCTTAAAATAAGAACGGTAAAAGCTAGTTTACCGTTCTGTTACCTATTCATATCAATTTCATACAAGAAATTGAAAAATACAACTTAGGTTGAGGTGTAATATATTGTTAGACGCTAATTAGCGGTTGAAGGCCGCTTTTTGGCGGTTCCGCCTAAAACCATAATGGAAAGAGCTAGAACTTGAAAGTTGGTGCCTATTTATATCAATTTCAGACAAGAAATTGAAGAATACAATTTAGGTTGAAGTGTAATATATAATTGTATTTCCGCTCTGGGACTTGAAAACGTGTTGTGGCATTGAAAACTCGAAATTTCAGCCCATTGCACTACTTTCTTCTCTTTTTATAGATGAGGAAAGTCGTGTGATGTTCACACCAGATTTTTTTATTAACGTCTCTTTAACAATTTGTCATTAGAGACCCCCGTTTTACTTACAAACCAGCTACCCACATTGACCTCAATTAGCCCAAGTTGGGCCGTAAATAGCCACTATCATGAGGGCACAATCCTACGTGATCACAAAGTGCACAAAAACACTTTAGTTTTTTCCAAATATCATATGGTCGACTTTATTTTTAAATGAATTTGGGTCTGGTGATATGACAATTTTCTTCGTTATATTTTTTAGTGTCCTTTTCTTCTCTTGTGTACTGTCATGTCATTATTATTTTTTTGGACAATTCAATGTGGTACATCTGAGTAGGGTATCTTTAATTAAATCAAATTTATTTCATTTTCTTTTCTTATGACATTTTGATAGACAGTAAATTTTGTATTAAGGCAAATATAAAAACAGCTATACATATTTATATGCTCATATAAAAGTTCTCTCATAAAAGCAAGAAATAACAGAAAAATGCGATCATATCGGCGGGGAATCTATTAAAAACAAGTCAGTTTTTCAACAAGAACTTTATCTTCCCAAATGAATTTCCTTTTCCTTTCTCTGACATTATTTTGTAGTTTCTTTCCATTGAACAAGAAAATTGATTGTTTACTTTATGGCAAAGTGAATTGTACAGAAATAGTTGCGACAAAATTGTTAATATCTATGTTTGCAAAAAGATTTCTCAAATGGTCCGTCCATTGAACAATAAAATTGATTGTTTACTTTATGGCAAAGTGAATTGTAGAGTAATAGGTGTGACAAAAGTGTTATCTATGTTTGCAAAAAGATTTCTCAAATAGTCCGTCCATTAAACAAGAAACTTGATTGTGCACTTTATGGCAAAGTGGATTGTATAGTAATAGTTGCGACAAAATTGTTATCTATGTTTGCAAAAAGATTTCTCAAATAGTCCGTCCATTGAACAATAAAATTGATTGTTTACTTTATGGCAAAGTGAATTGTACAGTAATATAGTTGCGACAAAATTGTTATCTATGTTTGCAAAAAGATTTCTCAAATAGTCCGTCCATTGAACAAGAAAATTGATTGTTTACTTTATGGCAAAGTGAATTGTACAGTAATAGTTGTGACAAAAGTGTTATCTATGTTTGCAAAAATATTACTTAAATGGTCCTTCCATTGAACAAGCAAATTGATTGTTTACTTTATGGCAAAGTGAATTGTACAGTAATAGTTGTGACAAAAGTGTTATCTATGTTTGCAAAAAGATTTCTCAAATAGTCCGTCCATTGAACAAGAAACTTGATTGTGCACTTTATGGCAAAGTGAACTGTATAGGAATAGTTGCGACAAAATTGTTATCTATGTTTGCAAAAAGATTTCTCAAATAGTCCGTCCATTGAACAAGAAACTTGATTGTGCACTTTATGGCAAAGTGAACTGTATAGTAATAGTTGCGACAAAATTGTTATCTATGTTTGCAAAAAGATTTCTCAAATAATCCGTCCTCCTCAAAAATGTAAAAATGGAATTAAATTAAATTTTGAGATAAGTATGGCAACGGATTATAATGAGGACAATGCACAATATGTCACTCAATGGAGAAGATAGTATGACAAGGGTATATAAGGGTTTAGTATTTTTCTAGTGCGGAATATAGACTGAAAATAACGCTGAGCTTTGAGAGTTAAATGCACTGCACATGGGAGTGGAAAGTCATATTGGTGCCCACTGCGAGGTCTGCCGAGGTGCCTACGTCGCCATTGTCAAAAGGGACCTGCATACGAAATATGATTAATATCGGTCAGCATTACTTAATAATAAGTGTTACACTTGATTAGAAAAATGTTCAACTTTGAGCATCTACCCTAACAATGGAAGAGAAACTTTTCATTTGAACCTCTACCCTCACAAAGAAGAGATAATTTTCATTGGAACCTCTACCTTCACAAAGAAGTGATAATTTTCATTTGAACCTCCACCCTCACAAAGAAGAGATAATTTTTATTTGAACCTCTACCATCATAAAGAAGTGATAATTTTCATTTGAACCTCTACTCTCACAAAGAAGTGATAATTTTCATTTGAACCTCTACCCTCACAAAGAAGTGATAATTTTCATTTGAACCTTTACCCTCACAAAGAAGTGATAATTTTCATTTGAACCTCTACCCTCACAAAGAAGAAATAATTTTCATTTGAACCTCTACCCTCACAAAGAAGATATAATTTTCATTTGAACCTCTACCATCATAAAGAAGTGATAATTTTCATTTGAACCTCTACCCTCACAAAGAAGAGATAATTTTCATTTGAACATCTACCCTCACAAAGAAGAGATAATTTTCATTTGAACCTCTACCATCATAAAGAAGTGATAATTTTCATTTGAACCTCTACCCTCACAAAGAAGTGATAATTTTCATTTGAACCTCT
>CM022875.1:40281293-40292341 GCA_012654025.1 Pachypsylla venusta
GAGGAGTGTCTGGCCAATTTTTGTTACCAATTTTAACCCAATTAGAGGGGTTAGGAGACGTTTTTACTACCATGCCTGTATTTTTTATGTACAACCGTCTAAAATGGATTCATGGCGGCCAATAAAGAAGGTTGTTTTTTTTAAAAAAAAAAAAAAAATCTAAATTTTTTGAGAAGGGTTGCCAGACACTCCTCCCCTGTTCCAGACCCATCTTTTGAGGTGAGAACGCTCCCTCTGGCGGCCAAATTGGTAAATAAAAAAAGGAATAATCAGCTGTTTTCACAATCTTGCTTCCAAAATTCTTCACGAAATAAAATGCGAAGGAAACCTGAATAATCCTTTATTCAAATAAATAAAATTCGACTGTAGTTTACAATTTCTTTGTTTCCGATGATAGAAGAACTATGTTTTGAAAGAGAAGAGTGGAGAGATAATATTAGGAGAAAGAATTGAATTTTCCGACAGTATCTTTTTGAGTAGGTAATATAGAAATAAAACTCGTGCAGAAAAAAAAATATATCTGCAAAAATATACAATTGTCAATAAGTGTCGCTCGACATCAGGCGGGTAATACGTGATAAGTTTTGTAATAATATTGGAATCACCATATTCCAAAGAAAGTATTACAAGACTCGCTGTTACCCAGAACAGTTCTGTCCGCCTGCAAATTCATAGTATACAATTTTCATCTTTCATCTTAAACGGGTTATTGTGCAATTTGATTTTTTTCAAATTAGAAATTTTAACTGTTGCTCATTTTTGCAAATTTGGAGATGAAAATCAATTCCCTTTTATTGATACCAAGTAAAAAGATGCAGCAAGCATCTAGTAATATCAGGAAGCTAACTTTCAAATACAATTCTCGCAATGCCTTTCATGAGTAGGTTATGTTTTTTTTTTTTTTACTTTCCTTATCCTATAAGAAGGAAAGTATTGTCGAGTTTTCAATGCCAAAACACATTTTGGGGTCCCCAGAGCCCAAATCTTGAGTTTCAGCCATTGGTTCGTGTGTGTGTCTGTGCGTCTGTGAACAAGATATCTCAAGAACGTCTAGAGACTTGAAATTTGGTATGTATGTCAGTTTTATTCCATGAACGGCAAAATAAGCTTTTGGTTGCGGTTTCGGCATAAACCGCATTTTGTTTATTTCATTTTTACGGTAATAGCTAGAACTTTAAACTTGGTGCCTATTCAATTGTATTGTATGAAATTGAAGAATACAACTTAGGATGAAGTGAAATATACTGATAGCCGCTTATGAGCGGTTGAAAGCCGCTTTTTGGCGGTTCCGCCTAAAACCAGATAGTAAAGAGCTAGAACTTGAAATTTGGTGCCAATTCATATCAATTTCATATAAGATATTGAAAAAATACAACTTAGGTAGAAGTGTAATATAGATTTGGGCTCTGGGGACTTCGAAACGTGTTTTGGCATTGAAAACTCGACATCGAAATCTTCAGCCCATTACAATACTTTCTTCTTCTTTTATAGATAAGGAAAGTCGTGTGATGTTCACATTAGATTTTTTTTTCAAACCCCGAGTTCTTAATTTGTTGTACCGAATGTCGCTGTGCATGAGCATGCATTTGTACCATACATAAAAGGCGGTTTGAAATGGGGATGATATTTTGGGTTGAAGAATTTAGGTTTGTTCTTTACAGAGCCATAAAATAAGACGTGATTAAACATTTGCTAATCTATATTTAATACCGACTAACAGTTTTTCCAATATAAGAATGATTCACTCTAGAGCAAGGAGCCCAACCTTTACAGAAGAAGATCTACTATAAAGTCTCAGATAATCGCCGCGATCGACCCCCCTCCCCCCCANCCCCCCCCCCCCCACACACATTTGAACACAATGGGAATAATCATTTGTCGAAGGGTTCCTAAAAAGGTTCAAAATAAAGGAGGAATATTTCAAAGAAAATGTGATGAGAAAATAACACGGATAAAATAACTATCAACAAATAATAGCTATCTAATGAGAGGCTTAACTTTGAATCTTATTTACAAATTTGTTGAAGTTTGGTGAGTAAGACGATAATGCTGGGCTCAGGCATTGCGTGGTGTGTTCGTCGGTTAAACTCGATCGGTTTATATTTTTGATTATCTTCATGTAAGAAAAAGCGGATTCTCACTGGTAGGTTGAACCAAAGTGTGTGTGTATCATTTCAATACTTCTTCTTAGGTTTGGATTACAAAAGTTTTCTTTCTCTGATCTGACCTTCCCTACTACCAGTGGACAATTTCTCCTCATTTCTATTTTCTCCTCCTATTTCTCATGAGTTCTCAAGGGGATGTAAACTTGTGTTAGATGTAAACCTCGTTCACAATTATTTTGCACTTTATATTGCTACAAAAACATTTTTTTATGCTTTTAGACTTTTAGAGCGTCATCTTATCTCTCTGGACGTGATCGACCTAAAATCACTCCGCGATCGACCGATCGATCGCGATCGACGGGTTGGGCAGCCCTGCTCTAGAGAAACAATTCTATATAATTCATCCCACGGACATGATTGTCAGACGCCTGGAAAATCAGGAGGTTTTCTGCGCCAAAATAAATGTCTTATCGTTGATAAAGGGTTTAAAGGTTTCCCGTGAATCTTCAAAATTTTATGGCGGTTTTATTGTTCAAATATAACTTTTATCAAATATGGTCCAAATTTAACAAACCATTCCCTCATTTGAAATCTTTTAAGCTTAAGTAATTTTTGAGTACCTAATTCCATTTTTTATGGTTAAGATATATAATCAGAGTAAAAGAAAGCTAAACAAAAGTATTTGTAATAAATTTAATAAAATTGGAGTTCTCTTTGCCACGACAATTGTTTCTATTTAAAAATATGTAGGTCAAGTATATTTATGATTTTTATACATCCCTTATATTTGGTTTGGACTTAAAATTGGGTACACCAACTGTCACGGTAATTTTATATTAATTTGTTTTAGTTTGCACGAAAATAATTTATGACAATTTTAATTGTTTAAATCCTTGTAATTTTTTCATAAATCAAAATAAAACCAGAATGTATGTATGTGTGGAGAGGAGAACTATTTGTACATTCAATCTATGTATGATTTATTATTTTTCATACTAATATAATGTGTTTAAGGCAAATAGGTATGGTTGCAATAAATTTATGAAGGGAGCTCTCAGACACCAGCAAGGTACTTATCCCTACCTTGATTTAAGTCCTGAGTATATAAGTCATGATAATCACCTCTCAGAACTAAAAATATTAATAATTACACAGTGATGAATTTTCCTATTTTCAGTTTCATAATTTTAAAAAGAAAATACTTTTTTGGTTCATATAAATGTATTCCTAAATAGGGCCTATTCTATTAACCCATGATATCAGTATAAAGCTCAAAGAAGAACAAACAAAGGAACAAGCACACTTTTTTATTTGTATTTATCAAATTTGTTGATTGATTTAAGCAGGGTCCACACTTATGTTGCAAATGTTGTACAACATAATATATGTTGGGCAACATGTTGCATGATTCCAAAAATATGGAACATTTCTTAGAAACATTGAAAGTGTGGACCGTGTACCGTGTCGGACTACATCGGCAGGATCCACACTTATGTTGCAAATGTTGTACAACATTGTTGTACAACATATGTTGGGCAACATTTTCAAACATATGTTGGGCAACATTTCAAACATATGTTGGGCAACATTTTCAACATAAGTGTGGACCCTGCTTAACATAATCATGTTCCTTGGAGACATTGTAAATGAATAGTATCCGATGTATGAGAACTTTGGAAGCACGAAAAGAATACTTTAGTTAGAATATCAATATAGGTGTTCGAAAATGATATAAAGAATAAATATAAGAACAAAAATATGAAACAAAGCAAAGGAATCTAGAATGTGGAGCAAAATGTAGATATATTGATAAGCAAAATAGAGAATACGGAATTGATATATTGATAAGATAAATAGAGAATACCGAATAATAGAATGAATATAAGAACAAAATATGAAACAAAGCAAAATAATTTAGAATGTGGAGCAAAATGTAGATATATTCATAAGATAAATAGAGAATACCGAATAATAGAATGAATATAAGAACAAAATATGAAACAAAGCAAAAGAATTTAGAATGTGGAGCAAAATGTAGATATATTGATAAGATAAATAGAGAATACCGAATAATAGAATGAATATAAGAACAAAAATATGAAACAAAGCAAAAGAATTTAGAATGTGGAACAAAATGTAGATATAGGTAGTTATATTGATAAGATAAATAGAGAATACGGAATAATAGAATGAATATAAGAACAAAAATATGGAACAAAGCAAAAGAATTTAGAATGTGGAACAAAATGTAGATATAGGTAGTTATATTGATAAGATAAATAGAGAATACGGAATAATAGAATGAATATAAGAACAAAAATATGAAACAAAGCAAAAGAATTTGGAATGTGGAGCAAAATGTAGATATAGGTAGTTATATTGATAAGATAAATAGAGAATACCGAATAATAGTAAAATTGTAAGCCAAAAATAAAAGAAGACGCTAGATTGGGCATTCGCCCAATCTAGCGTCTTCAAATCGAAAATGGATACTATTTTCCATTACTGAAAAAGATTTTTTTTAGAGAAAGAGAAAAAGTTGAAAGACAATAATAGATAGTAATGCGAAAGAAAACACATTTCCAAAGCTCAAACATTAATAATATCTTAAATGAAATTTAACGATCTTCGTTTTTGCAATCTAGTGTCCCTGCTTTTGTGAGAGATGAAACATTTGCTTTTATTTTTGCCGCTCCCTTTATTCTGTCCAATATAAACCACAAATTTTATAAAATCAATTCGTGCGTTTAACTTATTCAACAATGGAGCAAGCAAACCATTTTCATGATGTTTTATTCTTTCTTTTCGTATCATATGGGAGCTAATATTATCCTTTACAGCAAGCATGTCAAACTAGTAGTCTGCAGGCTATTTGCGTCATATGACTGGAAATTGACATATATTTCGTGGGTGTGAAAAACAAAACATTCAAAAATTTGTTAATTAAATCTGTAAAAAAAACAAACGAAAGTAAAACAAACGAAACGAAGTAAAACAGACAAAAGTAAAACAAACGAAAACCTACCCACAAGACTCACTGTTCTCTCCAGATGATATGGAAAAACAATGAAAGAGGTTCTCTTTATCACCTTGTTAGGGTTTCGGTCTCCCACTTTTTGTGAAGATTTTGTAGGCAATGATTGAATTATAAATTATTAGAATCCTTTGGGATTAACTGCAACCCGATCATTTATGAAGACTTTTAATTAATGATCCCCCATGCTGTATGAAGTTGATATGCCTGCTATACAGCCTTGATTTATTTTTACTTTGTTGCAAAATAATTAAGGAAACTCATTTTCAATACAATTTTATTGCCAAAGAAAATTAAGTTTGTGTTTATATTATACGATTGAAGTCACTGATTAATGATTGGATTATGGCATTGTGAAGTTCTGATGTTAACGCTGCTATATGTTGAGTACTGGGTACCTATGAAAAAATAAGTTGAAAATAAATAAATAAATCCGTAAATAAAAAAGTTTTTTTTTGGGAAAACTTTAAAATCAGATGTTAACGCTGCTATATGTTGAGTACTGGGCACCTGTGAAAAAATAAGTTAAAAATAAATAAATAAATCCGTAAATAAAGAAGTTGTTTTTGGGGAAACTTTAAAATCAGATGCTATGCCATATTTCTATTTGATTTATTTTTTAATACAAGGTGATTCAGTGTTTGGATCTGCTGAACATTTAGAATGGGGTGTTCGAATTCAATTTCCATCGAAATACATTTTACATCATACCTACTTGAACAACCCAAAATCATAGAGTGGAAAAAGTTACTCGAAATTTATTCATTTTTCAAAAGTATTATTCCAAATATTCAAAAAAGGTTTTGTACGATATTTAACATAGGTAGTCCAAAAAACATGCAGGATATGGACTGGTTCTCCGAAAATTCCGTCATTTGCTAAATATCTAGCGGGCAGCAAATAATTACAAAAAAAAAAAAANAAAAAAAAAAAAAAAAAAAAAAAAAAAAAAAAAAAAAAAAAAAAAAAATATGTGATTTTTTACTAATAAGTCAAAATAAGCTTCTTCAGGAGGTATTCAGACAGGAGGATAAAATTTATTTTCTTAGATGAAATTATCCCCTTTTAATCTCAATTTTATAATGGGAAACATTATATAAAATGTGTTGTTTAGGAAAAACTCAAAATAAGGTAGATATTTTTCAAGATTAATTGATTGATGAAGAGAAATATTGTTTGAATCGAGTTCTATTTTACAGTCCAATGATTTTTTCAAAAGTTATTTTTTAGTAATTAAATTATCTATATAGGTCATTGAAGATAGAGAAAATTCCAGATACAAAAATCATTCCCCCCCGATAGCCCCCAGATGGAAAAATATCCTTGTATTAGACTGCCTTACTGGAAAATAAAGGAGGCTGAGAGAAAATTTAACTTTGATGCTTAGGCAACTTTCTGTTTTTATGCTATGAAAATAGAAAGTTTTCTCAGCATTTGCTGAACAAAAAATGGACATTTCATCCATTGGGATTTTGTGAGAGAGTTTCAATCTATGACTGGTACTTTTTTCTTAACAACATGTTAATTTTAAAGGCTCTGATCCACTGGGACCTTTAATGTGCAAAAATTTTAAAGGACGTTTGCGAGTATAAATCCCAATAAGGCGTCGATGTTCAACAGATCATACCAGACAAGACAACGTGTGTCAGAATTAATCCAACAATGGTTCTGGTAGATTAGAGCTCCAAAAGGATATAATATACCTCTAACCAAAATCAATTTACTTCCTTCATTTGTCACATGATGAGTCAGACGGCATATAACTGGGCTTTCTGTTTTACTAGCTGTTTGCCTGTGCTCCGCTATGATGGAACCGAACCCCAGAGTGAACACGGCTACCATTTAGAAAATTCAATATTTTACTCAACCATATTATTTTTTGTACTGCGGAACACCTTCGTATTCAATTTCAGTTTTCTCGCCTATCCCAATGTGGTACTTTTCAATTATGGATTTTATGGTGGAATCGACCCCTAAGGTGAGCACGGCTCTTATTAAAAAAAAAATCAATATTTTTGTACGAATTTCAACTTTCTCGCTTATCCCGAAGGTGTATACACCTCGATTACTTTGGGTGGTGAATAAATCGGGCAGAAACAGGGAAATTTCAATTTTTATATTTTTAATCATTTATCAGAAATTTCTCAATCATTCTGTGTATTTTTTCGTTATCTCTTTTAGTTTGCCCAGAAAAAAAATTGAAAAAAAAAATCGCTAAAATGTGTCATTTTTGGCGGTAACTTGCTTCCACTTGAACATTCGATTTTGTCCTTTCTTATTGCGCACCTACATACTTAAAAGAGTCTCTATGTTTAGCCATAGTTGATTATCAGTCAGTAAGTGTACCAACTGGGCTTTGCATTTTTTAAGTATAGATAGATAAGCTGACTACAATATTTTTAACGCCTGGCTCGTTTCCACGATAATCCTTGAACGCAAAGTTCGATCTGATGGAACTAAATTTAGGATGGACTTTTATTACGTTCATAGATATAACCCAGCATGGAATCGGCTATTTTAACTATTATGGAAAAGAGCCCCTTTTATGATCTGACAGAAACTTCCTAATGTAATCCAGGAGTGTTAATTATACGCCAACATAAGCAAAAAAGAATGTTCCATAAAACTGAACAACTATTTGAAGGAGAGAATATAGCCATCATAACGTCATGCTTGAAGTTGTCCCCAGGTGAAAATAAAATAAAATATGTCTTTATTTTTGCGACTGCATTAAAACGAAGAAAATGTTCATCGTTTTTATTAATTAGCTGAGAGTTCTTATAAGATAAGACTACTTTTTCTTTCCTCTTTTTGTAAAAATACAGACCTAGGTAGTCATAGTTTCATTTATAGTCCACTAGCAGTTGTACCCCGTGTTTCGCAAGTGTACCCCGTGTTTCGCCATTATTCAATTAAATTTTTCCATTATTTTTTTCAACCATATTTAGCTCTCTCCCTTGTTTGAGTAAAAGACGGACGCTAGTCGACGCAAATTTAATGCTTATAAAGTTTGATGGACATGAAATTTCTCATAAAATTTATCGTTCGGATGTTATGAAGAAATAGATAAAATTAACGTCAAAATCTGACTTTTTTGGGTGCTAATAAACCACGTTTTGTCCTTTGAATAATCAAGCGATATTGATGTCATTGTTTAATATGAGTGATACAAGGGTTGTCCTTTGAATAATCAAGCGATATTGATGTCATTGTTTAATATGAGTGATACAAGGGGGTTCCCATCACATATTTCATGCAAAATTTCAGTGAAAAATATTGAAAAAATGTTTTTTCCAAAAGATTTTCTATCTCATGCCCGAAAAGTACGACAAAATATTTTTTCTTAGAAAAATCATGGGAATATTTCTTACTGCGAACTTTTATTCTTCTTTGAACGTCCCAAACCATTTTTCTTCACTAACAGTAAATAAAAAGTTGTACGTGATTTTTTTTAGGAAAGTAATGAGTTTTCGGAAAAATATATTATTGTCACTATCCTGAAACCCAGCAAAAGTGGACTATGAATGTGAAATTATTTATTAACTTTTAAATAAATAAAAACAAAACACTAAAAACACTATTTATAATTATTTATAAAGAAACTACTTTCGATTATAAATAGTGTACTTTCGATTATAAATAGCGTACTTTCGATTATCAATAGAGTTTTTGGTACGTGTTTTGTTTTTATTTATTTAAAAGTCAATATTTTTAACACTTATAATTAACATGTTATTCAAACATTAAAAAAATGAGTTCTATATCCTCTTAAATTTTAGCTAAGGACACCCTGTATTAAAGAACACGTTCAGATCATCAGATCGACATCAAGTGTCCGGAAATAAAAATATTTGTCATACATGTTTTGCGAATATGTTCATTTCAACTTCAAGAACTTATCGTTTGTGCCACGTAACTCGCAAATGACGGACTTCTAAAAAAATATGGTAAATATTTCAACTACCTAAACTATAACGAATAGTTACAAGGGGTCAGTCAAAATGTTTTATGATATTGAAAGTTTATTTATTCAATATAGGCTATGGCTTATCATGATATTTTCAATTCAAAATGACTGTCATTTCAATTCTGCATAAAACATTTTATGTGTTTCATTAGAAAAGTTGTTTTAAAACCAAATAAAAAAGTCTTATCGAAAATAAGGAATCTGTGATTACTCTAGATGTATTTTGAGATTATGAACGGCTTTGTTCCCTAATAAATTAAATAATAAATTTAAAGAAAGATAATAAGGGTGATCGCAGACAGACGTTTACTTACTTATCTTATTTCAAAACACTCATTCTTGCATAAATATATACAGGATGTCCCAAAAGTCCGAGACCACCTGAATATCTTTTGAACGGCTTTATTTGGAGTTTTGAAATTTTGCACGATATTATATCCCAAATTAAAGCACCTGATGGTGTGACAAATTTTTCAGAGGCGGGTACCATGTGGCCCCCCCTGGGGGTCCAACTTTTGTTTTAAAAACCCCCATCTTGTGATACATTTTCAGAAAGACAATAGCATTAAAAGTACTTTCTAAAAAAATTACAAGTCTACCTTGTTTGGTTTCAAAATGGCGGCCATTTGAAATTTCCAAGATATGACTTCCAAGAGTGTCTAAAACTAGGCGAATTATTTGCAATGAGATATTGAATGATTGCATAGGACACCATTGTCGAGGAACCGGTTTTTTGGATATAATTCGTCTAGTTGTAGACACTTCGCCTGCCTTTAGAAATAATTGGCCTAGTTTTAGACACTCTTTTTAACTCCAACCTTTAATTTTAAGCAACACTTTAAAAGTAAAGTGACCAAGAAATGAGCCTTAGGAAACCCTAAAAAATTAATTGTGGTCACCTATATTTTTCTGGATCTCGAACGGGTTCTGATTTAGTTCACTGTTCTACTCACAGCAACATAAGAGGAATCGTTTCAAATTTTCTAGGAATAACTCGATAAGCCGAATACTTCGTTGAATACGTTGATTATGAGTCAGCGAGTGAGTAGAAATATAGATAGCCTTGCTGGTAGAAAATATGATTAATGTATGATATTTTCTGACATTGTTGTGATGTATTATAAAGCTGGAATGTCATTTTCTGCTTGGATAGAAAAGGCCATGTGTTGTTCAAAGTTGATTATTATCAAGAATAAATAAACACTTTGGAATAGAATTATTTGCTCTTTGTCTTGAAATAAATTTTCAATCAAAAAGTTTCATCCGACAAAAGAAGTTTGAAAAGTTTATCCAAAAATAATGTTCGTTTCAATTTTTGATCGACTTTTGAGAAGTTTTAGATTTAACGGACCACTTAACATCAGCAGAAACTAAAAAGGAAGTGGTTTCTAAACGTTCCGAATGGCGACCTTTGTGGTATCTCGTAGGTATTATTTATGAGTATTTTGTATAGTCTTTCACATAGTTTTTGTGAAATTCAACACTGTAGTCTGTGCAACACTCTCGGTCAGAGAGGTACTGGGTTCGAATCCTGGTGGGGATGAAAATTTGAAAAATGTTTTTTCGAAGAATCTAATTGATCTGTTTTTCTAGGTGTAATTTGGAAGTTATGGTAATAGCGACAAGTGGTACCTAATTGTTAAGTATAGCTTATAGATTAATAATATTGAAGTGATTCATTGAGGAGCGCGGCAGCGCTCCGCCCGCCAAGTCAAATACACTGAGCGTTGCACAAGTGATATATTACTTCACGTCACAAAGTGCACTTTTCAGGTCTCTCTACAGCCGCGAGAAAAATATGTGGAGTGACTTTTGTTGAATATTTGATAATCGGATTGGTAGATGATGAGATAAAATCATCAATTTGAAAAAAATAGTTACGGGAACACTGAGAAAAAAACATTTCAAAATGGTCATTTTTACTGTCTTATCCTCCATCTTC